>OY776277.1:997500-1436259 GCA_963675445.1 Linnaemya vulpina | reverse complement strand
ACCAGGATGAAAGTGCATGCAAATAATAAAAATAAAATTTTATACGGGGCGGAGGGAGCGGCAGAGTTGTCTGAATAAAAATGCTCGTAAATAATAAATTCTGTGCATCAAATTGTGCTCTCCAACGACGTTCAAATAAAATTTTGCTTCGCATGTCGTAACATTTCAGCTTTCTTACGTCTGTCTGTCTGTTGTTTGAAAAGGGGGCGTTCCGTAAACAAAAATTAAGCCAAAACTTGTGCAAATCGGCCAAAGAAAACTCGTGCAGAGTTTCTGCAAATAAATTTGAAGTTAATCGGAATACAGTTTTTACTTCAATTTCGCTTGAGATAAATTAAGCCGACATAAAAAAAATCGTTTTTAGTTCAGCAACCGATTCAGACACAAATTTTATTTTTATTCTTTTGTAGCACAAGAAATTTAAAATTTTGTATGATCGTTGCGATTGCCACTTTAACGATTTGTCCAGGGCGTGTATTTGTGTATAACTTAAATATATAAAACGTTTCGCTTCTGAGTATCGAAAGAGACCAGACAATTTTAGTAAACAAAAATAAATGATGTGGAGTGATGAAAATCTTCATTTAGACCCTAAAATTTATACTGCTGAGTGGGAAAGATGTTATCCGTGTAAAGGCGGCAGCCAAAGTTGATACACCGCTTTAGCACATTTCCTATAACTTTCGAAAGAGTTACGGTGAAAACTGCATTCCCACAAGATATTCTCCTTAAGTAGTGCGGGTGTTCAAAGCTTTTTGCTTAAGCAGCGATACTGCTGTCCAAACCAAATCGCCAAAAAGCGTTATTGCACGACTAGGAAAAGTCTCTCTCGAAAGGTCCATAACGGTGCTACTCCACATCGCGTTGCACCATCCTGTTGAAACCACATGCCAACTCATTCAAGAATTCGTTCGTCATATTGTCAAAGACAATGGCAAGGAAATGGTGACGCCGCACCCCACAGTAGTTTTCAATGTGTGCAACAGTTCTTTCTTTAGCACGAGCAGCTTCTCGGTGCCTCAGAAATGAAGAATTCTTTTGTTGAGGTGAACGCTTAAATGAAAATCGCTTCGCCGCTCATGATTGATTTCGATCCAAAATCACAGTCTTCACTGTTGAAATCGAGGACGGCTCTAGAGTAATTCACAAGAGACTGGCGGTCAGTAGGCTGCGCTTTCGCTTTGCACATGAAAATGTATTTGACAAAAACTCGTGAGCTGGTGCCCAAACGGGTGACACATCACCCACTTAATGGTTCTTCGTTCTCAGCGACGACAGCAGCTACAGCAGCGATATTCTTGACAGAGCAACCTGTCCGATGGCGGCCCTACAAAGTCTTTTGTGTCTGTTCGAGTCTAGTCTGTTTGAGTCTGTTTGCCTAGTTGACACGACCCGTTTTAACAATCGACGTCGAGATTCACGCTGCACCATCACCACCAACCGATTAAAAAATCGACGCAGTTATTCCATGTCCTTCTGTTTTTACACTCCAGTTGTAAACTTTTTGATTTCTCGTGCGCCGCCTTTTGCAAAAATTGTAACTTCTTCCCATGCGCAGCGTCCACTGGTGTTACTTTTTCTAAGATTAATAGGAAGTCTCGCCATGAAATAAAGTTCAGAATTAGTTTCTGCTTTAAATTATATCGTGTGAAAGATCGATATTTAGGAACAGGCAATAATTCCAATTTTTTCCCCAAATTGATTAAGAATTATTATTCAAAATTATTGATTGATTCAATACAGAAGAGTATTTTCGGTTTTATACGATTAAAATTCATTTGATTGTAGAAAAGAAAACTCCGCAAATGGAACCACCCTGTTCGAAATACATGAAAATGTAATTGTCATGATTGTTGTCGTGCAACATGTTGTACATGAAATATTTTTCCTCCATCTACTCCGTGTAACAACATTTTTTGTTCCCCTTTTTTCATTCTGTGAAGTCTCTGCATAATAATGCTATTCATTCATTTTTCCTTCTCCTTCTTCTTCTTCTTCTTCTTCTTCTTCTTCTTGCTACTCACTGTAAAAAGAATTTACTTTGCGAGCATTTTTTAAGGTTCATTATTATTATAAAATACAAAAAAATTCTTTACTGGCAAGAAAGCGCTGCGCAAAACTGCATAATGAATTCTGTCTGGTCTTTGAGTGGGAACATGAAATATGAATTGAAAAGAATGAAGCGAAAAATTCAATTCAAATTTATTTCTGTTGAATATAAAAGTTCTCTAGAATACAAATTTCTCTATTCAAAAATATGACAGAAGGAGAATTGTTGTCGGTTGACCTTCTGTAGTGAAAAGTAAATTCAAGTTGAATTGCTAATTAGAATGAAACGAATTTATTATTTCTTCTCAAGATCTTTCGAATTGAGAATGCAATTTGAAACTTTTGTTGCTTTAATACGCCTGATGGAGTTGCAAGTGCAGAGGGGTTTAGGGAAAACTGTAGTTTGATAAATAATACAGTTTGGAAAGCCTCCCCCAAATGGGCAGTATGAATTTCCTCAAATTCATTTTGCAGCATGACTCAATAGTGTCCGAAACTGTTTGCAAATATGTGACGATATAAAACTGAAACGAAATGACAAATTGCACATTTAAACATTTTTTATCTGCTGCACAATTACGAGCCCAAATGAACGCTACTTAAATAAAACCACAGAAACATATAAATTGCAAATGCTGGAGGTGGTTGGTGGTTTGCAGTTTAATTCTGTTTGGCTGCGGCGTTAGTCAATTATGATTATGTACTCGTTTAAATATCTAAAAAATCTGTTGGTGGTCAGAATTATGAACAGGAAACGTCAGCAGTTAAAGCGCAACCAAGTTGAAGTTGTTTTTGCTTTTCGTTTGTTAATACGAAAATAAACCGCCAATCATACGCCCTCTTGTAAATCACTCTCGTTCATATTTCCATTTTATTATTTGGCTCAATCACTCATTTATTTATTGGATGCCGTGCATTTTGCCAGCCGTTATTATAATTTTTTTATGCAGTGTGACCGTGTTTGAACGAAAATGAATACTTTGGAACAGGTTCTAGCGAAACCTGTTTTTTTTTAAATCATCCGACGTTGCTCTCTCTTAATAATTGTAATTTCTTGAAAATTCTAGCCGATACCTGCAACGTTTGGATGGATGTCGCCGCACTTGTTGGGGGAACCCCTCGTCAAATTTCGAAAGCTTTTCTCTTGTAGTTGTACAGATGAAGCAAATATTTGGAATAACAAATTAAAAGGAAAACAAAAGCAGATTCGCTTCTATAAACAGAAAATGATTCTGTTGGAATGGTCACACTGCCGTGTTCAATGCGTGTGAGGATATTTGTTTGTGTGTGTATATGCATGTGTAAGAGAGGGAGCGAGAGTGGTTTTCTGGTGAAATGCAAAGTTGGGAGGTAAATTTTTATGAATGATGGCAAAAATCATAATTAAAAATGGCACAATTAGAGCATGAAATTGACGCATATAATCTGCTACACTTAACATGGTTTTTATTGTTCAATAACCAGTAGCAACAGCAACAACAACAAAAACTACTGCTGCTACTACAGCAAAAACAAAAGCAACGGCAATATCAAACAAACTGGCCAACAACAACAAAATAGGGACCCGACACAACAGATTAAATAAATCAATTTATCACCAAGACAATAAAATATCCCAAAACCACAAACAACCAAAAATTTAAGTATTTGAGATCTCAATTTTTTTTTTTGTTTTTTTGTTTATTTGGAATTGTTGCTGGAGGCTTTTCTGAAGGTAAATAACGGAAGTGGCTACTTTTTCAAGGCAGAAGAGAATTTAATACGTAGAACTTTTGTGCGAAAGAACATTAAATTTTTACGATCCCTTTAGATTTACAAACACACATGCACACGTGTGTGTATGTAACAGTAGAACTGCTCTTTGCGATATCCTGATTCTCTCCTAATCGGTAAAAGACTATCCTGACGAGAAAGCGAAGACCGTTCAAAATTCTACATGCAAGAGAGTTGGTACGTACTGCTGAAAATATGGTAGCGATTAGGAAACCTCTTCCAATTTCCATTTATTTTCTGTTCTTAATATCGACTTCTATCTCTTCAACAATCAATTCGTATTTTCCCAACATAAATTGATTTTTGTATGACTGTCTCAAAATGCAACTGCTGGCTGAAATATGAAATGATGCTGCACAAAATATATTTCGAATAATAATTCCATCGGCAGCTAAAAGTCAAAATATGCTTCCCTGAACGAGCATTCTCGCTTTTAAAGAAAACCTTCAACTGCCTTCTCTCAATACAAGCAGCGCACAGATCGCCTCTGGCTTTAATCCCAAATCAGAATTATTTTTATTACTCTGCTTATTACAGCGTATTCCCGTTATTCTTTCAAAAGCAACAGCCGTGGCACCATAATAGACTGAAAAAACAACAACAAAAAGAAAAAAAGCAAACGTTTGTTTGGTTTGCCGCGTATGTGGCACTTCCCAGTGATACTCGTAGAAGTGGCAGTTGTTTTAAAGGCTGCAATTTGTTTCTTTTATTCGTTGCGTAGCAGTCAAATGATACTCTCCCTCTCGCCTGCAGTTGCACTCTGGCTATCAGTTGACGCTGTAATTAAAAGCATCTGCAGCATCACCTCCACCACCACCGCTGCTGCACCGCAGCATCATCATAATGTTGCATCATTTTTATATTCAACACATTTTTAATTTATTCTTCCGTAATTGCAGGATATTCTCTAACGTTCTTTTATTCGTGTACGTTCGTTGTGTGTGTGTGTGTGTTCGTCTGCCTTGAGTTTATGTAAATAATTTTTAAAGGTGTGTAGGTGTCAGTGGGGGAATGGCATGGAAGGGAAAGGGCCCTTAAGCATTTGGCCCAACAGCAATTGACAAATAAAAACCATTCGAAATGGATTGAAATATCCAGTTAAATTGTATTGAAGTTTCCATCCATATCGAATGAGGCTATTCGGTCCTGGACAGCATGTCGAAACAAATTTAATAGTTGTCTTTTCTAGTTCTGCATTTCATTTTTGTTGCGCCGGTACAACAATTTTAAAATTTATATAAATAATTAGAAATTATATGAAAATAAATTTTTGTAGCTAAAAATTCGTAACGAATTCTGTTCTTGAGGAGATGCTGAAGCCACTTGGATTAGGGATAGCGAATGACGGATGACCGGGTTGGTATGAATGGCAACTGAAAGTTTTGAATTTGAGTTCTTTTCTGGATTTCATTTGCCGGCTACCAACGCGATTAAAGTTTCCATTAAGCGAGCGCGAGATTTTTCATAGAGACATAAACTTTGAAATTTTTTTTATTAAAATGCAACAGAGGAAATTTTTGACGGAGAAATTAACAGGTCTCTTGACTAACATGATCACTCGAGCAGCTCTTCAATTTAATTATTCCGTCCTCTTAACACTAATTTAGTGAAGGCATTATTGTCCACTGAGATTCTGATCATGCACTGCGTGAAATACGAGTACGTTTAACAAACATATTAGCCCACATACAAGATCCTGGTCAAGCATGGAAGTCGGCGCACCATCGACTATGTCGTGTGTTCGTCGGTGGATAGACCGAAAGTTGAAGCTGAGAGACGATTCTATCTCGTGGAAATACAGAGACTCAATTAAATCCCGATAAGATCACCATTTGTCGTCAACTCCGAAAGCCTTGAATGGCAAACCCTATGGGCAAATGTTGGTGATTCTTCCTCATGTAATCGCAAATCCTTTGGAGGATAAAGACGCAACATGTCATACAGAGCGTGGAACCATCGTCTCGAGAAATAGCCTTGTGTTTGGCCACTTCGCCTGTGTGATTTGACACCCGGAGGTGGGAGTAACTTCTGATAATAAAGAAGCAACGATCAACGAAGTAACACCGAATATGCTGGAAAGAGTGGTGCGTAATTGGACTTGCAGGATGGCATTCGTAAGAAGTATTTGTGGACGCCATAAAACAGAAATTATTTTTAAACGTCAAATGCCATGAGAGTTGTGAGCCAACGAAGGCAAAGTGACGGTATTTCCAATGAATTAATTTTACTTTTGAAGACTGACAACCAGCCGCCCCAATAATTTGAACAAATCTTCCCCCATGACTTTCTCATTCGAAGTCCTGCAAAAGGCTTCGACGAGGGAAACATTTTTTTCATTTTGAGGTTGTAAAAAAGGTCCTTCAGCAGGCCCGCGTATGCCTTTCGTGACCCCTTCTGTTATTTGCATCTGTGTATGTGTGTGTTGATTCTGTTCATGTGCGTGCAAATATTGTTTATTCGTTTATTAAAATTTTATGTTAAAACGAATTAAGGCAAAATAAAAAAGAAGGGATTGGATTTCATGCATTTATTTTTCATTTTGTTTTTATTTTTATTTATTTTGCAACCTCTTCTCGCATTTTGCTGGTAATTAAACTTGATTTTGCTGTTGCATCTGCGTTTTAATATCATAAACAAACAGATTTTTTCGTTTCAATTAAAGCATTTAAACGCTTTTTAAACTCCTCGCAAAATACGTACTCCGACAACAAGTTCAGACGCCGCTGTTGCTTCTTTTGTTTTTCTTTCTTTTTATTTATTTTTAATTTTAAACAAAAAATGCATGTCGAGCAATTGCATGGAGAGAAGGCGGGCGGAAAAGGTTGCAGCGAAAATTAAATAGTAATTAAAAGGTATCAGGAACGCGCTGTTTACGTTTGAAATTAAAACATAAAAATATCCTTGATGACACACTCTTCTTCGTGATGAAGAACCTGGAGTTTTTTTACATCTGCAGTACTTTTGCAACAATTTTATCATAATTTTATTCCAAGTTATTCCGTTTTTTACACGTTTTCCTTTTTAATTTCTTCTCTGATGACGTTCTAGAATGAGCGAAATGTTTTTCCAAGTGACAAAATACTTAAAATATACAAACGCTGTAAATCAAAAAAGAAAAAAGAAAAAAGAAAAAAAGAAGAGGGAAAGTTTTATTGCATTAATTGTCGCATAATTTCCTCTTGCTCAGTTAGTTAAACGACTGTCAGTGTTTTAGTTTCACTCGCAGTTTCTTTTTGCCATGCTGCTGGTTTTGCTGTGTTGCAAGTTTGTTGCTCGAAGTTAAACATTCTCTGTCGTCATCATCAGCGTGCATTATTTGCTTGCAGCAGTTGCGGCTGCAGCGCAAAGATTTGATTTTCTTATTTCGTTGTTTTTAACTTCACATTCAGGCAGGATAATTATGAATTAAGCACACACCAAATCTGTTGGCGTAACTTCATTTCTCACTGCGATGTGTTCCTCTTCATTTAGGAGTGCCTGCTGAAGTGTGTGCGATATGCTTTACACGTTTCACGCTTCAAGACTGTTTTACTTTCCCTGTTTGCTTTGAGTGTGTGTGTCACTTAATAAAGACGAATTAGTTTGCAAAAACTTTAATCATTTTTCGGATTAGATCGGATGTATTTGACTTAAATAGGCGGCTTATGTAAATATAGAATGCAGCAAGAAAAAATGCCTGGCAAAGTCTGCTCAAATCCAGTCACAGTGGTTTCAAAAGCGTGGCAACTACGTCGAAGTAAAATGTGGTGATTGATTTTAAGATCAGGATGCAACAGTTCTTTAAAGCAGGAGAGGAACAACCCGATTTGGTTGCCCCAACATATTTGCGTTCAGTATTCCCACCAGTTCTGCATCAATTTAATCCTGCTAAAACAAATAAACTTCCAAAAAGCGCTATATTTTTAGTTTTTAGAAAAATTTCATATCAGAGAGTTTTTTTTTGCTTCTTCTGTAAAACTCTTTCACAGTGGGACCAGTGAATGAAATTTCAAAGCACAATTTCTTTTTATTGTTTAAACAACACATTTTATGAGAGCAATAAAATCCATCTTTTTCTACAGAGATTTTTGAACGTCTGCACTTGTTCCTTAGCAATTACGTAACAAAAAATTAAATAGAAATATTTTGCTGATGTCCTTGCAACACTATTCACTAAAAGCTAATAAAATTTTATTGTTTACATGTCTTCACAAAATTATCTTTCTAAAAATATATATTTAATTTATATTTGTGGCTGATATGAATCCCCAAAGTGTACCACAAAAATGTAAGTGGTGTACAAAATATTCACGTTTTGTTTTTAAATATTTATTTCATTTCTCTTACTGCGCTTTTTTCCATTCCAAAAAGATTTTATTATAATACTAATTTTATATATTTTAAACTCAGGCTAGAGAATTTATAAACCAAAGGACTTTGCAGGTACTTAAACTTTAAAAACACCAACCGGCCTAAATACGAGTTTAAATATGTTTGCTTTTGATTCAAAAATTGTTTCAGAATCGTTGTATCTTGTGGATTTTAGAATTTATAATTTGAATTAAATTTTACTAAAAGCAAAAAGCATTTAGTGATCCAAAGGCAACCACAAGCAAACTTAAATATATTTTTTATATGTTTAAAAAAATAAATAAATACTTTTACGACAGCAAAACAAACAATTCCCAGAAAAAGTGGGTTAAATATTATCAATTAAGACTGCAAACAACAAAGAAAACAAGCGTTTCGCAAACAAACAAAATTGAATATAAAAATTTATATGAAAGCTTTAGCATGAAACATCGAAAAGGAAAATAAATATTAGCAGGAATCAGCGTGACGAAACAAGTCATAAAATATATCACACGATATATTTACTTGATATATTTGCAACTACAGGAACAACAGCAACACGAATGTAAACTGGGTCAGCACGTGAAAATGTACTGAATCATTGACAACAACAAAAATATGAAGTCGATAAAAATACTCGACTGACTTAACAGATGAATCAGAGCAAATAAATAACGCGTATTGATTTTCCCAGCGCCGTTTTATGTATTTAAGCAACTTTTATTGCAAACAAATTCGATGTGAGTAAAAATTTTAGATTTAATTGAAATTTGAGCAAAAAAGAATTTAACGATTTTCGTACAGAGTGGATGGTCAAGAGAACATTGAAATGCCCGACCTTAAGTGAACAAAACTTTTGAATTAGTTTACGATCGACACATAAAATAGTGCACCCGATGAGAGTCTGATGAACACACTCTCAACACGTCTACACAAAAACTCCTCTCAGATCGTATCAGATTCATCGTTGTTGGTGGACAATTCCATATTAAAAAGTGTACCACAAAACAAATAAGAATACTATGTCCCAAAATATGATTCCCAGTGAAACCTCTTGGACAACAGTCTGACCTGATGGCAGTCATTAACTGAAAAAAATTTTAATATTTTAACTGAAACGGTCAATTCAAATGACTCACAAACTTAAACCTGAACGAGTTTCAAGTGTTTATATATTATTGGCTACACCCTATCCGCTCGACCAAACATAATACAGATGCAGAGCACCTACACACATACAAAACAATAAAATCAAATAGACACCAGCCACCACAGCACTCACTCACACATGCAAACAGTCGTAATATTTGTTCGATCAAAAGAATACTCGAAATGACTGACCACTTGAAAGGGATAAACAGGAGCTGGCAAAAACGCTGGCATTCGTATTGAAATATTTTGCTTGGGCTTGAGGCAGCAGCGACTTCTTTATTCGCCATCGATGTTAGAAGTGAAATTGTAAACGAAACGAATGCCAAACCGATAATGAAATATTTCGGGTTTTATTTGCATCGTAAAATTTTGTTGAATTCCGTTCATTCGATTGCAGCCATGGAAACTTTTATTACAAAGTGGAAAGGGCAGGAGGGTCCAGTGTTAAAGAGCAATAAAAGTTGTTGTAATTTTTCATTAACAACAAATTTTGTAGCCGCTTTCTGAAAATGTTTGCTTTATTTTTGTTTCCAATTTGAAGGTTCTCATTTTTAATGATCAACCCAACCGCTGCGTTAGTAAATTTTTTACCTTCAAATTTTCGTTTTATATCCGCCAGCACCTTCAGCAACGCCAACATTTTGGTTGTGCAAACATTAAATCAGCAGTTCACTGCTTGTGTTTGTTTTTTTTTTTGATTTTCCTTTTTTCTTTCATGGAAAGAGGAAAGGGCTCCTCTTAATGCCTGGTTTTATCAGTCCGCTGTAATTTTAACAGTTTCATGGTTATCAAATTAATTGATGGCATTTTGTTGATTTGCAACCCCACTTTCCTCATCTCCCTGCCAAAATAATACACATTAACTTGATATTAATTTTGCTCTCCTCAACAAGCGGGGTGTTTATGCTTTGTGGCCCCTCTCCCCTCCCTCCCTGCCTCCCTTCCTTTCTAATCACATTGAAAGGCTTTTCAATTATTTATGTTCAGTTGATTTGTTTTATTTTCAGCTTGAAATACACACACACACACACCAACACCATTCTCTTGCATACATTCGTAAAACACTCACTCCATTTACTTCCAACGCCCATTGCCTTTGGCCAAGTCAAGAAAAAAATTAAACAGAATAAAATAAAATAAATAAATAAAAGAACAACATCAGTCTTGTGTCAGTCATCACATGTCATTGCCTGCCACTTTGACTCCCCCTGCACTTGTCAAAGCCATCTTTTGTTTATTTAATGGATGAGTGAAAAACCTTTAAAGCGATTCATTCATTTCGTAATGCGACTGGGATTAGCCGTCGTATGAGGGGATGCAAATATTCCAAAGCATGAGAATTATGGATGGAATTTGCAAAATTTGCTTCTACTGAATCATGAAAAGAGAAGAGAGTGGGGAGGGAAAAAAAGGTTGCCTGTCTGTTGCTGCCCAGAGTGAACAGGATTCCAGGGACAGTCTGCAGTGACAACTGAGCGAAACAGACACCAGAAGCGGCTTGAAAAATCAATACGACAATTAACAAGTGATTTCTGGTTATTCGATAAGATGTTGCCTTCATCACATTGAGGAGCAGCGGCTGGTGAGGAAACTCCGACTGTTATTTGTACCGGAAATCATGTCCTTATCAAATTGATTTGCATGAACATGATTTTATCCGGAACTCTGCTGTCGTTGCAACTGTTCACACATCACGATGTGGATAAGCAATTTGAAAATGTTTCGATAATCAAACTCCGAAAGAAAATATTTTTAAGGCCGTATCTATTTAGCCTGCATGCTTTTAAGAATGATCGAAAAGTCATGCTTGTTTACATGATAACTTTTCTCTCACGACTTTTTAAAAACACAATATAATTATCTGTGAAGGGGGCAAAACAGGAAAATTATACTGAAAATTTAGAAAAGTTCCAGGACTTTTAATTTTTTCGGGATATCAGAATCGAATAGCACTTGTTCTTCTTCCCTACAGGTGTGAATCTTTAGTCGAAACTATTTTCAAATGAAAATTGTTTAGACCAACACTTTAATATCATGTCAAAATCTTGTTAAATTATTTCCCTTTTTTGTATGAAAAAAGATTGAAAAAACAAATAAAAGAATAATTTTATTTAATGAAAATAAATCATTTAATTTATTATTTCACTCCAACTAACGAATAAATTCTTTTTGCGATGTTCGCAGTCGTAATAAATATTTTGTTGTTGTTGTTGTTATTTCAGGCAATATTTCAACTGCTTTTTTATTTTTGTTATTTCATTTCATTTCGTTACATTTTCGCTGCTTCTATTTGCCATTTATGCTCCGTTGAATCCACCTGTACAATATTTCCAACCTTGCAATGCTTTTCTAACAACAACAACAACAACAACAACAGAAACAAAATGGTTTATGTTGATATCTAGAAGCGGGCGGAGCGTGAAAACTTCGTGAGCGTTATTGATATGAAAACAAGCATTAATTTGAATATACATCCAACTGTTTGTTTGTTTGTTTGTATAATTAAGTTCTTGATGAAAAATAAGTTTCAGTTAATTTGTAAAATGTTTGTTGTAGAGCGCCCACAAACATTTCAAGGATGCAGCAGGATGCCAGGCAATCAAACTAAAATTGCAGCAGAGCGGAATTATTCAAATGAAAAGCATAAATTGGTTTGCTATTCACTGCCGTAGACAATTTGGCTTCAATTCATAAAATCATTGAGCGATAAATTCCGAGCAGAGATCGCGGCCGTGAGCCGCAAACAAGACAAAGTTTTTTAATGCAATTATTCGCGTCGCACAAGTCTTGTGGCATCAGCAGTAATTAGAACTCATTCATTCATGTTAATTCACAATAATTTTGACATTCAGTATAGTCTAGTGTTTCTCCCTCCCCTCTCCGCCCTCGTTTTACATTCACGCTTCCCTTTCAACTTTTGATTCGTTTAATTTTGAATTCTTTCGCGTTGTTTCCACCGCAACAACTTTAATGTTTTGGTGGCAAATTAGTTATGCCTTCCGAAAATGTGTCTCTGTTGTTGTTATTAACATTCAAATTCCTCTCACGCACACACGCAAACATTTCCAAAATTATTTCGTTTCATTCATTTGATCCATTTTTGCTTGAAGCTGAAATCAGTTTCATTACGAAACGCTGTTATCGAAAGAAACGTTCTTTAATTATATTTATCTGGTAACGTGATGACAGACGATGGCTTGGACTCGGCATGTGTGGCGGGGTTTGTTGAGGACTCCTCCATGACGAGACTGAAGGCGTGCGTTACATTCATGCATCTCTTGAGTTTTGCTCGTACGTGTTTTGTCGATGCTCAATGAGCTGGTGTGTCATTTGCGTAATTTGACGCTAATTTTCGTCACAAGATTATTTTTGGCATGTGAGTACTTTTTAGTACTTTTTAGTAGTGTGTGTGTGTGTGTGTGTGTGTGGATTAATTTGTTCGATGGTTGGCTGGAAGAAGGGGTATCGCATAGATAAATAAAAAAAAAAACATCAAAGAAGAATGTCTATTATCAGGATGACTGTTAATTTAACTTTTCTTTTATCCACAAATTTAGCACAACAAAAAGGGGGCATTTCATACATCATCACACTTTTATGAGCGTTTTTCTTTCTCAAATATTTTTATTTGAGTTGGAGTTGCACAAACCTCTCCTTGCATTGACTTCATTTAATTTGCGTAGACAACACAACAAACAAAGTGGCCAAATCGAGCAACTGTCACTTAAAATAATTTCATTCTCTTCCTTCATTCGTCACGTATTTTCATCTCAGGTGAAATTATATATTCCGAAGGTTTCAGTGTCAAATTATTCGAGCGGAAACTATTCGAATAAAAATCCATGTCTGATATCTTGTTCGTAGAACAATTTTAGTTTTTTGTCGAATATAAGACTGAGTAATAAAAATGCGTGCTATACATTTTAAGGACATTTTTGTCCTCTTTGGAGTCAAACTGTACCACTTGGCAGCAAGTCCAGTCACTTGCCTTGTGACGGTCATTTTGATTTACTTATAAAATTTCGTACTCGTTTAAGACGGTCTGTTCGTAAGACGAGCAAACGCGTTAGAATATTTTATCGCATGTGATTTGAAATCACTTACTTTTCATAACGTTTGTCGTAAGCGAGTGTGAGCAGAACTGCACCACTTATTATGGTATTAATCGTTAAAGTGACAGGAGTTGTGTGCGATGGCTGCCGTCATTTTTTTTTTTTCTTTTTTTCAACTCAAACTGTCGATGTTGAATAACTGAGTTCTCTGGTTGCTCTTCACGTGTCAGGGTGATAAAATTGTCATATTTATATCATTCCGAAATGTTAATTTTCAAATTTCCTTTCCACTCCGTTTTATTTAATTTTTTTTTTAGATCCACAAACATGTTAACGAATGCTTTTCGAAATGTATGAAACGCTTGTGCATGCAGATGAATACACTGTGGCATCCACAGAGAAGATTTGTTAATTAATTTAAACTTTCTGTGTGTGTGTGTGTGTGTGTGTGTGTGTGTGTGTGTATCAGTGCAACTAATCAGTCTTGTATCGCTTTCAGGCACTTCAGGCATCATGGAATTTTGTTCTGCTAACGAAGAGGAAAAACTAAATATTTATTCAAAAGCGCTCAACGCCATCAAAACGAGCTGCTGATGTTGTGCAACTAAAACAGAAAATGATTTCTGCAATCCATCGCGCATACGAATTATTTATCATTTATGTTGCATGAACTGTAATCAGATTTATGGATATGAGAAATAAATAATTTCTGAATTTCCACATGCTCGTGCAATCGAGTACATTCCGGGTACATTTTAATGTTTTGCAAGTTAAATGGCAGATATTCGCTAAAATAAATTGGTTGTGCGCATAATTCTTTCATTTTCCACATGCATTCGGGCGTATGAAGGCACGGTCGAGTCAATAAATTTAAGTTCATTTAAATAAATGAAATGGGATGATGCATTGAATTGTAAATGAATGAAAAAAAAGGAATACAACGGCAACACGGGGATTCAATTTGTGTTGATATCAGTTTGGTATTAATACACTTCTCGTATACTATTTCCTCCTGTTAATACATGCAACAAACAAAGATAAAAATGAGTACCGAGGATAAAATGCCGCATTCGAATATTTAATTGTGTGAAAATTGCAATCCACATCGAATGCGCTACTTTGGCCCTTATGATGGAGATGTAAGGACTGCCGAAAAAAGCACTATATTTCATACTGTTTTAATTAGATAATAAAATAAATTAGGTTTCCCTTGTTTCTGGGAATATTTATCATGTCTCCTTGAATATCACGCAGGCTGAAAATCTTAATTGAATCTAAAATTGCTATTTAAAATTTAATTCAATTAAAACTGTTGGGCTCAGATTCATAATCTGTTATATTCAGAGCGACCTGATAAACACTTCCATGAGTAGGAGAAATTGAAGGCAAATTCAAGCCCTCATCCACTCACAACAACAGAGCAAAAGAATGCAACGACATGCTGTTATTTATTTTGCTCTTCTGATTCTCCTCAAATCGGCTGAGCCAGTAAAGCCGTGTTTGCGAAATAAATACCCGATTAGCAGTTCTTATAAACACTGGAGTTTTATAATCGATATGAAATAAAGATAAACCAGAAGTACGTAAATCACTCTCGAAAGTATGCAACAGTTTTACAACTCAATGCCTGCTCTGGATTAGTGTTCTCTTTCTCTCTCACTCTCCCTTTTTTATAATCGAGTGACAGTTGTGTTACACATGTTTTTGTAGCAGCATGCATAGAGTCGTAGTTGTATTTGTGCATTTCACTCTGTGTGTGTGTGTGTGTTGTCAACCTTGATAATAACGATATTGTTATTATCTTGTTGCTGTTGTTGTGTCTTTGCATAAATCTTCCTTGACATCTTGCAGTTGGAGTGCATCAGAAGAGTCCTTTTCCTGCACATTTACATAAATTTGTTTCCCATTTAGCCCCAGACACATGTCCCTCGACTTGCAGGATACTTTTTACATGAAATTGTTAACAGCAAATTCAGAAATTTGTTTGTTGTCTGGGCTTACATAATTTTTTAAATGTCCTGCTTGTTGCCAACATAAAGTTGTCTGGAATAGTGAGACAACAATTTTTGATTTGATAATTTTGTGTACTTTTAAATAGTGCGAGTAGGTTTTTACCCAGGGCTAAAAGTGTCCCTACGGTTTCTATTTTTCCAATTTATTGACGACTTATCATTTTAAAAGGGACACATTGTCCTAGCGAGTGCTCACGTGTCATATCGCGCCGTCTGTGTCCTGCCTTATGAAGATTATGTTCCTTAAAAAACCAAAAGGCGTGGCTGCGGCATGTGGAACCACCGTAGCGGAGTAATCAAAGTGATATTTTCAAAGTTGTTTTCTCACACCAGCAATTCGAATAAATAGTTTCCCTTTAGTCACGCCTAATCCACTTGTGTCACGCATTTTGTCTCTTTTGTAAATATTTTTTAATATTTTGTAGAATTTAATCCTTTTAGTTTTAAATTGCGAAATGCATTTGAAAAATGTACTTTTACTGCAGCAGTTTGTTAATAATGTTGTCATTGTAGCAACAGTTCTTGTTGTTGTTGTTGTTGTTGTTGTTGTCGTTATTGCTATTAGAATTGCTACTGTTGTTCCAACTATAAGTAGGAATGTTGGCATTAAAAAGTTGTACGTATTACAATCACACGCACACACACACACTCTCGCACACACATTCACAAACGTATTTTTATTTGATTTGTTTCTGTTGTTCTGCTGTTCATCCCTCTGAAACTTTTTTCGCTACTTTCTTGTTGTTGGTTGCATGTTTATTGCTACTGTTGCAGCTAATACGCTTTTCTTGTTGTTTCTGTTGTTTGCAATTATATCTTTCGATATTGTTGCTGCTGCTACTGTTTCCAGTTGTTGCGATACGAGCACTTCAACTGCCAAGTGGAAAATGCATTAATGTCACTTGTGGGAAAAATTGAGTTGCGAAACTTTTATTATATTTCATGTGTGTTTCACTGTGCATGACTTTGTATGTGTACGTATGTATGTGTGTATATGTGTGTGTGTGTGTGTGTGTGTGAGTTTGTGTTTTTGTGTACATGGAACAAATAACAAAACAAAAAGCTTAAACAATAAAATAACACTAAAAACAACTTTTATAAATTCATAATATGTGGGATATACACGTTTGTGCATGAGTGTGCGTGCACTCTGTGTATGTGTACTTAACACACACATACACGCGCGCGTGCAGAACATTTCTATGTTGCAACTTGTATTTAATAATGACACTTTGAAAATCTCACCGAACATAAAGGGCACGTGTGTTGCCTTATGAGCAGCAACTTTTCATTGCACTGGACTACAACAGAAATTTGCATTGAAAACTTTTCTGCTTGAACATAAAACTGAATTATCCAGAGGCTCGTTATTAATCTAGGAAATATGTTTTAATTATTTGTGAATAACAAAATACGGTTGGAATAGTGAAGCGGTTGCAAATGTAAAACAGAAAATAAAAACTTTATTTCATTATTTATCTATTTAAAATGGCAGCCGTCTTCTTATCAAACCGAAAGCACAAATTTAAATTTGCAGAACAAATCACGCTGCTTTTGGTTTATTTAATGATTCGAATATCTATAAGAAATCATTATAATTTTCGGTTTCAAATAACTGAGAGCAACAGGAAGGATATCTCCACTCCTGACTGAACTATTGATTCGTTGCGTAAAAGAAAGATCGATTCCACTTTATCCATAAAGTTGTTGGATTTCTTTCCTCACACAATTCAACTAGAACTCCCTCCCCTCCTCCACAGCCAAAATAGTTCCACTGTCTAACCTCTACTACAATAGAATTTGCTCCAGTGATTTTATAGTACTTGTGCTGCCTTCGCTCAGGGGTCATAAATCTGGAGTTGAAGCCTCAATGAACCTCTCAATGCATTCGAGACAGAATTTGCTCTCTAGCCGAACAGATTAAATGTGCAATAGATTTCCTGCTGAGATCTTTCCTGATGCTAAAAATTTTGTGAAGCTCAAATCGAATGTTCACCAGCACTACCTCATCTATCTTCCCTCCTAGAATCAATGTCCCCAGCTCTGGCGCAATGCATCGCATTTCTAGGAGTCGCCAAGTCGGATGTATGCTAGACAAAAGTTTTTTTTCTTAAATTCTCCTACAATTATTACACCAGTTTTTGGTACATTTTTTAATTTTCCCGTAATTGGGCTGTATCAAAAGTGCCAAAAGAAGAAGAACAACAAAACAGGAAATAACAAATAAAAGTTGTCAATGTCAGTCAGTCCTGCAGGCAGGTGGCAGCAGCACAACAACTGCAGCGACCGCAAGTACAACATCAATAACAATGCCCACGTTGCAAGAGCAGATGCCAAACAAGAGGAATAATGAAACGAATAGACGTGCAGTTGCATTAGAAAAAAGCGTTGGAGGAATTCGTTACGTTTTCTCATTATTTCTAATAAAAATGAAATGCACACTTTCGGAAAAGAAATATTGCGAATTTTAATATTTTCGTGTTTCTATTTTCGTTTCCACTTTTGTGAAAGAAAAAATAGTGAATCGAAAGGCATCTGCCTCTTTTTTAACTTTTTCGTCCTGCGTGTGTAGGCACGTTTCATATACTCCTGTTGTTGGTAAATTTACTTTTAAGTTGTTCTAAATTTAGGAATCGGTTCAACTTCGTCTGTGCCTGCCTGCAGGTCTCTATGTGTGTGTTTGTGCACGTGTGTGTGTGTGTGTGTGTGCGTGTGTGTGTGTAGGAAGCCAAAGGATAATAACGTTTTGTTTCCAGTACTTCAAAACGGTGACAAAGTGAATGGTGTGGAAAAAATGCAAAATACTGAAATAGTTTCGCTCGCATACGCCGAAGCCAAGAAAAAAAAGGACAACAAAAACACAAACAAAAATATTTCCAAAAAAAAAATATGTTAAATTGCGACAAGAAAATCTCATTAAGTGTGAACGGATACGAGCATTAATTTTTCGTTGTTCTCTTTTCGCTGTTCATTTAATTTCAGTTGCAAAGAAAAAAGGAGCAGCTCTGCTGCATGGCATGTGAGGAGGAGACAAGTGAGTGCGTGTGTGCTGTTGAAGTACTTGCGAATATGAGTGCAGCATGTTGCAGTGTTGTGTTGTTATTCATGCCGTGTTGTTGTCTTGCTGTTGGCGTTTTTGTCGCGCTTAAGAAATTCTGCTGTTTTCAAGTTCCTCTTTCCATTATTTTTTATTTTCTCTGCTGCTTGTTTTTGTTGTTGTTGTTGTTGTTGCTTAACACACCTCTGGGAAATATGAATTTCATTTTGGAAATTATTAAAATGCAATTTCCTTAAGAAGTTATGAATTCGTTCCTTAATGACAACAAAATAGCTTTTAGTGTTGCGTTGCGTTGCGTTGTGTTCGTGCCAACTGCTTGACGCTAACTTTGATGGAAAAAAATTTAAATTTATTTAATATTTTAATTTGGCATGAAATCTTTAGACTGATTTTCGTTATCAGTTTTACCAAGTTTTTATTCAGAAGAGATTGAGATACTAAACCTACATTTTTTGTTGTTGTTGCATATTTTTTAATATAAATTTTATTTTTGCTTTTGTTTTATTCAAAATTTTTACCGTTTACGGATTAGAAACTATTTATTTAAACGTAGAAAAAATTAAATGGTTTCTTGTGTAACTCTCAATTGATTTTTGAATGTTTGTACGTAATTTAACATGTTTTTGTTGTATTTAAAATTGTATTTGAAGTTGAGGACTGCCGATGATTTGGTTTACGTGTCAGTGAAATGCAACCATTTCGACCGACTTAACCCACAACAAGCAAAGCCGGTGTTTAATAAATTTGTTGCAGGCTAATTGGATGACTTCTGGGATGCTGAGAAATGACTCAAGTTGTTGTTGAAAGAAAGGAGATTGTCTGACCGGATCGAAAGATGATTGTTGTCCGGCTTTCACCCAGAAGATTTTAATGCGATACGCTTTGAAAGATATTACGAATTCGTTGGAAAACACATTTTAACAAGTTGTGATTTCTTAACAGTTTAAATCATTTCCGATATCAATTTCTTGTTCCAGGGTTTTCGTTGCCCACTTTCACACAAAACTTTTGTTTATTTAATACAAAAGAAATTAAATTTTTTATTTCTTTTCCGCACATGAATCTGAAAGAGATACACAATCAGTTGAGTGGTTGCGTTTGCTTCTTCGAATCAAAAAGATATTTTATTTATTTCCTTCTTTCATTGGCCCAGTTTTCAATAACTTTTTTTTTCGTATCATAAAAGTCTGAGAAGTGCCAACTTATATCGAACCAACAACTGATTTCAAGTTCACAAGTCGCATAAATTTTCTTTATTTGGCAGTCACAAGTCTTAAATAAAATTGTGTCGTACAAAACAAAAATCAGCATCAAGTTTTATTTTTATTGACGAAAAGTTATTTGGCCAATTCTCAGTAATTTTGTCTCAAATGATATTTTGAATTTTGGTTTCTTCTTTTGCTGCGTTTGTTTTGAAATTCGCTTTCACTGGCGAAATCCAACTGCAGACGTTTTGATTTAAGATGTTGACAATTAAAATTATAATTTTATGGCCGAACAGCTTCCACTTTCAAGTCCTACGAATTTTTTAAAGTTGTTCTAAAATTAATTATTTCCAAATAACAGAGAGTTTGACTGTGCATTTTGTATCACGCCGTTACGCAGTGCCTTAATTTTTAGTTTCTACTCATGAAATATATCCAACTTTTTTTTGTCACATCATTTGGCTTTTAATAAATTAAAAACTCCCAGATACGGCCATTAAATTGAATATTATTCTTGTTTAAGTTATTCCTTTTTTTTTTGCTGCTCTCCCCATATTGAAACGCGCACATGTGGGTGTGTGCGTATGAATAATTTTGATGTTTAACAAATTACGGCTAAAATGACTCGCAAAAAAAGCACATAAAATAAACCCACAAGCAACAGAAAAAAAAACAACAACATAAAGAAAAGAAGACTTTCAGGTAATCAAATTTATAAAAATGACTTTCCTTAAAAAGTACTTCAAGAAACACAACGACAGACAACGACAGACAACGCAGACAACGTCGACAAACAACAGCAACAACAGCTAAACAAAAGTCTTTATTAAGTAATTTTTTTAATGGCAACTCCCTCACAAGTAATTCTACTTCTACCAGCACAACAACAACAACAACAAAAAGAAAACAAAATAAAAGAAATAAGAAAACAACTCAAAACTTTATGCCAAACAAAATTGAAGGCGACCCAGGCATTTACGTTTATTGTTGTTTCCTTTTTTAATATTTTTATGAAACGTACTCAAACACACGAAAAAACGTGTTTACATACACACTCACATGTGCTGCAACACAACGAGTAAAACGACTTCAACACACAAGACTATCCTGCAAACATTTTGTATCGCGAAATTCACCACAAACTGCCGCATGACACGAGTATCTTCCTTTGATATTCACTGAGGTGACTTGTGCGTGACTCATAAAAGTCACCACAAGAACTTCTGTCTCAGTAACAGTAATGGAACAGAAAAGAACTGCTCCAAAGCTTAGAACGCTAACCAATCAAATGGTATGAGTGTCAGCAAATACTTTTAAGACGCCCCTCTGATGTCATTCGAACTAACAAGCCCACAATGAAGGACTCATCTCCTGCAACCAAACAAGACAATTCACTGTCAGAAAAAGTGTGAGAATGAATGGGGGTGATCTACTCTGCCCCTTTTCCATAACGGACAGAAAACCTAGAACACCTCTGTACGAGAAGAGTTCCATCAATGCCTTGACAGAACTCATATCCGGAGAAACCAGCCAAGCCCGGCTTGCTGCAATGCTCCCAATCTCTCCATCTCTCTCTCTCTCTCTCTCTCTATCTATTTTTAAGCAGGACAACCACTCAAGAAATGGTTCCAAGAAATGTATTGAGGGTACATCTGAGCTGTCCTTTTATCTTCTTCTCGACTGCTGCAGAGGAACCATCCTACTTCCCCAACTAGGAGCAATAACCCGCTAAATATTAAGAGCAAAAGGACAACTCTGACTGCCCAACTTCCACAAAGCAGAGGGCATAATAGTCCGATAGAAGCGAAAATATCAAAAATGCTTAAAAGGTGCAGCCATCCCCTCTTCACATATCCGCCGTGAGTACATTATCGAACACGTTTTAATTGTAAAAAGTCACCGTTTTCTTCTTCATCAACAGCAGCAAAACAGCAAAAAACTCTGCCACCACTCGGCACTGACAATTTAATTCCTTTTAAAATAATTCTAACCAACCACTGACTCCAGTTTCCTTTCATTTACGACAGTAGAATTTTATATCCTTTTTTATAACCACTCGCACACACACACACACTCGTCCATAATGTCGTACGTCTGTTTACGTGAATGTGTGTGCGTGCAAGAGTTTTCCTGTTACAACACAAACGCCCTGTTGCATGTCTGCCAGCCAGAAGAACCAGCTTTTGAATGTGTGAATTACTGAACATGCATCTGTAGTTTTGTGTGTGTGTGTGTGTGTGTGTATCCTTTTTATTATCCTTCATGTCTTTCAAACTAGTAAAAACTGAAATAAATACGCTGCTTTTGTTTATGCACTTTTTACAACGAAAATGAAATATTATTGCAACCCGCCTTTTCATTTTTATTTCTCCATCTAATTTTACGTATTCGGAGAACCCATTAAAATTATGAAATAAAATCTCTTTTATGTTTTTAAGAAAAATATACTGTTAAACAAGAAGCCTTAAGTTCGCAGTTGTCGTGAACTAAATTTAGTTTTGTAAAATTTCCGGTCCTCTATTTCAAATTGTGTTTACACGAAGACTTTTTCGTTAAACAGCAAACGAAATTGAAATCAACCCACACACTGTGACAGTGTTCGAGTGTTCACTTAAACACCAAAAGCCTAATTCACGAAAAATACTTTGTGCTTATAAGTTGCTTATAGGACAAATGTCGTATAGAAAATTTTTCTTATAAGCAGCTTATAATCGTAAGATATTTTTTATGAATATGGCCTCAACTATACATGACATTAATTGAACATCCAAGAAATTATTGGCAGTAAAACTCAATTCCAAAACTGTTGATTCGACTAAAAACTTAATTATTCAAATCACGAAATTTCATATAAATAAGAAAAGTCGTTCCGCATCACCAGCGAATGATATCAAATCGGTAACAAATTGTGAACAACATTTTGTTAATTTTCTTAAGCCTTAACTGACAAACAGTGAAACATATCAGCAGCTAATAAATCAGTTGTCATTCTCTGGTAAAATCGTGAGCCTGCCCATTTTGTTTGCACACGGTACAAATCAGTTGTATGGCCTTTTTTTGTAATTAAGATTTCGAAACAACATTCTGACATTTGTATAGGGAATTTCATTCAAAACTAAAACTATCACCAACATTTTAGTTTAAAAAATTAAACTGCTGGAAATGGTGTGCTCCAACAGCAATTAATGAAATGGAAGCCACATTGTAACCGGTTGAATGCAGGAAAGAATGAATGAAAGACTGACTGCTGCCACGACACTATTTGCCAAGAAGATCTGCGGGCCCATTTCAAAACATTAAAACTCAATTTATTTATTTTATTTCTGTTATTTATCGCACTTTTGTCACAACATCCACCATAAAAGGGTCGCTACAATTACCGTTAATAACAAAAGCGACAACAACAGCAACACATAAAACACTCTGCAACAGACAACAGGCTCGCAGCGCTCCCTTTAAATATTTAACCACTCGCACTTAAAAATTCATGTCTTAAAAGAGACGACAGGCAAACAGCAACAACATATTCCTGCTTTATTATGTGTTTGAAGTTCCTTCTATTAAAATCGAAGAGGACAAGAACCGTAACAAATAAATAAACTAAATTTGGAACAGCCCAAACGAAACTGGACGACGTTGTTGGCTCGTAAACATTGTTCCATTAAATTTCGGAGGAGCAAAAGATAACTCAAGTCTAGTGGATTTGGATGGCAAAAAAAGGCAACAACAAAATATGTGGAGGGTAAGAAAATAATAAATAAAAATAATAAACAAAATAAATGAAGCCAGAAATGCCTTCAGCAGACACTTTTCGCCACTTGACAGAAAAAAGGAAAATATTTAAGGGGAAATATAGAAACCACAAATACAACCAACGAAGTGAACATGAGTATGTGTGTGTGTGTGTGCTTCAATCTACAGACACTTATTCGCTTGTAAATAAAATTATTAGAACGTTCTGCCTGCTTTCAGTTGGCATTTCGAGAAAAAAAACGAAAACCCAAAGCAAAATAGGGGACGAAAAGGAACGATAGAAATGACATTTTAAATAACGCATTTCAAAAATTATCATTAGAAGCACGCAGACACACGCACACACACAGACACACACACATGGGCATGGGCATGGTGATGGCGCACTAAAACAAACACATTAAAATCTAAATCCATTGTAGATACTCACTTATCCCTGCCAAAACTTGTAGTCTCATTTGCACACGCACATACGAGGTCTGTTCCGAGAAGAAAATGCGTGGAAGTTTTTCAAAGAAAGACAAAGAATTTACCCGTTCATTAAGCTCAATTTTGGTCCCTTCAAAGTAGACCCGCTCAGAGCAACACTCTTCTGCCATCCATCCAGCATTTATTTCGCTCCTCGATTCAGTTCGGTATGTCCTTGAAATCTCTGCTCGATTCTATTTTCATCCGCTCAATCATTTCAAAAAGCCATCATTTCATCAGTGGCTTTCACAGAATACCAAATCTGGTACAGGCGGGGCTGATGCCCTGATTGCGGTGCTATTTTTGGCCAAAAGAAAATCAATTTAAATTCACCAACTGCTGCCACACACTTCATCCCCGAAATATCTGGAAAAATTGCATAGCATGAGTCAACCGATATTCCCTCAGCAACTTACGTAGAAAAGCTTCGCTTTTTAAATTTTTTTATGGGTTGTTGAAGTACTGGCGCTCCCTGAATAAGGCACATATTCTCCTCTGCTCGATCTCCTTTGAAAAGGTCGTACCACATTTTTGTGACTCAGAGCTTAATCGCCATTTCCCATTGTCAGCATCTCAAGGGCGTTTGAGCAATTAATCCAATTTTTTACACAAGAATCGATATCGATCCTTTGATCAATTTATTCGAGAGCAGAAAATTTCCAAACACGTAAAATAATTCAGACTCTCATAAATAAATAAACATGTGAAACAGGTCGAACCGTATGTCCTCAAAACGAAAGTCTGTAGCTCCCTCTACATTTTAGTATGCAGATTACGTTTTGAACAAGCCTCGTAGATAAACCTCTGCTTTAATAAACTCACACACACACACACACACACACACACATAATACTGGAGCATAATTTGTCTTTATAAATTTCTAAGCTTTTCAAAGACATGCAAATACATTTTAAAAGCTTAAAGAAGCTCTAAAAAATAGACACTTCAGAAAGTTGTTGCTGAGTAGATTATTAATGTGAGTGTGTGTGTGTTTATTTGTTTGCTTCTTTTTCCCAGTTTTACGAAACTTCTTTTAAGACAAACCAAACACAAGAGCGAATGTGTGCATAATTTTCATGAGGATTTTGCAAATCTCTTTTACAAAATAAACGAGCAAAATTACATGCAAAAAGGCAGGGAAAAACGTTGTCTTTTTCAAAATATTTTGTACATTTTAAAGTCATTTCAATTTCTTAAATGATCCAAAGAAAAGATGCATTTTTAGGGGAAACATTCATAAAATAATTGGGTGAACAAGAATTCTATTAATTTGAGGAAGAGGCGGCGCTCGTCAGTTTAGATGGACAAGCATTTACGATATCGATGTTCTTCAATTATATTTTGCTGGAGTTTTTAACTTCAAAATTAAATGGGTTTTATTTAAATATAAAATTTATATTTATAGGGATCATATTCGAATGCAGCTCGTGTGTCCTTCCAGTAGTGCGATTCAGTATTTTTGGTTACGACAATCTGTCGATCAAATAAACGAGAATTCGCCGATTTCTACGATGTTCGATATCGGTTGAAGTCAGTTGATTTTGTTGTTTTTTTTTCTTTTCTCAATTATCGATTGTTTTTAATTCTAACGACTTGTCTTTTGCTAATTCAACATGAAAACAGCCACATTTTTTAGTAGTAAATTTTATCTTGAGGCAAACATTTGCCCAAAAAAAGTTTCAATTCAGAAACGTGTTTCTTAAGCGAAACAGTTTCAAACAATCAATAGAATCAGAGAATGCAATGCAATTAAGCATGCAAACGCTTAATAAACGGAGATTCGTAAATTCAATTTATTAATTTGATTAGTGAACATAAAATATCACAACCATGACGGATGTTTTCCAACTGAACCTTTTTTCAGGCCGTAACAAACAAAAATCCAATTCTCTTTGTGATTCAATCCGAATGATGGCGCAATTTGTTCTGGATTTTATTAAAGAAGTACAAATTTAGTTGTAAATTGTATTAAATATTATAAACACCGCAAACACGATCCCGGGCACCCCCGGGCGTACACGTTATTTCAAAGAAATATTTCATATTCATCATACGTCAAATGGGAAAGTTTTTGGAAGAAAAACAAAAACTTTTTCCGAATTTCAAGCAACAATAAAGTTTTCTTATTTCTCCCAAATAAATAATATTGTGCGTGTATGTGTGTGTTTGTGTTTTTGTATGTATGCGTGCATCACTCGCACATACATCTTGATAAGAACAAAAGCACTCAGCATAACAAATCATAAATAAAGTTCAATTTCAAGTCAAATGCTTGACATTTCTGGAGCAAACTTTGATGTGTATGTGTGTAGGTGTGCGTGTATGTGCAGCTTATGAATTTTGAATTCCGTGCTCTCAAACAGCTCAAATTCGTTACGGGCTAATGGCAGAAAGTTTATCTCTATGAAATCTTATTGTACATAAAATATTGGAGTTTAATAAAACTTTCTCTAAATACCCCTCGCATACTCACAGTCATATTCATAAACTTTAAAGCGAGTTTGAAAGGTATTTCATTAAAAATCTTTTTAAAAAAGGCAGTTTTGATAATGCAGAACAACAAACAGATTGAAGGTGTGATTTATGATTGTGAAACAAATCACAATCCCGTAATTTCCCTTTCACCGTTCGCATACAAAATTCAAAGTATTATCTTCCTGATGAGCCTTTTACTACACATCCTTTGGGCTGCTGCAGAGAATATCTCCACATAAAAACTAAATTATCCTTTTCCAAAGCAGGTTTGAGACTGATGCATGTCTAATTTTTTAATGTCAGCAAATATCCATTTAAAAGCCTTTACAAGTTAATCTGATATTTATGTAAAATCACTTTCAGTGCTTACAAACCTCACACACACACACATGCACACCCACACACATACGTTTGCTTCTTTGTGTTTTAGAAAAACAAATCCTGGCTGGTCATTGAAACAAAAAGTAGAGAATAAAAGGGATTTTCTTTTAGTTTTATTTGATTTGATTTGTTGTTAGAGAACGTCCTTACAAAGTGTGTGTGTGTGTGTGTGTGTGTTTGCTTATAAGAATTAAATTAGAATTTATTTGTTTATTTTTATTTCCTCACTCTGCTTTACTGCCACTCTTTTCAATTCTTTTTGTATTTTTACCCCGTTTGTTGTTTTTATTTCTGGGATTTTTTCAAACAAAATACTTGTTGTGCGGATGGATAATCTTTCGTTAGTTTGTAGTAGAAAATATCTGAAAAAAATCTCAGCAAAAGATGAATGGCAAAAGCAATCCTTGAGTTTATTAGGATCCTTTTTTCTTTTGCTTATTGAATATAAATCCAAACTGTTTGAGGACGACTGAATGAGGAAACTGAAGGGAATTTCTATTCTAAATCTAAACGTTAAAAAAACAATTTATTCTCCTTTTTGCATAAATCGAACTCATTTAACACTTTAATTTGATGGGGCAACTGCAAGAAGCGAAAACAACCATTTAAGAGTTTAACACAAAAAAATCACTGCAGCAGCATGCAAAAATACGAAAGGATAAATAATATTTTTGTATAAATAAAACGTATTTTCTATATTAATATTTATATAGGCTAATTATTCTAACTTAGTTAAAATCTCAGAAAGACATGATGATAAATATTCCTAGGCACAAAGGAAGTCAACATCAGTTTTATTCAACTTACACAGCAGAGCAGAACAGCGGTTTTCGAAAGTCGCTACACTTTCATCTTCAGTGCTCATGTGTATATTGTGTTTATCACCACTGTTTAGGTGGCTCAGTTGAATGTGATAACAGTTTTCTATTTACACAAATTTTATTGTGAACAACAATCCGAGAACTGTATCAACCTGATGTTAATACTTGTGTGTTATGATACCTGTTTACCATTTGATTATTTTCTTCATGTCCCATTTTTCTGAATTTTTTGTTCCATTATACATTAAGTCAAACTTTTATGGTTTGAATATTTCATAAATTTCTTCCGCTTAGAAATTCTCAGAAGGCCGGTTTCTGTGGGTTGGGGGCCTTCGTAGCGTGCCTGGAAACATGTTTGTCTTAAACAATCCAAAATGTTTTTTATTTGGGCAACAACTTTTTCTTCAAAATTGTCGCAGAGAAAATGTGTTAATTAGACTTAACAACGGCAGCTACAATTTCAGAAAAGTAAAAATGCTTACGAAAGGTTTACTGCAGCCCATTTGCTCAGCTCATCACTTTTTAAAACCCTTTTTGCTATTCCGCTGCTTCCCTGAATGGCGAATTTATTTTATTTACTTTTTTATTTCAACTTGACGAAATATTACGAACCAACTTTTTTTTTTTTTTTGGCATAAACAAATACCATTCGCTCTATCTTCTTTTAATCAAAACGTAAAAACCGTTAGCCTGAGAGTGTGAGAGAGAGCGAGAGCGAAGTCCTCTGCCTTAACACCGGCTCAACAGCAGTTCTTTTAGCCCACCCTCCTACTTGGCCATCAACATGCAAACAAGTCTGTTCCATGAAATTTATTTTTATTAATTTTTTCAGCAACTTTTTCTTGAGCCTTTTAATGGCCTATTTCCTTGGCCTGGCTTTAATATATTTTTCATTTTGTCTTATTAAGAAAATAAACAAACTCGTGGAATTGTTTATTAAAAAGACAAGAAAGAAATGAATTGATAATATTTTTCCAAAAGCTCTTGTTTATGACAAACTTGTTAAAAAGATTAGAGAAGCAGAGAAATTAAATAATTTCTGTGTTCTCACTGGCTCGTAAAAGGGTAGCGAAAGTGCTAATTAAATAACAATTTAATTTTTCTCTGTTTAATTGCAACTAATTATTTTACTTGTCTTTCAAGTTTCCTTTGGCAAACAAAAATTGAGGATACCAAAAATCCTCGAAGATGCTGGTTGGCACAACTTTTTTAATGGCATATAATTCAGCTTGAATCCTTTTCATCTTAAAAAAGAAGGACTCAATGCCGAAAGGAAAAATTGGCTTTTTTATTGCAAAAGAAAAATTAAAAATATACGACACAACAGAAATAAAATCATCTGAAAAATATCGAATAAAAAAGAGGATTTTCTTTATAAAGTATCACCGTGTTTGTGCGTGTGTGGCAGTTTGTGTTAGTGGCCTTGTGCGTGAATATGTGTATGTATGTGTGTGTCCACGGCGGACAAAAGATGTCAGCATTTGATAACTTCTTTTCATTTGAGAACGAACGAATAAAACTTAAGGACCGCAAAAGGACGGCAGAAATATCAGAGTGAGTGGCATGACTTTTCTTTACTTTTTGTACTTAATTCTGTTTTAGAATCTGCTTATCTGCTTGTGAAATAGTTCTTGTGCGTGAAATAATTAAATAAAATTAAATACGAGTTCCACTTCAAGTGAAGGGATGTATGAATTCAGTTCATTTCGATTGATTGAAATAAGCAAATAAATTAATTATCAATTTTACGTTAATTTTAAATCAATTGGTTTAGTTTCGGTTCGGCGTCAAGATTTAAAATGCTACTGCAGTTAATTTAAGCAACCGCATTATGTGCGTGATTGTACACCCACAGCGGGAAAATCGTGCCTCATTTTAAAAGTCCTGCTCAGACATGCGTGGGATTCACTTCTCACTCGTATGTAACGGCCAAGGAAGGCCTAGAAGAAGTTTCACTTTCTTTACCATCTTAAAAACACCTTAAAACTTGAAAATGACACATTAAAAATTAGTCAATTCTGAAGTGTTTTTCTGTATTAAAATTTAAGGCGTCTTGAATGCAACAGCCAGTGAATGATAATTCACAGCCAAAAACAAGTGAAATAGAAGGGAGCAAAACAAAAGAAACAAACAGAAGATTCTGTTCAACTTGACCGAAAGACTCACATCATCTCACAGCCATAGAAAAGTGAAATCAACAAACAGAAACAGGAGACAGAACGAAACCGTAAGCGTTTCCAATTTCTAACAAAGAAGTGACTCAAATTCCAAACAACAAAAACACGGAGAAGAGGAAGTGTTGGCAAAGGACGAACACATCGATGGCCAAGAAAAAATGGTGGCAACAAAATAATTATTAAGAAAACACAACAAAAGTTACAAGTCAAAAAGGATGCTGGCAACAACAACAACAGGAATGCGTTTGTCTGGATATTTCGATTGCGCACCGTTGGCAAATGGAATTCAGAAAACATTTTCTAAAGAATTTCCGTTCAATATAAAACTCATTAACAAAAATATTTGTGTGTCAAAACAATTTCTTTTTAGTTGTTGTTGTATCAGAAGAATTTTCTTTATTGAAGTTTCACAAAATTCCAGCAAATGAAACGAACACTGAAATACTGACATCATGCTGAGAGCAGGACCAGCAAAATATTTCAATTATTTCGTTTTATGTTGTTGTCGTTGTCTAGAGTTCATGTATTCCAAAATATGCTCAGGAATTTACTTTCATAAAAACGAATTTTTCGGTAAAATATTTGCAAAAGGACACACAAATCCTTGCAGCCACTAACACACATTTTTCATCGTTAGACGTTCGCATTAGAAATATTTGAATGAGCGACGAAGGAAACTGGAAGTTTCATTCATCCAGCCGTTGCAAAATTAAATGGAACGAAAGGATTTGAACGAATTTATCTCGAACACGCTGCACAGAACCGTTCATGCGCTTCACTTCCTGCAAAATGTTATTCAGGCACGTGACAATAATTTAATAGACAGAAAAATATTTAAATTCTTTTGATGTTTTCAAAAATGGAAGCCGTGAAAGACAAATTTTAGGTTAAACAAGAGCCGGATCTTCAAGGAAGCCAAAATCTGAAAAAAACTTTGATGCGGCCTCGATGCCTTATAGTGCCGTTAATTTAGGAATAAGTGGGCAAATCGGTTAAATATTTTAGTTAAAAATGTAGAACAAAATTTTGATGAGAAATATTTTTATACTTAAAAACTAGAGATTGAAATTATTCATAAAGAAAAGGAAAGTTTCCATTTAAATTTTTGCACAAGAAGGCTAAGAAAATTAGCGCCTTATCAAAGCAGTCGGTCGCACTATAACACAGTGGGGCTAAAGTGAAAAATAGGGGGAGAATCGCCTCCCGTGCTAAGTTATTTGTGGAAACTGCGTTCAGATCTTAACGCAATTTATCTCAAGAGGAGTGCATTTCGTAGGATATGCAATCCTGTTCTGCTTTATCTCGAGTTCACATTCTACCTCCAGTAGCGAAGAGAAAGCGCATGAAAGTTTTTTTTAAAATGAAATACAAGAAAATAAATATTATTTTTAGGTCAAGCAAATGACGAATATTTTCCCATAAACATTTCCAAAATAAAATGTACAAACGATAGTTGTAAGATAAACAGTTATTTAAAAGAATCAAATCGTTTTTCAGTTCCTTGAATGTTGAAACTTGAATTACAATTAATTAAGAGCGCTGCCCTATTCCGCTGCATGAATATTGACTCCTCTATTGATCCCCACACAAGCATTTAATTTACTTTAAATAAAACTTCACACACTTTGAAACCCTCAACTCCTTTAACTTTCTCACTTAATAAAACTTCGTTGGCATAAGGAAAAGTATGCAAAATAATTCTTCCACTGCAAATACCTTCACTCAGAGTTTGTTTTTTTAGAATTTCCAAAATATTCGAAAGTTTTTTTTCATCATAAAGAAGGAAATGTTTTACAAGAATCTACTTCTTTTTTTTTGCTAAAATAAATTGTTGTCTTAGAAAACTATTTTATTCAAAAATTATTTTTATTTGCTTATTTCTTGCATATTTTTATTTAGAAAAAACTTGAATTATTTTACACATTTTAAGTTGGAATAAAAAAGAAACATTTTAAAAATACATTTAAAATTTCTACAACTCACATGCAGCACATACACACACACACACACACACACACGCAGTAACAATAAAGAAAACTTGTGGGGCAGCTGGTTAATATTTTGGTTTTACAGGGGAATCAGTGGCTCTTTTGGGCTGCATTTTTATTCAACGAATTATTGATTGTTCTCCGTGATTATTTCTATATTAACAAACTCAAACGATTCAGAAATAGGAAACAATATGCGCGACGAAGTCAGTAAAATAACACGACGGATTGAGGAAAATATTTGTCATAAACTGCTCGAATATGCGAAGCAGCAAATGGCCACTGTTTGCGAGACAAAATTAAAAATATTTTCGATTGATAAATTAAGAAAAAGATAATATAATAACATGAGACTGAAAGGCCTAGGCCCCAATTTCGACTCTGCTCTCAGTCATGAATGTGGTATCGAATGTTTCTGATCTGCATCAGCGCATGGTTGCGTTAATTGTTATCGGCATGTCTCAATAACGAACGCATAAACTGGGCGCTAAAAATTACCGACGTTCATGTGCTCCTTCGTCGGTTCCCGTATCGAAGATTCACCAACGAAGTGAAGAGTAAGAAAATTCTTTATCTTTTCTTCTGTCTTCATCTGCCTTCTCACCCCTATACGCAAGTGTAGGGGTCATTTCCTGAGAGCGGCTGCCAATAAAAACTAAATGAAAAAAAAAATAAAGAAAAATATTAAAAGCAAGCCCTGCAATTACATTGGGCCACCCTGTACATGCCAGCGTATCGCCGTTTTCTGCCCAACGCTCTAGCGAATATGGATTTCCGAAACAGCAACTGAAATCATTTCGGTCTCATTTGATAACAACTCCTGCCCTCATCCGGTGGCGTATGATTAATATTCTTGCAACTTAACAAAAAGAAAAAACGCTCATACGTCTTCCTGCTCGGAGTGCCTCGTCTTTCCCAGATTTATTATTCCGTTCTTATCCTTTAAGAATGTGCATTTCCAAAAGTAATTAAAAACGTTTTAATGACACCGAAGACAAACTCTGCCTTTCTCGCCATAATTTTTAACGATTTTAGCTATTAATTAAATCCACAACAACAGCAACAACAACAACAACAACAATTTTCCACTGACCGCACCATAATTGTTCACATTTATTACATTCATTTGCGCATCATATAAACCAGACTAGAACAAGAACACGGATAATTAGTGCAACAAAGATGTTTTATTGGGAAACCCCTTCGTTCACCTGACCAACCAACCACACAGACACACAACCAAACAACCAGCCAAACAACCAGTCAGCCAACCATCCAACCAAGAATAACTTTTGCCATTTGCCGTTTGCCATTAAGTTCAGCCAGCTCCTCTACAACAACAACGTGTTCGTTCGCACGTAAAATTTAAGGAAGCAAATTTATGAGATAAGCCGTGCTTAGAACTTAAACTGGGCCGGTTGCTGGGAAACAGCAGAAAACGTATCGCAACCTGAACACACAAACAATGAAGAGAATCATTATTAAAAAATAATTAAAGGAAGAAACGATTGTTCGCTGCTGCTCGAGCTTAAAATGCGGGCATAATTTTCAATTCTATACGTGCATTGTTTCGTTTTGTATTTTGTTTTTTATTTTTTACGTTCATCTTTCAGTTTCTCCTCTGTAGCGAGATCCCGGCAGAAATACTATTCTTTGAACTGAATACTCGGAATTAAAAGTATCTGGAGTGAAAAATTGCCAAAGCAGAAGGAAAACTAAAAGCAGAAGTGGGCAAAACTATTTAAGTAACAAATTAACGGGCCGGTGGTTGTTTGATAGTTGTGCGGCTCAGAAAAGCTTAAAGGATTTCAACAATAAAACAGCATTTCATGAGAAGCTCAAGCAGAGATTTTGCTTCACAAGTGGCGGAAGCCTTTTTAGGTTCTCTTTAATTTATTAAAATGCAGCTTTTAAGCAGATTTTATTTGACGGAAATAAAAAGGAAATCGATGCGAAATTAAAGTAGGAAAATAAATTAAAGAGTGCACTGAATTAATCGCGGGCAATTTAAATGTATTTTTCATCACATTAAATATCTGTTGTCGTGTGTGGAAGTGAAAATAATAGAAATAAAATGATAAAATAAAATAACTTAATTTACAAATTTCTTTGATACTTGAGAATTCGTGGAAAACAAAAAAAGCAGTGAAACTGAATTCCTGCAAAACCCCTATTACGAAGGCTGGTTCAACTTCCGTTTCCGAAAAGAATTTTATTTTAATAACTCATTTTCAATAACCGTTTTCATAACTTTACATTTTACTGCTCTGCTGTGAATATTGTCCTTCGATTACTTGGAAGTAATTCCTTATCAAATCAATTCCAATTTATTTCACTGGTTAAGCAGAATTATTGCCAACCCACTCCATGGCCCGCCCACTAATTAAACAAAATATAAATAAATATTTCACACAAAAAAGAATGGAAATAAATGTTGTGAAACTGCATGCATTCACTTTCTGTATTCGAGTACATAATTTCAGCTTAAAAAGTTTGTTCTGGCTTTCAACTGAAAAAAGTTAAAAAAATAAAAATGAGAGTACAGCAGCAGCATCACCTCAAGTTGTGGAAAAAAGGTGAAAAAAACTGTGCGAAAACGCAAACTCGCAAACAAAACTTTTCGACTTTTTCAATTATTTTAAATCAATAGGAACGCTACAGAAATTGGCCGCCAGCTGGAAGAGTGGCAAATTTTATACAACAACTGCAACAGCAAACGGCATGTTTACCTTCGTCATTCGTACAATAAATCCTTGAAATAATTTTTACAAAAACAACATCCTTAAAATAAAAACGAACGCACGAGTGGGGAAAGCGGAGAGAAGGAAACCAGCAGCCTGGACCAACACACTATTCCTTGTAAATTAAGCACAGATTTGCTGTTCTATAGAAAGTCCTTTTTTTTTGGTTTTTGTTTTTGCTTTTGCAGAAATAAATTGTTGCACAAAGAGGAAGAAATGTTGCACAACAACTATTCAGGCTGGTGTAAAGTAACAAACTTCAGTTGCTGCTGCACTGCAATTCCCCGAAATAGGAAAAATAAATTTGAAAAAAGAAAAGAAAACATAAAACAATGAGGTGCACATTCGACATCATAATAAAGTGAAGAGAGAGGGAGAGAGAGAGAGAGGGAGAGAGAAGGAAACACGAAACTCTGGCTATTGTCGAACACTGAAAATTGTTTAATGCTTTCATTTCAATGAAAAGTTTTAAAACAACCACTTCACAAAATTTGCAATTCTGAATGGAAAATAAAATGAAAAATAAAAAAAATGCATTTTTGCAAACAGCAGAACACAATTTGCCCTCAGGCAAACGAATTCAATACATTTCCAGGCAGACTTTTATTGAATTCTCATTTGAAATTTAAAACTTTAATTAGGGAAATCAGCAGGATGGCTGCGAGTTGAGTCAATGCGCAGAGACTTCGGAACATGCAGGCCAGGGAAGTAGTTCGACCACAAGTTTTACTGTGGGCTTCCCCGAATTATTTATCCGCCCAAAGTTTATTCTCTTGCAACCGGGCCACTGATTTTCCTCACAGGCTGTAGTTGACTTCTATACCTCTGATAACTGCATAGACTTGCGGACGTCCTAAGGAATTTTCCGTGGTCAGCAACGTGCCACTTCTCATGTGGAGGCAAAAGTCGTGCAGAGTCAGTCACAGTAACGGATAAAATGCTGGATAACAACATCGCCGCAATAATCACAGTCACCAGCCGGCGTCCCAGCACCGACCCATTGCAAATTTATTTGGAAAGATTTTTAAAGACGAATACACGAAGTCCTGTGTAAAACTAGACAATTACAAGCAGGACCTGGAGTCCGTTTCCCGAAATGAAAGTGCACAAGCCCAGAAGTAAAAACACCTAAAAAAGGACAAAACTCCTGCAAATTTTATCGTTTTTCTGCAGGTATTTCACTTGCAGATTTAAGTCTTGTAGTTTTGAGAATCCCCCCCCCCCCCCCTGTTTGCAAATTATTAATTCAGAAATATTTATTTTAATCCTGCCCAACGCCCTCCTAATCGGAGCACACTTTCTTGTTTAAATAAATATTTTGTAATCGCCTTAAGGACTCTACAATCAAACTTGTTATTAAATTTATTTCTTTGTTTCATTATTTCCATTCAAGTGTTCGAGTTTTTTTTTTTTTTGCTGTTTTAAAAGGATAAAACGAAATCCCCCACTCACAATAATAACGAAATGAAACTCCTCTGCACTTGTTTCTATGCAGGCGTTTTTTATTCTACAACTCAACTACATTTTGTATGTTATTAATTTGTTTTTCCCAGAACTCTTTCGTATCGTTTTCGCTTCGCAACCATCTTTAGTCGTTCCCATGATTCATTATTAAGAAATTGTTTCGAAAAAAATAATGTTATCGCTTCAACAGGAAAGTCATTGATTAATTAATGACTGAATGATACAACGAATGGCTGACTAATTTGCAAAATGTCTGCAGAAATAAAACTAAAAATAAAATTAAATAGGAAATCAAACAACAAGTGGAGGGAAGGGGGGGGGAGGGGAGCGAAGCGTCCCCAACTGCAGTCATTTCCTTCAGGCATTAAATGCTCGTGCTACGGCTAAAACAAAACGTTAACAAATAAATTATCAAATATTGCCGACGACAGAACGACGATGAGTGTTTGAATAACGACAAGAAACTCAGGCGGAGAGCGAAGGACAGGGAGTAGAGGGCAACAACAGCCAGTTGTGGCTGTTCATCAAAGTTTACGATGGTCATTTAACTTTTTTGTTCTTTTTTCAAAAGTTTTTTTTTATAAAAGAATTAAATGGAATCGTGGAAAACAATAAAACAACATATTGAAACCGCCCTGACTGCAGGACTAAATGGTTGTTTATTCAATTAGAGCCGGCCAATAAGCCAGAAAAATACAGCAACAATAACAAAACAAACACTCGAACCAAAAGCAAAACAAATGCCCCTACTAAAAACGAAATGTAAATTGAAAAACCGGAAACAAAACAAAACGAAATATAAAAGTTTATTAATTAGAAAAATTAAGAAAAATCATCTCTTCTGCTGCTCATACTGTCGATTCTGTTCCAACCTCACGAATTTGCTCAGGAAGACATTTTCCTTTTTCTAATTATTTGTTTGTTATGAATTAGCAAACCAGCCAAAGTTAATTCGAGTGGAAGAATGATTTCTATTATTTACTTCAGCACAAGGAAGTTACAAACTCAATGTGCCATAAGCCAAAGAGGGAATTATTTTTATCGAAGGATTGAAGCAAGCCACAACATGTCGAAACATGCTTTCCATTGTTGATATTTTTCGTTCAACATGACTTGTCATTTCGGTGGCTAATATTTCTATCAACTATCGTTCTATGAGATTTTTAAGAACGAAACAATAGAAGTTTTCAGAAGGGGACAGTTCAGCAACAAATTGGGCTACGCTGTACAAAAATATTTTGAATAATTAAAAATCAATTTCGGCGGAAGACTGCTGTTGCAAATTCTTCTAAAATTAATTAAAGAGCGACTCAACGCCACTTTTTAAGCAACAATTCGGAACACTATTCGTATAGTTACCGATTGCAGTAGATCATTTTTGGAAGTCGTTACCGGTGTTACTTCCCATGAGGGCTAATTACAGACAAGACTCTTGTCCCGAGTATTAACAGAGACCGGGAATCCAATCAAGTTGGGATTAGTGAACACGGTTTTATTTGTTCCAAAGATTCCTTTTAAATTTCCCTCCATTCCGTTAGCTTTTCTTAACTTTCAGCAGCATTTTGTTATGGTTCTGATGGGAGATGCAGCGCCTTTAAAAATTAATGCGAAAAGAAAAAGTTTCATGGCTAATAAGTTAATAAACATATTTTTGTGCCCTCCAGCCGTTATCATAAATTCAATCACTTTCAACCGCATTAAAACTCAACGCACGTTCAAAGACGTTTGCTTTTGGCCAGCTCTTCTACCAACAACACATTCTAAGCGCTTTTCACAGGAACCAGCCATGAAGGAAATGAATAGAGATTTAAATTTCTTTTTTTTTTTATTCAAAATTCTATTTTCAGTGGAAAGAGTTTCAGAACACAAAACTTTCTTGCTGGTACTTTTACAGTCGTACTACGAGGAGTGCCTGTTATTAACCAAACGTGCGTGTGTTTGCGTTTATAAGGAAATTTAAATATGTACGCTATTGTATGTATGTGTGTGTGTGTGTATATACACGAGCACCGTTAGTTATGCAACGGGCATACGCACATAGAAAGTATTAAAACGCATAAAAGTATAAAAGGAAATTTAAACGTTAAGCACCGACAACATATTTATTCTTTTTATTTATTTATTTATTTTACAGTCTATGAATTTACAATTCTTACAGACTATTTACATACATATACAGATTAAAATTCAAAGAAATATCAATTATTGGCTGTTATTTAATGCAAACAAAATATTTCGTTTAATCAAATTTTCACTGAAAGAGAAATCAACATAATAATATATCTTGTTAAAGTCCTTACAGCATCTAATAAAAGGATCAGAATTAGCGTAATTTGTTCTTAGAAATTTAATATTAAGTAGACAGAAGAAACGAGTAGGACGTTGAGGAACACAAAATGATAAATTTTCAATTAAGAATTCAGAGCAGGTTTTACCATTAATTATATTTAAAATAAATAAAGTGTTTAACATAGATCTTCGACTACTTAGGGATGGTAACTTAATAAGAGCTAGTCTAGCTTTATAAGAAGGCAAACAAAATGGGTTCCATTGCAAACTTCGAAGACAAAATATTAAAAATTGTTTTTGTACAGATTCAATTGTATTGATGTAAACCTTATATGTTGGATCCCATATTATTGATCCATATTCCAAAATGGGACGAACAAGCGATGTGAAAAGCTGCTTAGTAACATAAGGATCTTCAAATTCCTTTGCCCAGCGTTTGATGAACCCCAGTTGACTTCTGGCCTTTCTAACAGTTAGAGATATATGTTGAATAAAATTCAGTTTTGGATCTAGTAAAATTCCAAGATCTGTGAAAGTGCAAACATTTTCCAGCTCATAACCACCCAAAAAATATTTTACGTTGAAATGGCTCCTCCGAAAGAAACACATATGCTTGCATTTTTTTAGATTCAATGTCATTAAATTCATTTCACACCAAGAGTACAAAGAGTTTAAATCTGCTTGAAGAAACTTATGATCATCAAAGATATTGTAGGTAAAAAATATTTTTACGTCATCAGCATACATAAGAATGAATGAGTTTTTGATAACTGCAGGTAAGTCATTGATAAATAGTGAAAATAATAGGGGTCCCAGATGACTTCCCTGGGGAACACCAGACGTAACGGGGATCGGTTTAGATATAGTACTTTTGAATAAAACATTTTGTTTCCTATTAGTAAGGTAGGAACTAATCCAATTCAAACAGCCACGTGTGAATCCCATATAATGCAGTTTACTCAATAGAAGTTTGTGGTTAACTTTATCAAATGCTTTACTGAAATCTGTGTAGACTACATCAGTTTGTTTTTTATTGACAAAACCACGATTTACCAAAGTTGTAAATTGTATGAGGTTGGTTATAGTTGAGCAGCCTTTACGAAAACCATGTTGACTAGAACATAATGTTGATGACACCTGGTGGCACAAGCTACTTGTAATTAATTTTTCAAAGAGTTTCGGTATAATACTCAGTTTAGCGATTCCTCTGTAATTTTTAATGTCAGATTTGGTACCAGATTTAAACAATGGAATAATATAAGAATTCTTCCACATTTCAGGGAATTTTCCGACTTTAATTGAAAGATTGTACAATAATGTAAGAGGAAACACTAAGGCATCAGCACACTTAATTAGAACACAGCTAGGAACATTATCAGGTCCACTCTTGTACGAGAATTTCAATTTTTTCAATCCATTAAGAACAGAAATTTCATCCAGAAATGGAATTAAAATAGATTGACCTCCAGGACAAAAATTTGATTGCAACCCAGTAGTAATCGTTTGATCAGCAGAATAAGTAGATGAAAAGAAATCCGCAAACAAGTTACTAATTTCAGCCTCGTTATCTGATTCTTTTTCATTTAGCTTCATAGTGGGCGAAAAGGAAACTGATTTTCTTTTTAAGTTCACAAAATTGTAGAAAGACCTTGGATTTTTCTTCAAGTTGTTTTTAATTTTTTGTAAGTAACTTTTATAACATATAAGATTTAACTTGTTATAGTCGGCACGGGCAATAGAGTATTTTACAAAATCTGAGGATGATCCTGATTTTTTGTATATTTTATAAAATTTGTTTTTGCTGTTTTTAAGTTTGGAAAGAAACTTTGAATTCCATGGAGGTCCAGATACTTGAGAAGCGACTTGTTTAGGAACACATTGGGTCAAGATCCAATAAATCCTATCGTAGAATTTTATGGTTATGTGATCAATAACATCGGGATTGTTTTCTAAGTTCGAAGCTACGAGTAAATTGTTCCAGTCTGTATTGTGTAGAAGTTCGATTATTTTGTTATAATTTGCCCTTTTAAAACATAAACTCTTGACTTTTGAGTTGTACGTAGAACGAGATATATAAACAGATGGAAAACCTGTAGATATTAAGATTGTGGGATGATAACAGTCCTCCGGTAAGGTTAGAGGAATAGTGCGAAGGACAGACGTGTCAACACAATCATTTACAAAAACCAAATCTAAAAGCTTGTGGTTATCATTATATATGCCATTTATCTGATAAAGATTCATATCCAATAAGCAATCAATAAACTCGTTATATTTCAGACTAAAAGTAGAATTATATGGTGTAAAGCAACCATTATCAGCCGAAAAATCCCAAAATATCGTTGGCATATTGAAATCACCAACTGCGATGATGCTATCATTATGATGAGACATATGCACAACAGTTGAAATAGCATCCGAATGCTTTCTATAAATTATTTCAGGAGAATTTGGGGGAATATACGAACAGGTTATAAAAATTTTTTTATGATTTATTTTTACCAAAACACCCATAAACTCAATATCCAGTGAAGAAGTAAACGATAACTTTTCAGAAGAAAGCATGCTTGACACTGCAATTAATACACCTCCTCCTTTCATGTTATTGCCACGATCACGTCTATATATTAAGTAACTTGCACCCATTATTTCAGTATCCAATACATTATTATTAAGCCAAGTTTCAGTGAAAGCGATAACTTGAAAATCAAACGCATAACTTTGATTAAATAAAGATGATAACTTTGTATTAATGCCACGAACATTTTGATATAAAAGAGTAAAATTTTCAGTGTAACCATTTAGTTTTTTGAAGTAGATTTTACTGATGACGGCAATCGAACAGTATTCTTTTCTCTTGTTTTAAACATAAACTCACGAACGTATATACCATCAGGCCAAAATCCAGGAGAAATAATATTGTTGAATAACTCATCCGGTACTGTAATTTTAAAAGATGCTACTATTCTTGGTTCTGTGTAGGAAAATTTGTACACTGATACACCTAAGTTGGTACCACAATTCAAATTTATGTACGATTGGAGTTCTTCGACAGTAGTATCGGACGCTAGTCGAGACACGAAAATTGTTTTATTTGGCGGTATAACTCTAAGTGTATTGGGACGATTCATAATAGAGTTAACGTTACTTGACGATGCTAAAGTTTGAGCATTACTAGTACACTCATCTGGCAAATTATTTGTTACTGCAGCACTAACAGGAGTCCCTAGGGCTACTGCATTGCTTAAAACGTTATTTGATGAAACATGATTTGCTGGAGAATTCATGTCACTGCTCGCAGAATTAGAACCAGATGCTACAGGTAAATCAAATGGAGAGGCACGGTTTTTGGATGTTTGCGTGGAATTATTTTCCATTGGCACAGAGATTACAGGAGTCCCTAGGGCTACTGCATTGCTTAAAACGTTATTTGATGAAACATGATTTGCTAGAGAAATCATGTCACTGCTCGCAGAATTAGAACCATTGTTCTAATGTTGCAACTTGTTTCTAATTAATCCGTTTAATAATCGGACTAGATTAATTTAAATATCAGCCGCCTGCCAAAAGTCCTTTTTTCCTTTAGGGACCACAGGACACAATAACAGCTGCGATTTCTGGTCCTGCAGTTGATATTTAAAGAACTTCTCTTTTTTATTTTTATTTAAGCACCACTGGCATCATGGAAGACATTATGAAAAATAAAGTGATTTTTAATAACATTATAAAAATGAATTTGTTTCCTCAACCTGCCAAAGATGCCTGGAACACGTTCGCTGCTTTACACGGTCTTATGGCCATCATAAAAATGTGATTAATCGTGCGTTGCTTTACATGAAAATGTGTAGTTGGCCGTCCTTTATGAAGGGAATATGGATGGATGCATTAATAATATTCCATAATACACGAATTTGAAAACCGTCATTATGGCAGGTTATACAACCATCCATCTAAAATGAAGTCAACGCACACTTGGAAACTTTCTTACAACATGAAACAGTGGAATTTAAACGTTCTTTAGACATGAGCGTAGCTCGACGTTCCCCTTTTTCTATTTAATTTGCTCAACTTTCAATGCAGAAATGGATGTAAAATGTTGTCGTTTTACAACTTTTGCATTTGAAAGTATTTGGAAAATTTGTTATTGAAAATGTCAGAAATGTGTTAGTCCCCGAATATATTCTTGAGATTTTAACGTTGCGGTTTCTTATTTTATTTGCACGAGCAATCAATTTGAAAAAGAAATGAATTGCGAGACACTAATTTTCCGTAATTTGTCGGAAAACTTAAATTTACTCTGTACATCATCTGACCATTCGAGAGCAAGAGGGAGCTGAGTAGGTCCTCTCCAGTGTCTTTCGTTTAGGTCAGTATGTGCCCCTTTTAAGATGCAGAATTGAATCACCTGATTGTGGATCAGGTGGAGGAAAAGAAAATTCTTTTCGCGCTGGATAGTCAAACGCATGCAGCAAGCGGACGACTACTCGTCCTACTCGTACTAGAATACCTTCCGAAACCCAATAGGCATTCCCTTGTTAATCACTAATGTGGGCTTAGGCGCGATCTAAAGCAGGTGCTGGATCCTTGTGCGAACCAGAACCCAAGATTGCACCTGGGGTATGGAACGATTACAAGTATGAGTCTGTCCTAGTTCAAGTCCAAGCATCTAGGAAGGTGATAAGTCCTCGAGGAACTCAAGTGGAAAGCAGGCAATAAATTAAGAACTTTAGTTTCTAAATGCTCAGCTTTGGCTAATATGTATAATAATATGGGAGCCACCGACTATTCATCGTCAGAATTTCATCAAAAGTGCTTTTTTCATAACAGAACAACGCGGTTTTCGCACGCCACTCCATATCCATTCACAGTGTTCGTGTGCTCATGTGTGTCTACTGTTGTCGCCTCCCCTTCCAAAACGAAATGGCCCAGCTACGCCAGTGCTTTTAGCCACAGAAAACTTTATCTACACAATTCAGCCACATATTGTTTTAATATACCCGCGCATGTACTACATGTGTGTGCGTGTGTGCTTGTGTATTGGTGGTAATATGAATAAATTATTTGCAATTTAAATTATTGTTATTACGAAATGCGTTAAAGTTCATGCCATACGACGCAGTTGCCAACTGGCGCACTCCATCAACCAGACATTCAGTCATTCAGTCAGTCAGTCAGTCAGTCAGCCAGTCAGCTTTTCCTGTTCTTTCCTTTCGTACTTTTCTTGTATTTAATATTAAACATTTAAGTTGGCTTTTAAGAAAGTAAAAAACAGAAACAAACAATTACAGACTTTTACAATAACAACACAAAGTCCAATAAAGTTTTCGCTTCCATCGAAACAACATTAAAAACGACGACTTCTGAAAGGTTAATGACTTCAAGCGGAACAAATATTATCATTCTCATGTGGCGGAATATGGAACTAAACTCGTATTAATAAATTATTAACAAAAATTTACATAAACTGTGTGTGTGGGTGTGCTACTGTTTGTGTGTGTTCTTCACAAGTTTTAAACCAGCCACCAGCAGAAGCAAAATATTAATTTTTAATATCGAAAAACTTAAATTTGCTTTTGCATGCCATGAAAATAAACAGTTTTGGGAGTCTATTTGATTGGAGTTGGGGAGGGAGTTCACTTCCTCCTCCCTGATATTTAAATAATTGTTGGATGAATTACAAATTGTATGAATTAAGTGGGAACAACAAAACAAATATACCCTGATATTAAAGCCAAGAACTCGTTTGGATTTCCATTTAAATGGAAACGAATAATTTCTTCCTTTTGGCTAATTAGCCTCGAGCCAGGCAGTCGGTAATGAATGGCAACTTGTCAGCTTGACAGCTAATAACAAGCGGAATATTCACACTCACGCACACACACGCACACACACACACACAAACACAAGAAGAATGCCCCGGGGAATGAATATGCTTAAGAGATGCTCAAACATGCAGTTTGAAATTTAGAAGTTTTTCAATTTCGTACACGCATCCACAGCAGACAGCAAATTATTGCACGGCTCCAACAACAAAAACAAACAACTTTCCGTAAAGAAAAGAATATTTGGGAAGATGAAAGATGAAGTCTCTTTCTTGCCAACCGAACCGCAGAGTGTTCGCTTTTAAATTGAATTAAAATGACAATGAAAAACAAACAACAACAACGCAACGAATGTCACTGGCTTTGGAACTGTGACAAATGACAACATTTTCCTTGCTCTTGTTTAAGTACAATTAAATATTAACTGAAGAAGACTCTTGGAAAAACATGCGCCATCACGTCAACTTAAACTTGTGACCGGGGAAAAGAGAAACGAAAGAGCCTTGAGGCTAGAAAAATTATATAAATATTTTCACAAGTACGAGTATATTTCACAAGTTATATTTTGCAAACAAAAACTTATTATGCGATTTAAATGATTGTGCAAAAACATTATTAGGCGGGCCCCCGCAAAACTGGATCAGCTATTGTACTATGGACTTGGGCCTGCTATTTGTTTAGGCGTGAGTGTAGATGTTGTGGAAAATATTTTAGTGAATATCGATTCACTAACCGCAACTAACACCCACACAAACGACCCAACTACCACTTCAGGGTACAGGTTTTGGACTGCTCTGCTATTCAGAGAAGAAATTTACTTGTTTTTAGTAAATATTTTATAATTGTAAATGATTTGCCATACTGAATTCGAGAAGTGTTTTTAACTCAGAAAGACGTGATGAATGTCCCAGAATACAAGGGAAAGTCAACATCAGTTTTATATACTCAACTTACACAGCAAAGCAGAATAGCTGTTTTCAATAGCCGCTACACTTTTATCATCAGTACTCGTATGTATTTTTATATGTTAGCACTTGTTAGGTGGCTTAATTGAATGTGATACCAGCTTTTATTTCTACCAATTTTATTATGAAAAAGAGTACGAGAACGTTTTTGTTAAGTTTCTGTGTTGCCGTTTCATTATTTTTCTTCATGTCTTAAAATATTTTTTTCATCAAAACTAAAACGTACTACTTCTACAACCACGTCGCTCAAACTAATACATATAAAACAAGGAGAAAGTTTTATAATTTCCTTAAAGTTTAAATGTAATTGTGAGACAGAACGATATCGGGTGACTCAGTGGAACCGGCCGAAAGTTTTATTTTACTAAGAAAATGCAGAAATAAATTTTAGCAAAATGATGGAGAATTTTTTTACTAAAATTTAATAGAAATGAACGAATAAAACAGGGCTTTTGATCGGACCATCAAAAACGTGTTAATTTCTAACAACAAAAAAAACATTTGAAGTGGTAGAGGATATCGTAGTTGCTTTTTTGTTAATCGTTACACAGGCCAACAAATGAAATATTTATTAAAATAAAAAATTTCATTAATTATCGAAATAAATTTGTTTGTTTTTTTATTTTTAAGATCATATATCTCGTCTAGTGCTGCATTAAAAATTAATAATTTGGATTATTTTGAAAATTCTCTGGTTGGTGGACTTTTTTATTGTTGCATTTTTTTATTATTCGCGTTCTATCTCAAGAGCAATTTTGCAACACGAAATTCTACAGTTAAATAATTATTTCCTCACAAATTTATGGTGCCCACAAAATGTGCCGCTTAACAAACGCCGCCACCCTAATTTGCGAGTAGTTTTATTTCAATGCTGCTCTATGAGAATATGCTAAACAACCTGCTGCTAATGAATTCCAGCTTAACACAACAGCTGCTAAAACAATAACTACTGTTATATGAATAGCAGCAAGTAAAGTCAACAACAACAACAGCAGAACAACATTTAAAAAAATAATGAAAATAATGAAAATATCGTACACCTACAACACTTGGAACGCAAATCAATAAGACTTGACACTGAAAAAAGTATTTCTTTACAACAACAACAGGTGCGAACAGGCCCCGTAGCAGAGACATTTAATTTTTTGTTGCTTTTGAAAACAAAATGCTCTTGAAAAACTGCTTTTCATCTAGAAATGTCTATGGGAAATATTGATTTTCTAGCTGGAACTACACAAAAAGCGCCACGTGAAGGAGAAAACATTTCTAAAGATTTCAAAAGAAAAGATGAAGGCAGACACTCGAGAACAACCTCAAGAGCACAAGTACCCGTGCCCAGTGCTGATTAATTATTATTGGCCACAAATACATTTGCAACTTGTGGCATAAACGAGAATAGTGGGCAAGAAATTCACAGTCGATCCTGAAATTAAAAATCTTAATTTATAAAAAATTATATGAAATTCTTATATAAAATTCTTTTTTTCAGGAATAAATTGTTCCAACAAAATCTGCTGCAGAGGCTGTTATTTATTTGGAATCTCTCCGCCCACACTTGGACCCACTTCCTTAACAAAAATTTTATTTTTTAAATATTTTTATTCTGAAATTATTACAGCAGGCCATTATTAATTTTTGTTTGATAAATTTAATCAACAACTAAATATTGAGGAAAAAGGTGATGGCTGGCATTTCCCGGAAATGAATTATTCTCGCTTCCTCATTTCAATGCATTTCCAGGAGTAGTTGCGAAACAGTTGCAATCGAAATGAAAAAATCTGACTCAGTTCGATTTTTTGTTTCAATTAATTCAAAATACGAATAAAAACTTTGTCAGTTGTTTTATTTGCTTTGAAATTCACAAAATAAAATAAAACTTTTTTCTAATTCTACACAACGAATATGGAGTTTTACTCGCTGTTTCCTGAATTCTCGTACCAAAACAAACTAAATTCAATATAAATAAAATTTGTTGCAATAAAACATGTCAAAGTCAGTTTTTGTTTCCATAAAAAGCATTTATTTGTTTAAATTCCATGTGCGAGGGGTTGTTTCCATGCATCGCAGTGCAACAGTAAAATTGTGGCAAAATTAGAAAATGTTTGGCGGTAGATTTTGACTTTTTTCAGTTTAAAGTTTTATGAGTGTGTTCTGATTGGCCTTAATAATGACGAACGAATTTCATTAAGGAACTTTTCGTGGTGCCAATAGTATCGGACCCATTGTGCAAATGAAGCGGGCTAGTGAGCGCACAATGGAATGTTGTACATATTCTATTTACCCGCAATCCCTGAGCCAGCAATAGGCTACAATTAGCAAATGCCTGCAGCCAAAACAGCTGAAAGAATCAGTTGGAAATGGCGAACCGCCAGTACACTGAGAAAACTAGCAACAGCCCACGATCAAATAACAAATAAAAAAATAAATAAATAAACATATTCATTTCATTGTTGGGGAGACAATATAAATTTTGGTTTTGTTCTCCCGTTCGTGTTTCATATACTATTAATAAATAAAGTGATTTATTTGTGTGCGTGTGTGTGTGTGTGTGTGTGTGTGTGTGTGTGCTTTTTAGCCACTTTTATTGTTTGCCATTTTTGGGCGGGTGGCGACGAGACTGCTTCGTGTGCATAACGCGTTACAAAACCCCGTTATTGTGGCTTTTGTGATTGCTTTTGTTAACAACAACAATAAAGTTAAAGCATTTTAAAAATTCTCTTTGTTTAATTTTCAATGACAAACATTTCGATGTGGCCATTAAATCATTTTATCACACACCAGCGTTCGCAAGCGTGGACAGTGTGTGACATAAGTTTTCCTACTTCAACAGAGTGAAGTTAAATTTGTATAATAAACGTTTATGATATTTTATTTCCGCCCGAAAGACACTCTTGGTTTACTGGCTGAAATATTTACTTAAAATTGAACGCCCCTAATTTGAAAATATTAATTTCTTGGGTTACTTTTTTGCGATATTTTTTTTAATTTGTGGAAGATCCAAGAGGTAACAGTCAAATTTATTTACAATTATTTTTTTTACAATTCGCAATTATTTTTTATGTATTTTCTGTATCAACAGTATTCAGGATAAATATTTGAATTTAAAAGGGCGTTCCTATTGAAATAAAAAGTCCCATGAGTAATTTTTAGCTCAAGGATTTTATCAGAGAATTTCTTGTTGTTGCTGTTACTCAATGACGACGATCTCAATTCGATTAACGACACGCTGATTTCATTTGGTAGAGCGCAGAGGGGTGTGTGGTCTTTTGCAATACCTCAGACTTTACGGCGTCTAAGCAGATCCTTAAATATATTTCAAGCATAATTTCAAAGGAAAATATAATTAAAAAATATGGAAAATGATTGTCGGAGGGTTCTCTCTAACTTGCCAAATTTCCATACAAGAATCCGGCGGTCAGAACCAATTTTAAAAGCGCTCCATCTAAAATCAAGCCTGTCATCAGTGAAATTGGACACGGACGTAAAAAAATAATCCTACACAACCTTTTTTATTTTTAAATGGGCGTCGTCATCTAAATGCTCAACAGAACTGGCACGACGACTCCTTTCCTTATTCTCATTGTCGAATGGTTGTCATCACTAATTCGATAAATAATTTAAGACAAAGTTGGCTTCAGTTATTTAATTCTCTGTGAAATTATTTGGGTTCAAGCATTCAAGACAACTTAAATTAATAATTCTTGTTTGAACACGTTGGAAAACATATGTGACGCACTGTACTCGTTTTTATTAGCCGTTGCTAATTGTTAATTTTCCACTTATCGAGTCTGTGTAGAGCGTGCGAGAGCCAAAATAATAAAAATAATAAACGAATAAATCTTTTTTCATTATTCCCGCTCATTTTTGTTCAAATAAAATAAATAATTCGATTTTCCACCAAAAGTTTTTGGTAAAAACCACTTATTTTACAGCTGAAATAGTAAATTTTTAATAAAAATCCGCCGTCAAATCCTGTTTCATATACAAATTTTTCTTTTTAGTAAACGCGCTCGTATCCAAATGGAAAACGCTGACTGCGCACAATGAATGGAACGCAGCATGAAGCAGATTTGACTTTGATCTCGTATTCAGTTGAGGGTAAAAATTTGTCTCTAAAACAGTTTCCAGTTTCTTTGAAAGCCAAAACCGAAGAAAGAAATTCCAATTGAAAATGAAATTAAAATTATAGAAATTCACGCATACAACACACACACACACACATGTGTGTATGGGTGTGTGCATGCACATGTACACCAGCTTGTAGGCAAATTAATTAAGCGATTTCGTTTATGGGTGTTTGTGTACTTACCGGGCAAATTAAGTGGCGTTGGACTGGCCATAAACTCCTTGTGAGCCATAAGCAGCACCATGGCCACGATAATCCAGTTCATATTGCTGGCTAAGCGATTTCGTTTTGGCTGGTTTCGTTACGTTAATTATTTTGATTTTGATCTTCAAGCAACAGCCGATGATGCTGTCGTTTGAATGAATGAATCATAAACTTGTTTTATTATTTTTATTTTTAACACTTTTTTTTAATATTAAACTTTATTTGGCTGCTGACATTTTGTGATTGAAAGTTTTTGTCTCCCCGCTTTCTTCACATGCCAACAATTATAAATATTTCAGCTGCGTTGTTTATGGCGATTTCAGTGGAGTTGTTGGTCTAGAGACCAACATTTAAAAAAATTTCCATTCCTGGCTCGCGCATTTGCTACAACTCAAATCATATATATTTTTTTTTTTTTGCAATTATTTTGTTGTCAACTGTTTTTTATAGCGTTAATTTAATTTCATCATTTTAAGACGGCAGATATTTTTGTGTAGGTGTAGTGAGAGTCGTAAGATTCGCACTACGAAAGACCTGGAAAGCGAAAAGAGAATAAAGAAAATAAAATAATCAGCGATAAGATTTAAATAAAATATTTCAGTTTATTTTATAAAAATATTAATTCTATTTGATGTAACAAAAACAGAAAATCTGAATTGTAACTCTGAAATAAATCCATGGAAACGAAAGTAAGTTCACATGTCATTTGAATGTGTCCAAGATCAGTGAAATTTTCAAGCTGTTTCTGAGCTGCATTGGATCCTCAGATATAAAAGGAGAAAAACTTTGGGATGAATGCCTGAAAGGTTCTCTTTTACTTGCAACGCTGGACTGAAGATTTAAAAACTATTGATTTAATTTAATAGATCCCAGGACTTTACGGGGAAGGCCTACTGTCGAGAGATCCTGTCATTATGATCACGACAATTTACAGTACAACCGCTATATCGGAATACTCGGATGTGATACGCCATCATGACGGCAGTTTTAGAAAACTCAGCAGCATTCAAGCCAAATAATTCTTCTTAAGCAGATCAATATTTCACAAGTTCTCTGAGCTCATGCTGAGTAAATGGATTCGAATATGAAGAATGAAGAAATAATATAGAACGGAAGATCGGTAGTTGCATGCGCGAATGTGAAATATATATATTGAAGTCATCTGAATAGATCTTGACCATAAAGTTCGAACGTCGAGAAGTCACAAGAGCGGAGGCCGGTTACCAGGCAGTTAGACAAGGGCCTGGAGAAAGAAGATGCGCTTCACACTCACACCGTTTAATTTGAAATTATTAGACTGCACAATGAATCTGTTTTCAGTTTCTTAATTTAGTGTTGCCAGGGATGGAAGCTGCAATTGTGCGGTTTTATTATGAATATGAATATTAAATTAATTATGGCTGAAGATATCGACTTGTAAAATGAAAAAGAACACAACTGCTTGGAATGGAGCAGCATTCACTTTAAATTTTATGAGTGAAGAAACAACAAAACAGTTTCGATGATTGTAAAGCGGAGAGGGCAGGGAGGATAGAGATTAATCAGTGTGCTTGGAAAGTTAATATTTATTTGAAAGAGTTAAACAAATCTCACACACATTTATTTTATTATTTTTTATATTTTTTTATTTTTTTGTAAAAGAAAGTCAGTTCCGGACTTCGCAAAAACCTCTTATCACTAACGCGTGTTTTACATTCCTGACTTTAATTCAATATTTTTAAAATACTCGTATTCTTTAAGTTTCTTATCTTTTATTTTTTATTATAAATTTAGTTTCGTATTCGCCAGATTGCTGGGGGAATTAGCAGTTGTGTTGCGCTTTCTACCCTCGTCATCTGTTTGCTGTTCTCCGGTGTCTTACATTTTAACCCACAATTACGCAAAGTCTGATTATGGAATATTTAACTAAATAACGACTGAAGTACTGTTTCTTCTTGTGCACTTTTAGTTATTGCGATTTTCATTGTTATTTTTATCTTCTTTAATGCTGCAGTTGTTCTTTGAAGTTGTTACTGTTATTTGAAATTGTTGCTGTCGCTGGCAATGCAAATGATGTTTAACGGACAGACAAGAGGTATTTACGGCAGGAAGAATAATAGCAAAGAAGAAGACATAATATGGGTAAGAATAATAATTATTCGAATTAGGAAACATTATGAGAGGGAATAAACTTTCAAGATAAAAATTAAGTCCACTGCGAACAGGTAGTTGATGTGTGCGAGCACATAAACGGTGTCCGGCATATGGGCATCACGTCTTTAATTAAAATTGCAATTTATTTTTAGCGCAGAAAGGCAATTAATAGGGATAGGAAAAACTATCCAACAGTCGAGGGGAATTTGTATCGGTTATTTTGCCGCAATGCCCCACAGTTCGAAGGGGAGGTCGTTTTATTTTGCTAAAATAGATTTATCATATTTTTATATTTAAATTTCGATGCTGGATCTCGTGAATGAATTCATTTATATGAAAATGTACTGCGCCCTGCAAGTGTGGAATATTTGCTTTGCTCTGGTCACACTGTTTAGCTGTCTATGACGAACATCCGCTGACACTCTTGTTTTAAACAGCCGCAACGTTATTGCAATCTTGAAACGAGTCGGAAACTGAATATTCATGAAGAAACAATATGAAAGTGGAGTTATCAAATATAATTTGAAAAAAAAATTCATAATTACAGTGCGAAACTTAACTTGGCCTTCGCATTGTTTATGCGTTTTATTCAATACGAAATGCCGCTTTGTGTTTGCAGGCTACACGTTTTCGATTTGTTTAGTGCACCAGCAGCGTAACGAGGATACAATTACAAAAAACTGTCCAATTCCCACACATGACTTTGGTTGCCCTGATTCTATATATATTTCGATTAGGCCATGCACAGACGGGTTGCGTGGGAAAATATCACTAAATTTATTTATCTTCGTGAATATGAGACATACACCCGCTTTAACAATTTAGTTAAATTTTATTTTTCTAAGACAAGATATTTTATTTACGTTTACGCCGCCAGCACACCACTCGTATGGGAAAAACAGCTGATGTGGAACGCCTTGGCGGTTTAACGTGAAACACGTCTGTTTTACATACTTCGCACATCTGTTGCTGTCATTTTGTTGCTGTCATTTGTATGGGTAGATGGGAAACTTTGCCTCTATTGCACTAGCGAGTTAATTGTGTTGCCAAACTAAAAATTAAGAGGTGGGGGTAAATTTCAGTATTTGTATATAGAAATTTCGATCGATATCAACATAAATTTCAGATTTTGCGTTCATTATAAAAGTTTAATTAATTCAAGTTTTTCTTTTTAATAAATTTCATGGAAATATTATCAAACTGTCTTAAAATTAAGAACTTTTTTTAATGATTGCAACACTTATTTGAGTGTTGTTTCCTGTGCGTTCCCTTAACAATATCAGCTGATTTAAAATTTTTACTTGACACTTATTTTATGACCACGAAAACATGTTGTATTTCTGAAATTCTACTCGAAACATAAAAAAAATTTATTTAAAAACTAAACAACTCAAATTGAAACCAATTCTTATAAAAACTTATTGTTAATAATGCCCATTTCTATTTCTGGATTATTGTCTGGAAGGGGATAACCAGAGGATATCGAAATATTGACTTAAAAAGATTATAACGCATTTAGTTGGACTCGACCTCAATATGAACACATGAATTTGTAAAAGCCAAGAGCCAAAAGTTTTTACGACAGGCTTAACAAAATCACTTTGTACCGCAAATCCAGGTTTTATTAGTTGGCTTTAATGTTAAGACCAACATGAATGTGAAGTTTCATACGGCATATAAAATAAATAAACACACATACACACTCATATATTTTGCATTTACGAATTTGACAAGCCAAATCTGAAAAAAGAGGTCGGCAGGAATACACATCTTGGCACAGGGAGGAGTGCAGATGCCCTCAGTTATTGGCAAAACGGTTTCCTTAACTTTCGACGAATTCGCAGATGTTTGCAATCGTTATAAATAAAAATTCTAAACAGAAAAATATACCCCAAGAAAAACAACAACTCGATATTCTCTTTTGAAACACTTTAATTTGTCGATTTCATTTCTCTTGTGCCCACAGACACACCAACCCCACTCCACTGCACACAAAACAAAACTCTTAAAGTTTTCACATTTAAGAGAGTCAATCTGTTATTGTTTTGAATTGGCCCCAAAAGCAAATAAAAACCAAACATCAAACATCTTGGCCAAAATCGCAAACCAGCTGTTTTTTTTTTGTACAACTTTATTCTCAGCTGAAACCAGTTTTATAGGGCCTTTTAAATGCCGTAAAAAAAGTTACAAATAAAACAAAAGCAAGAAAAATGTAACCGTGGAAACTATTCTCAAAAAAAAATAAATAAAAAAAAACTGAATTCATGCGCAGTCTTCAAGAAAAAATTCAAATTCAACTAAAACCAACAAGAAACGAAGAAACACCAAAATAAACTGGATACGAGAGAAGTTTTGTTTATGAAGAAATAAATACAAGCAAAATAGTCATGGCAAATAAAATAAACACGAATTTACAAACGCCAGAACGTACTTTTGTAAACTTTGGCAATTTCGTTATTTATTTCAGGCAGATTTTTGTCATGGATATTCTCAAGTATTCAGATACATCCATCTGCACATACTTCCTTGCATAAGTGTGTGTGTGTATATGTGGTTTTGCGATAAAAAATCAATGGCTGATATCTCTAGTTTTCTGTCATCGACCATTTCTTAATAATTAATCTTTGTTTTGATAATAAAACCGACATGATCTTCACTGACACATGCACACATGCATACAACTGAATGTATGTATGCATGTGTAAGAGTGTGCGAAAACATACCGTGTATCCATGGAGGACTTCAAATACGATTAATGTGCGTATTTTGTGTGTACAGATCGTTATCTCTCCGATACAATGTTGCAACAAACAACCGCTAAAAATAAATTTTTAGGATACAAAAATACTCATTCTATTTGGCAACGTTCCACACTCAGAGAGCAGTGTTCGCCACACATTTTTTACTTAATCCGCAATCATCAAACAAATAGATATCGATCCTGGCCTTTTGTGCGATACGCAAAATAATGATGAGTTTTTCTTCGACCGCTGGTGATCGTAAATACGAGTAGGATTCAAATAAAACTTTCTTCCAAATAAAATATTCACACAAGCCACCTGCACTGCAGGACTTTTATTACCAAATCAACAATATGTTGGGCTAAAGCTTAATATTTAGGATTCAAGTTCCAACCCGCGAGTTTGCAAATATATTTTTTTAATTTGTTTTAAATTAGAGTTTTACTAAAAGTGGAATATTTGAAATGTTTATTTTAATCATCTTTCCAGCAGAACGGATCAGTACTGATTTCGAGGCTGCTACGCCGTGTCATAAGCGTTCTTTGTTCAAGTATTTTTCCACTTTTCAGGGTGGTACTACTCAGTGGGAATTATCACGCAGTTAACCAACGCTGTTAACGGAATAGAATACGAGACTTAACTATTTCTTCATTCATTTTTATGTTGACGCACTTTTGGTTAATATGGGATTCCCCGAAATCAGTACCGATCCAATATTCGTTTCCTAATATTAATCGAATTGAATAGAAATCGAAAAAATTATTTATAAATTATCATGTTTGAGCTTCTTATTTTAACAATTAACCCTGAAATTCGAATAATTCATGATGTTTTGGGAGCTTGAGAAATAAGACTGTCTTTGGATCCCCGCCATATATATTTTCCCTTTAAAGAGCTTAAGATACGGTGCAGATAAACTCTCCATACCCAGGAAATATTTACTGTCGTATTATCGCAGATCTTCTAAAGTGTCTCATTAATATTTCTTTAAAAATTCAGCGCAGGGAGAGCCATTGATCGAAATTCTCGTGTCTTGCAAACGATACAAATTATTTTAGTGAAACTAAAGCTTTGGAATGCCTTAAAAACTTAAATGGAAAGGCCGATGTAAGTCTTTTTAAAAGTGATAGTGAGGGATTCAATATGTAAAAATAGGTAAACACTACGAAGAGGTAAAACTTCCGTAAACTATCTGAACTTTTGCTTTGAACATCTAAAATTTGTAAGAGATAATCTCTTCAACTATCGGTCTGATCTCTAAAGCTCTTTCGGGAAAATTTAGAAAGAACGCACATAGGGCATATGTTGCCCCGTTCAAGGCCCCAACATAATATCGAGGAGTGGTGAACACAGATCGGAGAGGCAAAAGTCTATAAAGTAACAAATACGCCATTTCTTTGACAACAAGCACTAAGTGAAAGTATAGGGCACTGTCTCTGTCGGCCTATCCGAGACTATCACAAGGACTTGGTACAATTGTACTTCCATTTGACTACAGTCTATGACGGATAAGTGTTCCACGCCCTGAACATATTTGCTTTCGTTTCAGAGCAGAACCATCATTTTAAAGCATGAGTTCATAATGTGCCCTGCTCGAAATAATAAGAGGTTAACGACGGGCACAACTAATGCATACTCGTATAACATCTCATTAATTCCTGCATCCGTAATGACAGCCTTCGAACTAACACGACTAGAATTTGTACAATTAAACAGTCCCCGTTGCCAAGTAGACGTAAACGATTTAGTCCATTCAGAATCCTCACTCAGCCATATGGACTTCAATGTCACGGTCAGACCGAGCCGCAACTTCACACCCACTTCATTCAAAATGTTCACAACAATCCATCTTAATGCGGGAATCTCTAAAAAAATGATGTCAGGAGTAACGTGATTTCTTTACGCTAATTGATTTCAATGTTAATATTTTAGACGTGGTGCTGATTAATTCATTTAACTTATCTGATCGTTAACGATCTCTGAGGCTTTTTATGCCGTGTATTCAATCAAATACATAAGATACACAGTTTTTGCTTATGTTTTTGTTTTGTTTTTACACCGCATTTATTTATTATGTTTATTTATTTCATGTGATAATCATGTCTTTTTTTAGAATCTTTAGTGTTGAAATCGAGTTTGAGAAAAGTTCAAACACGATACTTAAATATCTGCTCATGAGTTGCTGCTTATTCCAACGACATGCCGTCATGTATTTAAGTTTAACCCTCATAATTATTTTTAAAACGCGAATTCATGAGAACATCCCAGTAGATCTACTGCAATGCTTTTGCGTTATCACTAAATCTCCAGCGTTTGCTAATAAAACAACTTTTCAATGTAAGAACTTGCAAAGCAAATTACAGTCCCAAAAGCTTCACTTCAAATAAAACAAACTTCTTATGATGCTGCGATTTATTTCTGTTTAAAGCTCTTTTCAGTCTGAACTTAAGTAGTACTCCCATAGAGAAAGCGGTTTAGCAAATATAATAATAGTTTTTAAGAAGAAACAACAACAAAAATTTGTTAATAATTTACTGACGCATTTTTAGTTCTTTCATTGATTCATTCAAAAGTTCATGGAGATTAAAGAAAGAAAGAAAGACAAGTTGATTTGCATTTTAGAAAACAGTTTTTGCCAATTAATTATTAAGTTTCGAAAGAAGACCACACACACACACACAACAATCCACTCTCTGCTGAATAATTCACAAGCAGCAGAAAAAAGTTTTTGCTATTCTTGGTGATAAAGGGTGGTCCAATCATAATGCGCGATGTAGACTGTGAATCAGAATCAAATCTCAACGTCAAGTTTTTTGCCCGATTCAATTTCACCTCTTTTCTTCAGTATAAATCCTTCCAACATAATAAAATATATTGAGATAATTCTCTGAAAACATTTTGGACCACCCTTTACAGTATTAACCATTCTCAATTTGAATTGAACGGGATTATGGCAAAATACAACAGCATACAGATACAGATACTTATTGAGCACTTCAAATTTGAACCAGACACAATCATCTAATAAAAATCCAGCAGCTATTTGAAGCACCTCAAAGAGTGCTCAAATAGTTGCCATTCTGAATTCAAAATTGTAAAGTTTAATGCAAATTTATGACGCCATCAAATATTCTCAATAAAGAGATGAAGTTGTTTAAGACTCTTTACCTTGTTAACGCCTGCCAGCCATGAACGATAAAAAAATCGTTATGCTTCTAAACAGAGAAGCAGGAAGACCGCAGCTACTGGTCTTTCACTTTATTCTTGATTTCTGTTATCAGTTCCCGGACTCTAAACACTCTAGAAAAAATCCAATGAAAGAAGGGAAGGGGTACTTGGAAAGCAGCTGGTGGGCACTTGTATTATCGTTTAAATAATAAAAAGACTATTTTTGGAAATAGTCGGGAAAAGCATCTATTGCTAAGACGTTACCCGCTAATAAAATTGTGCTTTCAAGAGTCTGATCCAGTCAATATTAAAGTTTCTAGTCTATATTTAGACAACAATTAACAACCCTACTCAATTCTACGATTATGTGAAGAAGAAATCCAACAGAAATCTGCTGCCTGGTGCTGTGGCAGGTTCTCTTCCCTCTCCACAGAAAAAAGTCAGACTTAATTTAAGCTTTTTCAAGTTACTTTCAGCAAATTTGAGCGCGAATATCTTTATTAAATATTTAAAATAAGACAAAACTGAGTTGCATAAGAAAAACAATCCCGCGGTTTCCCCAAAACAACTATGAAATTCTTAAAAACTTGAATTAAAAATTATGACTGTTTGCAGGACGCACTGAACTGATCCGCAGTTAAATCATTGTTTCTGTAGTTTCGATTCACAACGAAAGTTAATTTTAACATGGAATTTTGAAAGCTTTTTTTTCGAATTCGAGTTGCATAATAACACGCGTTCGATGTAGGAAAATTCGTGCTTAAGAACATTTTAAGGATTCATTTGCATTTTCCAAGTACGCATATCACAGCCTTGAAAAGCAATCATAAAACGAAGTCGATCGTTCAATCGTCCAATCGTCCGTTGACTCACTCACTGATAATGAGAAGAAAAGAAACTCCCTATTGGCATGAAGCTTTTACTCCAAATGCCATAATGAGATGGACGCCTGAAACAAGTTCTCAGAATTGAGGATTATATTTTGAAGAAAAAAGTTTATTGTTAATTCCATTTCATTATAAGTTTTGAACAATTCGAATCTTAAACTTCTCTACACATTCATAAACAACGTAGAAGTCAAATAAAAGACCTTCAGACACGAACACAAGAAACAACAATAAAAATGAATATGAAAATACTGGCTGGATGGATGCTTGGATGGTTTGACGATTGAACAAAAATATATTTTAAGTAGACGAACACGAAGAAAACTAAATAAGTTGTTTCAAGTCAACCATCCATGTCAGACAGAAAACACAAGATTCAAATGCAAATTTGTCTACATGCATGCAGCCGAACGAACAGCAGTGAGTTTTATTGTTTTGGATGCTTCCAAAGATGTGTTTGCATGGAGACACACAAATAATACAAAAACGTACACGCACACGCACACACACACACACACGAAATGCCATCTAAACTTAACGCAAATAAAAGAAAACAATATGTTTTTGACACCCGCCACAATTGTTTGGTGCTTAAATATGACAACGGCAAATCTGGGAATGCAGAGTACACACAATAAAATACGTTGTATGCCATCCACACACACACACACACACACACATTCGCATACTTCTCTATTTGCGTAGTAACTCAATTACGTCCAACAGCTTCAACTGGGTTTGAAGGCAAACTGCTCTGCCTGAAGCGAAACAAGCGAACGTAATGCAAAACGACACATTCAGAACTGTCGTCAATCGCCAGCAAAACTCACTCACCTTAAAAAGTACGTCGCAGCTTCGAATTACATTCAGTGCGTTCTTGAACATAATGAGCTGCTCACAAGGCTCGTAAGTTAAAACAAAATAAAAAGCGGAAGCCTGCGACACCGAAGTTATCAAATACCTTTTTGGTGATTTAAAAAAATCGTACCTTCCGAGGTAGCCAATTTCGGTGACTCGACCTCGACTTCACATTTTCAGTTCTTCGTGCATGTTTCCGCTCCATAAATCAAATAAAACATGTTTGAAACCCCATAAAAATGTACTCCGCTTTCACCCGATTTTAAAACGTTGGATATTCAAAATGTGCTCCAGATGTGTGTTTGGAGAAATTCTAATTCTATCTTGAGTCAATGACTTTTGGCCGCCTTCTCTGAAAATGCCACCCAGTCTGTTCACTGAATGGGCTCGGCACAAGTTCAAATCCAACGCTAACTTTCATAAAAAATCATCCTAAACGAAGTAGTCAAATTTGTTGCTCTACCAACCCACATGAGATCCCAGCCCCTGAGTTGGATGATGTGGTTACAAACGCAGTGTGGTTTCGACAGCTCATGATACATCGGACGTTTGGGGCATCACGGACATCGAGATCATGCGATTTCACCTACACTTTTTCCCGTTGTAGGCACCAACAAATTGGAGTACCCAGCGGGGTATGTTACACCAATTGTAGTTGCTCTATAAGCAAAATACTCCTGATTCATGCCCGCCGCAAACTAAAACAAAAGTGCGAAGAAAGTTCCTTCTTCCAACGTCGAGTTTCTTGGAAGCAGACTCTCTTTTCATCCAAATTTTTTTAACTTTTAGCTTTTCACTTACAAGTTCCCTCAGCATAACTCTATTATCGATTTTAATGGAACTATAATTGAGGTTATGAAGAATCCAACGCAGAGCTCAACAACCTTAAGTTTAATTCTAATCCCTATAACGCAGTAGCGTAAATACAATGGGAACTCCATGGAGATAGTTCCAAAACTCGAACCAGATTCTTGTCCCATTACTTCAGCTGTCTTGTAGAAAAAGCTGTTTTTGAATTGTTTCGGAATTTGTGTTTTTTTATATTTTCTTGAATGCACTTACGGCATTTAACTCCTGGTTTTAACTCTTAAATAAAATACTAAAACTTTTGTACGTCTTCATTTCTCGTCTCAACACCAACCCCAGAGTGCTGGTCCCAATAAAACCAAATTTATATTCTTCCTGAACGAAAAATAACTACCGAATAATTCTTGCAGGTCAATAATTTTGTGAATCCGTACATTTTGCAATTTTTGTTTTTGCTCTCTGCAGAAGTCAGCCGCTTGAATAAACAACTTCGTAATCCGTTATGAGGCACAGCTGATTAATCAGGTTTCGGACATACAAGTCCACCACCCAAAACCGAAACGCACTTGATTTCTATGGTTGCCGATATGTCAGTTATGAACGAGTCCAGTGTTATCCACAAGCCTGCTTTCGCACTGTATTTATTGTCTGTTACGGTCATGTCAAGATTGATTTGAGCTCGTTTTAGAGATATTTTCAAAAATAATCTTGCAAATGCTGACTTGGGTGAGTCATGCACTGCTCTGTGTGAGTGTGAGTGTGTGTGTTTGTGGTATTTGCCTGCGATAAACGTTTCTGCTCGCGTTAGTTGTCATTAACGATTGCTAAATGTTATACCCACTTGTTTGTGTTGGTTTGTTTATTATTGTGGCTGAATTGTGCAAAATTCGATTAGTGTGAAAACAAACACAAAACGCAACACCATGTCCAATTGGAAATTCGCGTGGAATTCAATTTTGTTCCTAATTCGAGTCAAGTACGCACTCACATGATATCACGCTCGCTAACACCACTAGAACTGTACACGGTCAAACAACACAACATCCATAAAGTCCGTCTGGATGCCAACAAGTTCTCAAGTGGTGATAAGTGGCCAATAACATGACTGAATATCTGGCTAACTGACGGACAGTAAATGAGCAAGAGAACTTTAAAGTTTCCCCAAAATCATTGCGGACCTTTAAAGTTGGCCCCCAATTGAACTCACTCACACCGCACATTGACTTCTAACCAGAGACATATAAAAAGAACATCAACTAGAAAAACAGCAGCAAATGAAAATTGTATAAAAATCCAACTGAAATACGTTTGACTCTACCTTGAAAACGAGAGGAGGAAGTGTTCGTCAGCAGTTGTTCAGAGTTATTTGGAAAACTCCAGTGAAGGTGGTTGGTTGCCTTTCGTTCGAATAAGGGAATGTCAAGTGAGAATGAAATACATAAGCAGCAGGGTAGAAAAGTGAATCAAAGATAATTGTAATTGTATGTGTGTACACACATACATGCTTACGTACGTAGAATTTGTAGCCATTGGAAATTACGTAGTAAATATTGTTTATTGCACCAATTCGATTCTAATACTTCAATCCATACAAACTCGTCAGCATGTGCCCTGTGAAGTTGTTTGGAGTCTTAAAATGGAAACAGTCATTCTTCAAAACAACCTCATAAACAACTACAATTGGCTAGAAGTGAATTGCCAAAACAAATGCAAGTTTACAAGCAACAGTAGTTTATCCCTTTTGTTTGAACAACCGCCACAAGAATTTGCTTGATATAAAAATAAAAAATTCAGTGTTGGGTGGCAGTCTGTCGCCGACTTTAAGCTCGACGTTTGACGCTGAATTGTTTTGGCTTATGAACTCACCTTTTTTGCTTGGATTCTTGCTAATATGAACGCTTTTGTTGTTGCTACTGCTTACAACTTCTTCATTCTCCACTTCTAACAATGTCAACGTTGTTGCTGTTGTCTCCGCCATACGTTGTATTCGCAGTTGCTTCTAACTAAACCAGTTTCATTTAAACACAAAATACACCCATACACTTACATTCTTCTACCTTAATTACAATTTTTACTTTATTTATACTCGTGTATGCATGTACGAGAACTTGTACAGGTTTGTATTTATTACGAGTGTAGGTAGGCAGGCACAGGCACGCAACCACTGGCATTCGCATCCACTTACATATTTATACTTGCGAAGAAGAAGAATAAACAACAATACAATATTACTTATTCAGATTCTTCTTCTTCTTCTGCTCTTTCTTATTGGAACTTCAATACACACAAGTAAACACACACATGCATGTGTATGTATGTTAATCTCAATATTTTTATTTAATTTCGCAAGATATTCTTTCTTTAAACTTATTTCTAAATTTGTTTAACTACATTTTTGTTATCTACACTGTGCAAATGACTGCGTTTAATTTGCTTAATACTTTGGCTATTTTATTTATTTTAAATCATGAAGTTTTTTTTCTTTCTATTAGAATTTCTTAATATTTGTACAAACACACACAAACTATCACGACTTCCGCCGCGCTTAACTTAAACGTAATTCCCGCGAACTGCACCGTTACACATTCAACTGTCGACTGGCTTTGAAAATATCGTTTAATGGTTGAAAACTGGTTTTTGTGTGACTGTTAACTTGTTTTTGCTTTGCTTCGAAGCAGTTTTTGCATGCGAACACCAATACACTCGCACAGCAGTAGCAGTAATCGGGTACCATGTTCTCTTAAATTGTTGTTTATATGTGCTCTTTGGTTTCCTGGCAGCTGTTTCACTCCAGAGATGGACAACGACTACTTGGCATAGAAATGCAGTGTTGCATTTTATTTGTGCAACGGATTTTTATTTAGAATTATGAAAAATATATGCATAATTAATTGTGTATATAGATATCGGTCAATAGCCTGCATGGAGTTCTTCTATATGTAGAGTTTAACTGAGCAACGCTTCAGATTCTGGTGGCTTAATTAGCCACCAAAATCTGAGTTGTCCCAGAAACGAGAGAATAGCCCAAGTGATATTAATACGCATGTGTGTATGTGTATTAGGGGGTAACTATAAAAGTGCTCAGAGTCATTTTGAAGTTACGAAAAAGATCAAAAATTGTATCCTCTGGGTGCTGTCTCTTTTACACTTGTTTGGAAAATCTTATGAAGGCGAACCTCAAGTCGGACAGGGATGGCCAGACATATGTCCGATAATCGATAGCCCATAAACTATTTGTAAACAAGTTTACAGAAAGAAGAAAAAGTCTGAAGAATAAATATCAAAGTACCAGCTTTTACTAATGTCTGTTCCCATATATTTCCATATTATATCGCTCGGTTCCGAGGAAGGTTTTCAAAATCAAGTCCAAGTCTACTGATGCTTCGGTGTAAGAGTCATATTGACGCTCTTAGCAAAACCATACTGCTGGTTAGAGCCAATAGATGAACACAATTCAAAACTCTCACGTACACTAATTTTCACAAAAATACTCCTGATATCTTAGATTTTGCGGAAAATTTACACAACAGTTATTGACTTGATATCTCATATATTAGATAAGATAGTATCCTGTTTCATGAATAAAGTTATTTGAAGGAGACGGCAACCATTACAAATGTGTCGAGAACAAGTTTTTTCTTAATATCTTCCGTTGACGCTGTACTACCAACACATTCATAATTAATATCATATATCTATTTCTAGCAGGATGTTTTGCATAAAAAGGATAGAAAGTACACAGGGTCAATAAAACACATATCCCCTCCATTTCTAAGAACCGAGTTCGTACAGATTGTGGATAGTACATATAGCTTGTACATTGAACATAATAAATTCAAATTCTACACGAGACCGAAGCTACATTCAGCGTGTAACAAAGTGGTATTTCATTAAATATTTTTACACATAAAAGACGTATCATGGTACCATAATAAAAATTTTTACCACTGCTGCCACTGTAATAACGTAGGCATTTCAATGTGTGCCAACAGCCAAGTACTGTTTCGTACACCGCAGCTTTCATACACAGAGTTAAGTCAACAGTTTCATTTTTGTTGTAGAATTCGTTAATGATAGTTGTAGCTACATCGCTCTTATGTATACCGAAATCAAACGCTTGCTTATATACTTTTCTCGCTCTGGCAGTTATATCAAAAGAACAACAACAAGCAACGAAAAGAGGCACAAGTAAAATAAAATCAGAAAATTTACTTCAAAGAATAAATGTAGTTATAAAAACGGCGCGGAAATTTTACAATAAAAGTAAACTAATTAACATCTACTAATTAAATTGCCTTAACGTTCTTATAAATATTATTAATTTACAACGTAACGAAGCTTTTATGCCGTGGTTTACATCGATAAAAATTACCTTCAAAAACCAGAAGATATTTTCTGTTCACACATCTATTCCTCTTCTGCAGCAAATACTACATTTTTATTTTGGGTATGTTTTGATGGTGCGGTTAGATACGAGGCAGTTTAGACTAAATAGAAATATAAAAGATTTTGTATAAAAAATTTTTAAAAGTTGAAAAAAGTTTTATATTAAAAACAATTCTAGTTTAATATTCTAGATAGATGTAGAAAACCGGTGGCTGACGTTGAGACAATCGAATTATACAGAGCTTTGAAAATAAGTTGGGAAGCCAGAACACAATTCTGAGTCCATCGATAGTACTACGCAAAGGTTCATCTTTATTAGTTAAGAATGAAGTGAAAATTCAACAATTTAATGGACTAGATGGTTAACTTTTTAAATTTTTGCTGGACTCTCGCTGTTTTGCTGTCCAGTTGACTGATTTTGACTGCCTTATTGTTAGCGTCTGTCACCAGTTGTTTAAATTTTAGTTTATACTTTTATATAGTACATAGTCAAAATGGTGCGTCGGAGAACGCGAGCTAACATTACTTCCAAAGTCACCGAGAATGGATTCATAGAGAGCAACGGATCCAAAATTGCACTCGCAAATGCTCAGCTTCTTGAAGATCATTATTTTTCAAGTCCCAAGAGAAAAGACTGTAAAGTCGACCAACATCACTTAAGCAATGAAGGAAGCAATGCTACTGCGGAAGATACGGCTATGAACCGGGAGATAAAACCAACAAGTGATAGTAAAATGAAAGGAGAACGGGGTGCTTTAGGTGGCAAAACAATTGGTATGTCATTGTTTTTTACTTCCTAATACACACAACTTTTTAATTAGACTGACCTCAATAAAATAGTCTATATACTACACTAAATTCCCAACTAAACTAATAATTTAACAACTACATACCATAACCTCACTATCACTTAACTGAGTTTAACAGCTTGTCGCCGAGTAATATTTGATCAACATTTGCTATGTTGGCTGGGAAACAAAAACTTTTTCAAAGAGAACGTGTTTAAGCTCTGTATGAAAAACATAGCGTCTGTCCTATATTTATTAAAATAAAATTCCTTATGATCAATCAGCCTGATTGTGGTAGGCGTTTTGCTTTTAAATTTGACAAATTCTAATAGACAAAAAGATGGATTTTTCTTAATCAATTACAAATTGTCGAATTTGAAAGCGAACAACTCCAATCGTACCCTCTAGTTAAAAATTATGCTCTTGAAAATGCATTTTATAGCGCAAGGCGAAACTCGTTTCGTAAGAGTTTAAACTTCTTAATATAATTATTTTATATCAGCTCTAACCCGCGACAATAAATAAAGACATTTTATTATGACAAGCACTCAGAAAGTTTTGTTTTTACGAAAAAAAACAATCTTGTTGGAAGAATATATAACCGTTTACTACAATTTAAATATTTTTTTTTTTTTAAATTACGACGTCTTCAATCAAGTGGTTTATATTATAGCACCATGCGGCCCAACATTTCTCGAAAACCGTGTGTTACTTTGACAATCAAGCTAAATTGTTGTGTGATTTAAAGTCACAAAGGGTGTTCTTTTGAGTGGAAATACCCATATGTAGATTGGAAGCCGACTAGTTATTTTGTTTAAAAAGTCTGATTTAAATAAATTTGGGTGTTATGATTAGTTTGCTCATATAACTCAGATTAAGTGTTTGCATAGGTTAAAATCTGTTGAAAATTTGCTATAAGGATCCTTGAAATTCAGGCATATAGACGATATAACCAAAGTCAAAGAAACCATACATATATTGAAATAACAGATTTAATGTAAAAACTTATCTATAATTAAACATTTTAAAAATTTTAAGTTGCTTAGCAACTTAAATTTCTTTTGTATTGAATGAATCAAAATGTAATGAAAATTTACTACATATTTCGATTTTAGGTGTTCCATTGGCAACACGTTCACAAACTCGCACTATTGAAAACTTTTTTAAAGTAAAGCAACAGAATAAGTCAAATAAATATTTATCAGAACCTCAAAAGATAAAACAACCGACGTTGTCTGCATCTGTAACACCGGCGCAAAATATTATTACTAACGGAAACATAACAGAGCAAACTGATAATAATAAAAGTGATCCTGCTGAAAATGAACAAATCTCTCAACAAGAACACCAGCTTCAGTTCGAACAATATCCAACTCAAATTCAAACAATCATAAATCGCCGTAGTCTCGAAAATGTAATTGTACCACAGGAATTTATCGTTGACCTCAGTGAAGATACCAACGAGTATGACCAGAGTGGCTCTTTAGAGGGTACACCAATTGAAGAAATCCAGGAAACATTTATGATTGCAAACGGTTTTGATTTTACCAATCATCGTTCATCTCAAAGGGCTGACAGCCATTCGTCTTCCCACAGTAGTTCAAATACAAGTGCCACCGAAAATATATTCTTACAGGAACCGGTTTTAACCTTAAATGTTGATAAATCGCCTAATCAAGCATCATCAATAATAATAAATAAAACTTTAGAAGTCGAGCCGAAATTCTCCTCGCCCACCTCACTCACTGCGTCAGTCTTGCACGGTCGTTTTAATCAAATTGTTTCCCTTAATACCTTACCCTCTGTAGTATAAGCTACACTTGTGTGGCTAAGTGCTACCCTAATACATTTATAATGTAACGAGTATCACCGGTACTCGTTATTGTGCCAAGCTAATGTCATGGCTTTTTTTCCTTCTATTCATTCTTCTTTATCTTGTGCCCAACACGTTCAGTCGCAATAAAACTTAATTATAATTTAATATTAAAACAACGTTTTTTTATTTAAAAGAATACTTGACCCTCCTGGTCAACACTACATGGTGGCAGCGGTAAACATTTAATTAAAGTGAAGAAGCTTTTACAATTGTGAAAGAACTAAGTTTTTTCATCACGTTTTTTGTAAAAAAAAAAAAAAAAAATTTTTTGAGGTTAGGTGAAAATAAATTAATTTACATCAATCTATGCCTCAAAAAGCAGACAAAACTGATAAAATGGAGAACATTTTTGTGGCAAACATCGCTCCTCCTGAACCATTTAATTTTTCGCACCCAGATGATTGGGCCAAATGGCGGAAAAGGTTTGAGCGGTATATGAACGTGTCAGGGCAATCAACTAAAACAGAAAGGGAGCAGATTGATTTGTTATTTTACATAATGGGGGAGAAAAGTGAGGAAGTCTCATTACAATTTGGATCCGCACCAACGAACGTGGCGGATGCCTTAAACAAATTTGACAACTACTTCAACCCAAGAAAAAACATCATATTTGAACGCTTCAAATTCAACTCAAGGGTTCAAAAGCAAGGCGAATCTGTGGATGATTTCATTACTGACCTACATGCCCTTGCCGAAAAGGGTGCGTACGGAAATCTGAAGGAAGAGTTAATCCGAGACAGAATCGTGGTGGGTATGCTCAACACAAAAGTTAGTGAACAGATGCAGCTGAAACCGGATCTAACGTTAAAGGTAGCAATAGATACAGCTCGACAAGCTGAAATTCAAATTAAACAAACAAAAGTCATCAAAGACGACAAAAACGTGTGTAACGTTCAAAAGGCAAGTGGCGGCATGCACGTACGTAACCAAGGTGGAAAAAAATTTTCAAATTTAAATGGTAATGGTAATTATGATAAGAATAAATGTAATTATTGTGGATTTAAACCACACAATAGAAAAGAGTGCCCTGCCAGGGAAAAAAATTGCAACATTTGCAACTTACGTGGACACTTTGCGAGTGTATGTAAAAAGAAAAATGAAATTAAAGCAAAACCAAGTAAAAAGGTAAATTCGGTTGAATCCGCAAATTTAAAATCAAATTCTGAAGATCGGGAAAATTTTGACTATATGATCGGCACGGTGAATAAATTTTTCACGGGAAATAATCGTAAATGTGTAGATTCGTGGTACATTCAGTGCAAAGTAGCCGAATTGAAAAATAGTTTAAACTTTCTTATAGATACTGGGGCAGACTGTGTCTGCATCCCAAAAGATTCGATTTCGAACCATCATAATCTAACCATCATAAATACAGATACAGGCTTAAAGGGACCGGATGGTAATTCGTTGAACGTTCTAGGAATTGCTAAAGCAACTTTAGCTTATCGTGGGAAACAATGTAAAGTAGACGTTTACATTGTTGAGGGGCTTAGTACTCCTATTTTAGGGCGAAATGCTATCGTAAAATTGAATATTCTTCAGCCTCCGGCTCTCGAAAATTTTTTAGTTTCAAAAAGTGAAAGTGAGAATATGTCATTTAAGTTAGTGGAAAATTTTCCCAGACTTTTTCGTGAAATCGGGGAGTTTAAAGGTGAAATTAACATAAGATTAAAAAATAATGTTACTCCTTTTGTACAAACAGTACCAAGAAAGGTTCCAATCCCTTTATTACCAAAATTGAAATCGGAAATTGATAGATTAATAGATCTGGACATAATTGAACGTATGGACGATGTTACTGAGTGGGTCAGTCCCATAGTAGTTGTTCCGAAACCAAACAATGAAATAAGACTGTGTGTTGACTACACCCAGCTTAATAAAGCGGTTATTAGGCCATATTATCCTATGCCGAAAATTGAGCTCTCCTTAGCTAACATTAAGGAAGCTAAAATTTTTTCGAAAATCGACACGAACAAAGGATTTTATCAAATAAAATTATGTCGTGAAAGTCAATTACTGACTTGTTTTATATGTCCATTCGGACGGTTTATTTTTAAAAGATTACCTTTTGGCATTTCTTGCGCGCCAGAATATTTTGTCTCAAAGTTTAATAAAGTCCTAGAAGGAATAAATAACTGCATTTCGCATGTTGATGATATTCTAATTTTTGGGAAAAATCGTAATGAACATGATGCCGCTCTCGAAAAAGTTTTAGCTCGCCTTGACAAAGAAGGTATAACTATTAACAAAGAGAAGTCATGTTTTGGTGTAGACCAAGTTACTTACTTAGGTTATGTTCTTTCAGCAAATGGTGTTTCTATTGATCCAGAAAGAATCAAGGCAATTGTTGACTTTCCCAAACCAGAAAATAAAACAGAAGTCCAACGTTTCCTCGGTATGGTGAATTTTGTTGCAAAGTTTATCCCCAATCGGTCTAAAATATTAGTACCTATCAATGTCTTAACGGGAAAGGTAGATTTTGTTTGGGATAAGGTACAGGAAAAAGCTTTTTTGGAAATTAAAAACAGTTTGACACAAACTCCAACTTTAGCCTTTTATGACCCTTCTAAACAAATTATCATTAGCTCAGACGCATCCTGTTATGGTATTGGTGCCTGTCTTTTTCAAGTGGACGGTGACGGTAAGAGGGAAGTGGTTTCATATATATCCAGAACGATGACCGATACTGAAAAACATTACGCTCAGATTGAACGTGAAGCCCTAGGCATAACTTGGGCAGCAGAAAAGTTAGCCGAGTATATAACAGGTGTGGAAGTAGTATTTGAAACAGACCACAAGCCTTTAGTGCAAATTTTACAGTCAAAAAATTTAGATACCTTGACCCCAAGACTACAACGTTTTAGAATGCGCCTTATGAGGTACGACTACTCTATAGTCTACGTACCAGGCAAAGACTTGAAAGTAGCCGACGCTTTATCTCGTAGTCCAGTTCCTTGTAAAAAGGACGAGCCTCAAGAACTCGGGATAGAAACTGAAGCTTTTGTACGTTTTATCGTAAAACATCTTCCAGTAAAAGATTATTATGTAGAAAAAATAATAAAAGCTCAAAAAGAGGACCCAATATGCAAACTACTTGTTCAGTATTCGGCAGATGGTTGGCCAACTCGTGATAAATTACCAGATTTAATGGTACCCTATTATCAATATCGTTACGATATTTCTTTTTCACAAAATTTAGTATTAAAGGATACACGAATAATTATCCCTCCAGGTTTACAAAGGGAAGTAATCAACTTCATTCATTCAGGCCATCAAGGAATTGCCAAGTGTCGTAGATTAGCTCAAACTTCGGTTTGGTGGTTAGGTCTTAGTTCACAGTTGGAAGATTTAGTAAAAAACTGTCCTAACTGCATTGAGGAACGATGTAACAACAGGGAAACATTCAAGTATGAAAATCCACCAACTCGACCGATGGAGAAAATTGGTTTAGACCTTTTCAAATGGAACACGTGGAATCTTATAATAACTGATTATTACTCGCGATATTTCGAATTTTTTCCACTAACCTCTATGACTGAAGAGGCCATAATCGACAAAGTCAAAGAATTTTTTTCACGCTTTGGTATTTGTTCCATATGCAGGAGTGACAATGGTCCACAATTTCAGTCAAAATTTAAACAATTTGCTTTTGATTACAATTTTACACACGTGACAAGTAGCCCTTATTATAGCCAATCTAATGGTGCTGCGGAAGCAGCGGTGAAAGTTGCAAAAAAATTGATAAAAAAATGTGAAAATGTTCACGAAGGTCTTCTTAACTACCGTTCAACCCCTTTAGCAAACGGATTTTCGCCCGCGGAATTAATGATGGGTCGCAAAATCAAATCTTTGGTTCCAATGTTGCCAAGTCTGTTAGAACCAGAGAATAATCAGAAAGTATTAGACAAGGAACGTCAAATTAAAGAAAAACAGATTCAAAATTATAATACAAGACACAGAACTAGAGATCTTCCGGAATTAAAAAAAGGGGATGGGGTGTGGATAGTCGATTTACAAAAATATGGTAGGGTTTTAAAAAAACTAGACGAACCACGATCATATCTGGTTAAGGCGGATAGAGAGACGTACAGGCGAAACAGATGGCATCTAATCTCAGTGCCAAATTTCGGTACTGGTAATTCCGACAATTCAGACGAATTTTATAATCCAAATGAAAATTGTATAGTTGAAAACAATTTCGACAACAATGCTAGCGAGGATCAACCCGATTTGCCTTATACTCCAAAGGAACTACCTTCTGAAGAAACTCCAGAAGTTGGTCCCTCAACAAGAGTTGGTAGACATAGAACTACACCAACTTGGTTTAAAGATTATGTAGTTTAAGAGATTGATTTAGAAAATTAAAATACAATTTTAGAAAAAAAGTTTATTATATTTGTTACCTATAAAAACACATTCATTTAAAATAAAATAATAATGAAAATACAAAACAAATAAAATTGTACAAACATCTTTATTTAAAATCAAAAATATCAAAACAATTGTAAAACTGGAAAAATAATATTGTAAAAATACTTTAATTTAGTTATCAAAATTATAAAAAAAAAAAAAAATGTTAAATGAATTTAAAAAAAAAAAAAAAAAAAAAAAATAAGTATAATAATTATTACTTATTATATTTAAAAAAGGGGATGTAGTATAAGCTACACTTGTGTGGCTAAGTGCTACCCTAATACATTTATAATGTAACGAGTATCACCGGTACTCGTTATTGTGCCAAGCTAATGTCATGGCTTTTTTTCCTTCTATTCATTCTTCTTTATCTTGTGCCCAACACGTTCAGTCGCAATAAAACTTAATTATAATTTAATATTAAAACAACGTTTTTTTATTTAAAAGAATACTTGACCCTCCTGGTCAACACTACACCCTCCAAAAGAGACTCTTTTGGCTATGAAAAGAAACCTCTCGAGATGATTAATGGTCACGATTATGCCATTATGATGTTGCCTGAAAATGACAATAGTTCCTGCGATAGTGGAGTGGCAGTGAATAGTATTGTTGCTAAATCATTGGATGATTCAGCACAAGCTTGCTACGTACCCACAGTAACAGGACAAACAAATCGTAGACGCAAACCCACAACCCCACATCGAATTGTTTGTTGTTCCCCAATCAAAGCTCCACCTAGAACAGCTTCGCCTTGCGAGTCACCTTCAATAAGAAAAATGGCTTCAGCTCTGTCGCCTCGCAAGTCTCAAAGGCATTTAAATACCACAACTATTGCTGCAGCAACGGGTGGTGGCGGTATTGTAAGTGCAGCAGCCGCTTGTAAAAGTAGGCGAAGACTGAATCCAAGCCCTACACATGTTCCAACTGACCATCAAGTACATTATCAGCAGGAGGCTCAATCTACTTCTGATGTTAAACACTTTGTTCAAGATAATGTGGTTTTAGCTAACGATGAAGAAGAGGAAGATATTGATGAACACGATCAGGAATGTGAAAACGTGGTCACTAATATTTCTGCACCAGAAAATAAATCTAACCCACACTATCTGAGTGGTGTTTCCAAACTAATTTTGAATTCGTCAAAACATCCAACAAATCAACAAAACGCCACCAACAATCGAGGAGAAAAACTAAAGAGTCAACACAGCAAAACAAAATATACAGTCCAGAGGTCGCAACATGCGCCACTCAAACACCAAGCAAATCGACCTTTGGCCGTTACAAATGGTAATCGAGAAATCAATGAATTCTTTCCAGTACGAAGAAGTGTACGCAAAACAAAGACTGCCGTAAAAGAAGAAATGATGCGTAATCTTGAGTTAGCCATATTAGAGGAACGTTCAGATGGCCTAAAAGTGGAACATTTCGAAGGTAAAGGACGTGGTATTATATCTGAAAGACGTTTTGAACGTGGTGAGTTTGTAATTGAATACGTGGGCGATCTTATCTCCACAACCGAGGCTGCTGAACGTGAGAAACGTTACGCTTTAGATGAAAATGCTGGCTGTTATATGTACTATTTTAAGCACAAGAACCAGCAGTATTGTATAGATGCCACCGAGGATACTGGCAAATTAGGACGCTTGGTTAACCATTCACGCAATGGAAATTTGATGACTAAAGTTGTGGTGGTTAAACAAAAACCTCATTTAGTTTTAATAGCCAAAGATGACATTGGGCCCGGCGAGGAACTTTGCTACGATTATGGCGATCGCTCTAAGGAATCACTTCTGCATCATCCTTGGTTGGCTTTTTAGAATTAGATGATTAAAGTTAACAATTCGTACATTTAGGAAAAATATTACTTATTAACACCCTGCCTGATACATCCTTACTCTTATCATAACACTCACTGACGCAGATACTTACATACCTAATTTATTTATAAAGATTTTGTTTTCTTTACGAAAGCACTCTCGCCCTGTTTGCGTATACAACATTAGAGTTCTTTATTTACGTCTTCAGAAAAGACGTTACCACAAGGCTAAGAAAATTAATTTCCTCTCTCAATTACAAATAGATAGTAATCTGTGGCGACTTGTCCAATCTTCTTGTTCAAAGACCTCATAGAAATTCGTTCTAGAACTGTTTTAAGCCGAGTTACATCAATACCTATATACACACATCATTTATTAATGATACACACACGAAAAATGGTTCTCTTATAAGATGCCTATGCCTAAAATAAACAAATTTATATTACAAAAATAGAAGGAATAAAATGACAGCAAGAATGTAACAGAATAATAAAGTTTAAGTTTCATTAAGGAAGAGATACAAAAAAAAGATTTAATACAAAGTAGTTTTAGCAATATAAAATGAAATTTAATATGGTTTAATACAATTGCTTATGTTTAACTAGAAAGTATATTTAATTGTTAATGTCATTTTTCGAAGTAGAAGTAAGTCAAAAAGAAAGATTGTATAAACCACTGGATGCATATATGATTTTCGAAATTCACTCAAAAGCTAAATAATTCAAATTCTCAAGAAAAAGTTTCTGTTTTGATTTATATGTATTTTTTGATTTAAAATTGTTTACCCACCAAAACAAATCTATTGTCGCAATTGGTCTGGCACCTTTTTATAAAAGATTTATAAAAATAAATCTGATTTACCATAATCGTTTTCTCCTTATTGATTTTTGATTTCGCTACTTAAAATATATAGGTTAAGGGTAGCGTATTTGATTGATTTCAGCAATTTTACTATTATTTAATCCATAACTAGTTGCATAATTGTACACACACACACTTACACTTATATCAGTTATTTTGCAACAGTGTAACTAGTTTTTATTTATTTATTTATTTAAGTAGTTAAACATTTGATATATTCTGATTTGTTTTAATCTGGATTCAAATTTAATCTAACTTGAATGACTCAAATATTATTACTTAATAATTAATTATGTATTTATGACAATGACAAAACAAACAAACCCACTTATTTTTGCCTATAATCTTTAATTTAATTTTTTTATTTTAAACTACTAACGTAAAATAAAATAAAAATATAGTACATATATGAATAAACAATTACTAGTATCAATTTATTTTGTTATTAGTATTAATACATCAAGCTTACAGTTTTCTCCTCTTCTATGCACTACTGTTTCATGATTATATATGTACACAACCAATTTTAATTTGAAAAACAAAATAATTTTATCTGTTAGTTAAGTTATATTTTTTCTGCTAATTTTAAGCACAAAAAATAAATGAAAATTATGTTAATAATACATACTTATATAATAAAAATTACAAAGACACACAACTTTCTGTTATTTACAAAAAAAAAAAGATCTCTTTCCTCGAAGTAACAACATTATCATTAAATAAATGCAAAAGTTAGTAAATGTTGTCGGCAACTTGAACAAGCAACACCTTTGGAATAAAACAAATGCTTTCATGAGACCATTCATAATACTGAAATTTCGATTCAACCCACAACGCACTCAATTAAACAACATGTTAAAAATTAACATGCATCACAGATTTTCTGATTTATAAAATCAGCCTTCGTATTGGGTTGCAAAAAATTTCGTTCCAAAAATTTCAACTTGAAATCGATTTAGTTGACTCGGCGCGCATCCGGTGGTAAATGACCAAAATGTAAACGTAATTGTTCCATCATTAGAAAAGTTAGAACCGTGTGAGGTCCAATGCGAGCAAAAGCCGGTATGGAACCTTTGAAGAATCCAGAGAGTCCAACGCCTGCTATTTCCTTAGCGACAGCCGTTAGTCCGGTATAATGACCAGGTTTGGCATTCATAAGACGTGTTTTCATCACATCCAGTGGCTGAGTAAACAGAGTGCCAAATACTCCCGACATCAGCGAGACAAGAAAATGAGTGATGGAATTATCTTTGAAATACTTGCTTTCTAGAACAAGGCGTTTCATCTGTAAGGGATTTAAATAAATATGGAACAACTATAATAATAAAATAAGTTATTTGCATGGTCGTAGGATGCATTTTGTCCGATTGTCATCAAAACACCTCTCAATACAGCCGCCGATCCACCTCTGAAAAGTGATAGAGCACCTTCCTCTTTGATAACTCGACATAAACCATCAAATACATGCTTGTAACTGGCAGCAAATAAAGAAATAATAGATATCAATATGTATTCGTTGAATCGAAGAAACGTTTACTCCTACATTCATAAAAAGTAATTATGAGCAGAGTGCTTTGAAATAAATTCTGTGTGAAATTTTTGTTTCAAAGTTCACTTAATTTAAGTACACATAATTTTTTATGGATATGGCGTTAAACTTAACGGTTAGCAAATGACCATGCGAACTGTTTTCCTTCCGTATGGTATTACTATTCTAAACCGAAAATAGGCCTTAAGGCACTAAAATAGCCGTCTTTTCTTTGATTTTGTTTTGAGTCGTCGTTGTTAAAAATTATTCACAACAATTTCACTAAAATAGTTTTTTGTGGCACAAGAGAACGATACATTCACTGCGAATTATCTCAGTCACGTGGACAAGCGTTCGATCTCAACCGTTGAAATTATCGTAATGAGCAATGGAAACATATTTTCGAGTTCGAAAGAAATTTGTAAAAGTATTATGTTTGACGCGTCGGAGCGTCATACAACAAGAGGAAAAATTCATTTGTTTATAAAAATATCAAAATGAAATTTCTTACTGTCTTCGCTTTTCCTTTGGCAATTTCGAATCGTTTTGCATTCGAACATTTACCATATCAGCCGGTACACCCATGAAACCTCCACAAAAACCTGCGCAAGCGGCTAAAGCCAGTGTTTGACTAACACTGTATACATCAATATATTGTTTGCCTGATTCATAAATACCGAAACGAGTGGTTGTGTAAGTCAGTTGTCGCAGTATGGATGCTGACATGCCACGGTAAAGGCCCCTTAAGCCTACAAGGGACATAATTATTAGTATTGATTTTAAATGCAAATTTTTTACTCAGAGACCCCCATCCTTGTAAATGTTCTCTGCTGTTTGAAGGATTGTTATTTTTCCCTGTTGTTGCGTCTGTAAGTGAACCTTTACTAAGTCCAAAGGATGTGTAACACACACAGCTGCTGCACTGGACATACCGCCGAAATACCAACGATTCGCTCTCTTTTCATTTCTCATGACAAATTAAATGAAAGTATTTCTCGTTCTTATTATGTTAAGGTGCTCATAAGCACATACTGCTGACACTTACTGCCAATGAACACCTGTACGTGTGCGGTTAACGGTTCACCAACTCTCGTAAATTTAGTCGTAATTTCTTATTATGTTTATAATTATTTGATTGAAAATGTTTTTAAAAATATTTAGTTATTTTTAATGACAAATTCAATATTTGAAAATGATAGAAAAAAATAAATCAATACAATCGGAAGTACGAATTGATTTCAAAATCAAAACTACATATTTTGATTTTTCATTCTGCATTTCCTGTGTAATACGCACACAAACAAAATTTACCAACACATATGTATGTGTGTCTGTAGGGCCCTCTAAAGCTAATCATGCCTGTAATTCGCCGGTGGTTCCATAAACTACATTCCAGTCCTCTGTACAAAATAATTTATTTTCCCATGAATTGAAATAAAACAACACAGATTTAACAGTTTAGCTTTATCATATTTCAAACCAGCAGTCTATTTTGTTATAGAAGGTTAAGATTTCAATACTTGTAAATATTAATTTAAAAAAAACGCGAAAATAATCTTTAAAAAAACAACAAGTAGCAAATAAAACATGTTTCTTATGCTTTAACAAAAAGGTTCTAACTATAATAAAAATATAAAAATAATGTGCGCGCAATTCAAAATAGTTTTAATATATCTAAATTATTTATATGTATTCAAAATAAAAGTTACATTGAAACTTTTTCAATTTCTTATTAATCTAAAACACACAGTACTCGTATTGGTAGGAATGTTATATATCGTTACAATAATAAGCTTTCATTTAAACTATTTGCTTAACCAAAAACAACTACATTCTTATTTGTATATATGCACAATATTTATGCATGTATATGTATATATATAAAAACATTTAGGAAATAAATATTTAACAATTGTGTGCTTAATTTTTTATATCTTTTGTAAATTTTCTATAAAAAATTACTACTTCTGCGAATAGCATGGGCAATTTATGCAAAAATTTGTTCGTTATAAAAATACACTGAAAAACAATTCTGTTCTTTTTCCAGCTGAACTCAGAAATACGTGTTTTTTTAGTTTGAACATGAGTTCTAAACGAAATTCTTTAAATTGTGATCTTGAAGATTATTTACTTGCTTGCTGGCAGCGCTCCGAAATTCAAACGTAATTGCTCCAAGAATACAAATGTTATGATGGTATGCGGACCTAATCGCACAAAGGCCGGTATGTAGCCCTTGAAGAAACCTAATGGACCTAAACGTGCTGTAAATTTTATAATATCCCATAGACCATTGAATTCGCCTGGCTTGGCATTCATCGAGCGTGTTTTTAAGACATCCAAGGGTTGTGTAAGTGTTGTGGCGATTGCACCTGCAGCCAAAGATGCTGTCAAATGTGTTATTAAATTATCGTCAAAGTGAGGTGTCTCCAAAAGCATTGTTTTAATCTGCAATTACGATTGAATTCGTATTTTTGTAAATTATAAACTTTCTATCTGAAAATTTTATCGACTACAAAAATATCCTTTATTTACGGACTGTTCCGCAAAATCACAAGATACTGTCTTACAAATACTAAAAGAAGTAGGGTATGGAAGAAAACAAAGTATGTATAACTTTATTTTCTACCGTAAAAATTAAAATTGGGTAGTCTTTTCTATTAATAAAACGTGATATTTTACTACAAACGATTTCTTTTCTTTTATGTATATGTACCTGATCATAGAAAGCAACTTGTCCTATTGTCATAAGAACACCTCTACCAGTGGCAGTTGTAGCTCCCGAGAACAAACGCTTGAAGCCTTCCTGGCGGTAAACTTTAAAAAGTCCATCCAAGGCATTTTTGTAACTATAAAAATATTTAAGAACTAGATTGATTAGTAAAGTTAATCAAGTTATGTACTACGTTTCAAAAAAACTTACTTTCTCCTTTGATCTGGTGACAACTTGACGTCATTTTGCATTCGAACATTGACCATATCAGCTGGAGTACCCACAATTCCACCAATTGTGCCTGCCAAACCGGCCAATGTGATTTTCCCAAGGAATGTATCAGTACTAATATAAGGCTTACCCACTTCATAAATGCCAAAACGGGTCATGGAATATGTCATTTGACGAAGCACGGATGCCGATAACCCATTGTAAAGTGCAAATATGCCCTGTTCCCTTACCACTTTCGCTGTTAGTTGTACTACAGACAATTTTCCCTGTTGAGTTTGTAGAGTGACTTTGATCAAGTCTAAAGGATGAGTGCAGCAGGCAGCGCCAGCGCTCGCCAAACCACCAAAATACCAGCGTCCAATACGCTTGGTGTTATCAACGTACACAGCAGACATTATTATTAGTTACACACTTTAATGGGAAAGTAGCCACGGAGTATATGTTCAATGATGCTGAATTGTGCGACGAAAACTGACTGCATACAATATGAAATGAAAAAGAAATGTTTTGTAACTACAAGCTAAAATATACATATAATTTTTTTCAATAAATTATTAAGTTGTATGCATATACACAACCACGTATGTACGTCTGTTTTCATTAGTGACATCACGTTTTCGTACATCCATACATGAATTTATTAATTACATTTTGTATCTATTCCACTTAATACACGTCATCATAATCGATACTGTGCCTGCCCGGCAACTGCATCAGATGCAGTCAATATATGACCTTGGCATTTGCATTGAATCGGACAGCAATGTTTTAATTACACATGTACATACTTACTTTCATTGATTGTTTCCAATTTAATGGTAACAGCAATTATGGACGGAAGAATGTTCTTGGAAATATTAAATTTATAAGCAAAACTTGATCGACATTTTAGAGACAGTGTCTTCTTCTGGAATGTAAGTTAAGTGCAAGAACTTTTTCTATCGGAGCAACAAATTCTCTACTTAAAATATCAAATGTAAATTACAAATGAATCAACATCAGCTATTGCATTCAAAAATGCGTACACAAATACATGAACGTATGCATCAGTACTGTTGTTTTTCTGTTATATTTTAAACATGTCAAATAATTTGTTTGTTTAGAAAAACGGTAAAAGGACGACGATAAGAGCAAAGTTCCAGGTCGCTGGGCGGTACCGCCGGAATCGTTAGTACTAGTGGCGCCTTAGTTAGCGGTTCATAACGAATAACAGCGAATCACATATCAACTGGTTATGATAGGTTAATCACCTATAAAAAACTAATTTGGTCCCTAGAAACCATAAAATTTATATTGTTTTATGGCATAAATCAGTTTCTTAGAAGGTTATCAGATGAGAAGTTAATTTGAAAAACATATACATAGCATTAATTAGGCCGTTTATATTCGTATACATACATTTATCAGCACTGGTAAGATTATGATGTACTTTCCAGCACTGCAGCATATTAACGCTCATGGTGAAGTACATTTTAGTACCCTAAATACTAGGGTACATGACAAATTTGCACAACCTCTGCTATGATATATTGACTCAAGGTTTGTGTTTGAGTATGTGGGCGCTGATGTTAATTGTACATGTGTGGAGCATTTCAGTGTGCTTTGTTGCTATAATTATTGAAATAGACTCTGACGTGACACCTGAGGTGACACCTTGGCTGTTGCCACTTTATATATATTACACCATGTGCTGAGGCCAAAAAGTATCAGCCATAGACTACTAATTAGACATGACAACTGTGTATGTAGTGGTAATGTTTTCGACCGATGTTGCGAGAGGGATAGCAAATTTCTTTGCTTGCTGTCTCTTTTCTTTTTCTTGTCGATAGAAAATTACATATTTTTGTTTACAAAAAGTTAAAATTTCTTGGCAGGATTATTGGTGAAAAATGGAAAGTAATTAAATTATCGTAAGATTTAGTGCTTGAAATTGGTAATTTATGGGTGAAACATTATCTACTCTTTCGTCTACGAATTACCAATTGTGTGAAATGCCAAAAAAGCACACAAAAACAAAAAAATCGGTGGTGGTAGCAGCAAAAATATGTAAGTAAATTTTTCTTATACATATATAAATTTAATAATATCTAAAACACTTTTATTTTTCAGGAGCCAACGATATGCAAATGGTATAGAGAATTAGGAATTTGTTTCCGAATTATACGACGTATATTTTGTGTGATGTGTATAATATAAAATAGTGATATTAGTGCGGTGAAGTTAATCCTCCTTTCCACCAGTGATCAAGTGAATATAAAAATGGTAGGAAGAATATGTAAATGTGTTTTTAAATTAATTAAAGTGAGAGAAAAATAATTTATATGAATGTTTGTATCGGAACATAGGGTAAAACTCTAAGTTCGTGTGCTTTTATGTAGGATATATGGCTTTGCTTTTTGTCCCGGAACATGTTGAGAAAAAAATGGTTTAGGCCTATTGGGGAAGCCAGCCATTTAAAAAAATTGGCAACGCACTGAGTGTAGTACCTCTATGGTAGTGTGGAAACCTACACAATATCAATAAGATTTGTTAATAAATAAATAAAATTTAGTAGTGCATTTTAAAGAACTTGAATTTTTATTGAGAGTAAAATAAATTTAAGAACATTACTGCAATGGTGTTCATCAATATTTTTTTATACGTATAAATTTTGAATCTTAAAACCATCACAATTGCATTTACTTTAACAATTTTCGACTCTAATGTTTTCCAGCTACTTTCAGATTTGTTTCCAATAACCTTTTTCTTTAGCGAATTCTTTGTAGACAGTGTGACCCTAAAAGAAATATAGAAATTTCGATTAATACTTTTAAATTAGGTTTAACAAACCATTAATCTGATAAAGATTACATTTATAAGTTTCACATTTTTTATAACAGAATAATACTTACATTATATACACTCTTGCTTATTCCTATACAATCCTTTCGTTTCTCTGATATGCAGTTCACCAATTGCTTTTAGATCTTTATGCAAGTTATGAAACAGTCTAACATTCATTCAGCAGGTTTTCCATGACTTGTGCTATAACCAAAAATTTATTTTCATAATGTTGGTTTCCAATTTTCTTATTTGCCACTAAAATTGACAAAGGCGCTCAGGTTGGAAAAACACTATTTCATAAACGATAAAAGAAAATTGTTCTTATTTGTTTTAAATAAATAAATATGTTGACAAACATAAATACCTTTACATCTATACAGCAAATTATCAGTTAAAAAATAATATATTTAGAAGGACTGGGAAACATGGAGGATTCGAAGCTACAGTAACATCGGGGTGTAGAATAGGCACACGGATCTGTTGGAAATTACCAGTAGTTTTGTGCAAATGCTCATTGAAGTCAACGCAAGCCTAGTACGGAAACATATGGAATAGTAAATTGTATATAAGTAAATTTTATAAAGGATCTATTGTAAGCATAACTTTTGCTAAAAATAAATAATACGTACCTACCGCCTTCTTCTAAGTCTGTGGAATTTCCAATTTTGTTGCAGCAGTTCAACTTAAGTCGTACCTTTGATTAGACATTGATTTTTTTGATGCGATCTTCTGTGACTTCAATGAAACTCTCATTCCCGGCTTAATTTGTAGTTTAAGGTTCTCATTACGCCTGTGAGCATGCCTTTTTAGCGGCTTAGCCATCTATTAGCATGCATTAAGCAATTGTTTCGCCTCCCATAGTCCCATTTAATATATGTATCCAGGTTGATTACGTGATGATCAGTGCGACGATTTATATTTTAAAAACATTTAACAGTTCTTAAACCATTAACAATTACTTTTCTGAGCACTAAAATTAATAAAAATTAAAAACAAAACTGATTTACAAGAATTTCAATCCTTTGGGAATCTTGGATCATTTTTATGTTGATTTCTTACGGTATTGACCGCCAGCCACAAATTAGGACTTTTGATATATTCTTTTAATGTTTATAAACAGTTTAATATTGTCTCTTAATCACTCAACACTTACTTTTATTATTTATTTCACAATTTTTTAACTAAACGAAATTTTTGTTGAATTTTCAACCCCCATTATTTGCGTAAATTGTAAAACATATGTTTAGAGATTACCATATATAGCCATTTCTTCTAACATACTATTTCAGCTTTGCGTATACATATTTTGTACTCGTTTGCACTATCGTTAGGCAAAAGCTGATACGGGCCAAAATGAACTGTCACTTTTGAGTTTTCTGGTTTTCTGTGGTATCAGCTGTCGCTTCGTGTTTAAATTGCTAGTGGTATATTTTTGTTGAAATTAATAAATAATTTTTACTTTCTATAAAAATTAAAACAGAAGTAACGGGATCATAAGTAAGTCTAGAATTATTTTGTGAAGTTAGTTAAACATTGGAATTTATTTTACTTGTAAAATTTTTTGCAAAATATTTTCAATCTGCATGGCTAGTGTGTGGATTTAGTTTAAGTTCGATACATACGTATGTACATATATGTATGAATGAATGTTTTTAAATATATTTGCTCAAATGTGCTTTACGCGCATTCCTCTGATTAGAAAAGTCCTACATTGTAGACAATTTAATTCTATAAACAAAAATATCTGCTGAAATCGCCCTACGGGAAATTCTTATAAGGGGCGCCATTTTGAAAAGATGAATAAAAGCACCGAGGGCAAATTCTTTTAAATTCTACTGATATTTCGTTCAATAGCGAATGCGGTGATACTTCTCCGAGTGCCGCCATTGGAATTCAAAATTTGTTCCGGCTAGGCAGGAAATGTCATTCGATACCCTTATTTTTAGTGTAGATCACAAATGTACATACTTCCCGTTGGCGAGGGTTCCGAGTTTAAATTTTCCATATCGGAATTATCTTTTTACGCAAAATGTAACGCGTTGCAGTTAAATATATAAAGTTGAAAACCAAAAGCAATATTGGCCTATGTATTATACAATAAAACAAGGTCAAGTTGAACGAATGTCATGTTAAGGGCCAATGAGCCGCTGTCTTAAATAGAAAAAAGCAAAATTATGTGCATACTGGGTGGCTAAAATTATTTTATATTGCCAATTTTTAAAGTATAATCTGTTATTTTCGAGCTATTAGCAAGTAGTTATGAATATGAGCAAGATCTATGTATGTATGTATAAAAACATTCAAATGTATGTATGCAGATATAGTTTTTTGCTTTACAGGACCATATCGAGCATTGCCACAACAGAATCATAACTGAAAATCATATTTAAATATCCCAATTTCCATTGAACTCACTATATTCTGTAGACATATTTTGTTAAAAAAATTTACAAGGACGAAGATAAATGCACAAATTTTAATGTAAAACACAGGCATCACTCTAAAGAACATATTTCCGTATCTCATACAATTTATTTAGTCAAATTCTATTCTTATACATGGCGAATTAAAAATAAATTTAATTATGTGTAGAAATGTACTTTGTGTGTATAGAAATCTTTGGTTGCTAGGAAAAAGGGGCTTGTTTTATAAATGGTCTATATGTATCGTTTCTATATCATTTACAGAAAATATGTTGTTATGACGGGATAGACAAGCAATGAAAGGCGGGGGAGCCATGACTGGCGGATATCAATGCGATATTTATAAATGTATGACGTGTGTATGTTTGGAAGTCACGAGTTGTCCCGTGGTCAATGATTTTTAAAATACAATGTACTATGTTTCCATTCACAACTGCATTATCATACAAACATATACACATATTGTACATATGTATGTACGTCTGTTGTTTTCAGAAATTAATTAGCAACAGCACATGATTTTGGTAATAAAATATTTTTTCAATTCAACATTTAACGTTGGCAACTGATGTACAAAACACTGCGTCTTTGCTATCCCATATAATATATTTTGGATCCTATGAGATAGCGAAGGCGATGTGTCTGATCGTGTAATAGTTAAATTTCATAAAACCCAACTTATTTTTCCACAAATCTATTACAACTTCATAAAACTAATAATCGCTTTGCGTGGGAAATACTTTCTCAAACTAAAAATAATTCTTCTATATAACATATAATAATTAGTTTCTAATATTGAAAAATTTAAAGCCCAATATTCTAAAAATTTATGAATGTGACCAAAAAAGCTATTTTAGCGACATATACTTGTGTTTGTCTTTAAATGCATGAATGAGTCATTTGTGTTATATTACTACAATACATGCAACATTATATGCCAATAATAAAAATTTTTCGATTTTTCATCCAGTACCGCCGGAGCCACACTTACTAATAATTTTTTACTACTACTGTGCCATGATGATGAAACATTTTGTTGGTGTCTAGAACTGTTCAGACGATATTTCACTTACATATATTACTGCATCTTCAGAGATAATTGCAAGCTTATTTACCACAATATTGACTGATTTCTTAGTTCCGATCAAGATTGCAAAATATTTGTCTATTGAATACTAAACACCGAAAATTACTTTTGGCACTCGACGCTCAAAAGCGGTTGGAAAACAATTATTGCAATGTCTATGTGAAATATGTATCTATATCACAAAAATTAAAAATTTAGAGCTCAGAATGGTACCGGCATCTAAAAATAATTTAATCTTACTAAAAATATCATAAAAAAGTTTTGGAAAGTCTAATGAAGATTACAGACTGTTTGTTATATTAAACTTTCATTCGTTTAAGCTAAAACAATTTGAAAGCTATGTTTTGTTTAAAATTTTAGATACAAGATATGCAAAATTTCTGTTAAGAAAAACGATTAAGATAAAAACCTTTGACCTCAAAATACTTTCGAAACAAACAACACAAATGCAAAACAAATATTTAGTTTAATTTGTATAGTAAAATTTTCCGGTCACTTGTGTTATAGTAAATTTTTCAAATGAATTATAAAAATAAGGTTTTGGAGGCAAGGAGATGATCACTATTCACTTGTTGCCTTCAATCATTTTATTTCACTGCAAACACGTGCGATTATTGTTTTCCAAACAATCCCGATGTTTGAAATTTATGATTTTACTGTCAATCTTTTGCGTTTTTCTAGTTGTGTACTGAAACATACTTACATATACATACATACATATGCATATGTATCATATTCGTGTTGAACTTACCTTCCAAATACGTTTGCAATATTTATTTTTTATAAAAAAATGTATATATGTATATATTATAATTAATAATTTTGTATCCACATTATTTATTTATGTTACATAAATCCATATGTGTACGTGCATAAGTTTTAGTTTAAAACATTCAAAGTCTGTTGCAAATTATCCCTTCAAACTACTACAAAACTGGAACTGAAACGAATTGAATCATGCGACCTGCCACCGCAAACTAATTTCAGTTCTTATCGTTCGTATATGGAATCTCATGTAGACGTAAACATACTAACCGGTTAGTTTTAGAGATAGAGCGACAATCTGCAAACAAATGAAACGATTATTTAATCGTTTTGTACAGTCGGAAAAAATTTGGTAAAGGCAACGAACACAAACAGCTGTGCACGACATAAAAAGCAATTGTAGATATTTTGGAAAGAAGTTGCTATTTTTGATTTCTGCCTTGCAAATTCCAGTGATAGTCCTCTAAGGCCTTTGTATGATTTCGATATTGTTAAATAAGTATTGAAAACTAAAGCATTAAAAGCTTTCCTAAAAAAATCCTTTTCAAGGAATTGTTCATTATAAATCATTATATGTTTTTTTTATCGCAGTCAGCGTAGTTGTTTTGGTTATTGCTTCTTCAACAATTGAATAAATAATATTCATAATAAAAACAAAATTTAAAAGCTAAAAAGTTAAGGTTTCTAATCATAATTTGTCTAGGAGAAACAGAAAAAGTTTATTTCATTATAATAATTACTTTTAATATGACACGCTACCATCTGTCCGCATTCAAATGATCGTAAATAAATTTGATTGAATGTAGATTGATCGGACTCGTGCGATCGTTTGCCTATTTTCTGCCTAATCATTGATAACATGCCATTCATTCTTTTGGTGTTACGCTCTGAAAGACTTTTTCCAGAGCACAAAGAAAAATATTCATCAGGGATGGAAGGATGGCAACTTTCCAAAATTGAAATAATTATCTTCTGTTACAGTACAATTACATACTTGCGTTTATTTTTCCCTGTGTATAATATTTCTGGTGCAAAATAACGTCTGAACTGTAAATAAATTTTCTTTAACGTATTTTAATTAGCGTTTCAAAATGAAAATAGTTTTGCACATAAAAACTTAAATGAAAAAAGTACAATCCCCATCGCTGATGTTTGAGGAGTGTATATCTTCTTGTCGTTTCCTCTCCGGCTTTTTTTGTAAATTTTAAAAATATTTGTTTGCCATTCGATAGTTATAGATTCAGTTGAAAGCTTGCCTTTTTGTGTGGAAGTGAGTTACGAGTGAGTTGCGTTGAAATAATTCATTGTATATTTTACTCTCTATATCATTTTATATAGAGTATGAATGTGTGTAGTGTAGAGTGCTAGAGTATAATTAATTAGGTTTAATTTTCACATATTTAATATTACGTCAGTATAAACAAAGTAGGAGAAATGGCGATCCCAATTTGCTTTGGTTGGTTTGTCTGGCTACAATCAAGAACTGCAGCTCTCACGACAATTGAAAAGCACTGGTTTGTTGCATTAAAGCCGCCAAAGCGTTTGGGGATCTTACTAGATCGCATTTTGTAATATCATTTGCATCAGGCATTCCATTTTCAACGACCAATAAAACAATTTTAATAAATAAGGATTATCGCCAGAATATTTAAGTAATTTAGCATTGGGGAAACCAGGATAGCATAATTTGAAAGGGCTCTTCTGACATTAAACGATTCATTCATTATAAAAAAAAATTAGCCTATATGGATTGTACCATTCCAATTCAATAGAAAAGTGTCTACTGGGGGTTGTTGGACTATATTTGCATTTAAAAAATCAAAAATAAAACTAATTCGAGTCCCCACCCTGTGTGTATGCGCAGATGCATTTTAGTTGGTTGTGAGCCTTGAGCCCTTTGCCGAATTTGAAATTTTAATTAAAATTGCTTTATAGTAACTCAAACCCGCAATTTTATTCCTTTTTTCAGTAAAACAAGCTCTTGAAGCTTATGTAAATTTTGGAATTTAATATGAAAGTTGAGTCTGTTTTGATTGTACATTTTATTTATTATTCAATTAATTAAAGTGCGAATTGTTTATTTTTTCAGGTCACTTCAAACGTTAAAATCTATTTTATCAAATTTGTTTGTGTTAAAAATCACACTTTTTGTTAAATTTGCATGGATATTTCAATATCAAATGAAATAAGAGCATCTACTGCAGTTGGATATGTATCCAATTGTTATTTGTTTAAATTATTAGCATGTTTTTTGTTAATCATTTAATAATATTGAAACATTTTTCATTAATAGCTAAACAAAAATTTTGTTTAAAAAAAGCAAAAGTTTTGTGAATTCTAAGAGCTTTTATGAAATTTTTGTGTAAATATAAATATAAATTGCATATAACAGCAATAAAAAGCAAAATCTTTGTTTTTTGCCGTGCTCTGCAAAAACCTGTGTTAGCGAATACTTAATATAGTTTCGTGCACCGGTTGGCATGTGGCCCATTAGCTCAGTTGGTTAGAGCGTCGTGCTAATAACGCGAAGGTCGCGGGTTCGATCCCCCATGGGCCAATGTTTTTTTGCCTTTTAAAAGAAGTTTTTTTTAATTTTAAACAGCTTTGACAATATTTAAATTTAAAAAGCGCGTAATATTAGCAAAAAGTCACTGAATTAAAAAATTTTCTTTTTATGTGAAATTTATCGGTTGGGTGGTTAAGCAATGTCTATATGACAGTACGTCAAATAGTTAATTTATTAATTTTTAAAAATATAAAATATAGAAATATGTATTTAGTAAAAAAAAATAATTTTGGTTTTTGATTTTAGTGCAACCGTAAATTCCAAAAAAGCACAAAATTAAATTTAAAATGAATCTATCCCAACAGTGCGAAAACACCAAGTTTACAACGCTGATTTTAATAGACTCAGGTTTTTAGTTGTTGTAAGTAAATACTGAACTGTAATTATTTGAGCTTTTTCTCAGTCAGTTTATCAAATACACGTGATTTTGAAGTGTACAATAAACAAAACGATGCTAAAGACATTATTATTGTAATTGAATTCAAATTATGGAACCGCCTATAATACAATTAAATGATCATATACCTTTATGTACATAAATACCTTCTTATATAGAAATTGAAATATGTATATATCAGTCCGTTTAATCAAAACAAATGTTGATATTCAAAACTTTAAATTCAACCACTCAGATTTAATTCAATAGAAATTTGATAAACAGGTGCATACATATTTTGGTTAATACGTATGCATTTCTGGTGCTTATATTGTTCCATAAAACTAAATATTAATCAATTTAACGCAGTCTGTTTACCGACCTTTTGGAAGAAGTATAAATAGGTATGCTGTTATCGCTTTAAAGTTGGGTTTTGCCATAATATTTATAAAGGCCCATTAGCTCAGTTGGTTAGAGCGTCGTGCTAATAACGCGAAGGTCGCGGGTTCGATCCCCTCATGGGCCAAATATCTTTTTTTTTCTTCAATAAATTCAAATTTTACTTTATGGTATAAGTTTATATATATAAAGTTTATACTAACAGCCGCACATTGCAAAATAATGCAAATCGGACAGCTAACATTAAACGTCAAAAAGAACTGTTTTAATTTAAACGTCAAAAATAACTTCTTTAATTTAAATGTCAAAAATGGGGAAAAAAAAGTCCTTTCCATTACAAAAGTATGTACTTTTGAAAAATTACATATGATTGATTTGGAAACCAGTATCTGTATATAATTCATAACAAATATTTTATGTTTGTAAAGCCCATCAAAGTCCAATTTAATATAGTAATAAACAGTTCGATACGAATTATTTAGTTCTTTATTTATGGCAATTTAAATGATATTTTGTGTCTGCCTTTGCTATCTTAATCAGCTTCAATTAGATGTGATTTATACAATTAGGGTCTAAATGATATTCATACTTGCATGACGACTGCGCTATAATGTTCTATTTATGGCTTTGCTCGCATAGATTTCATTCTTGACTCCTATTCTTCACATGCATCTATGCTGAAGAATAGAATTAATCAGAACTCTTCTAGGGGCCCATTAGCTCAGTTGGTTAGAGCGTCGTGCTAATAACGCGAAGGTCGCGGGTTCGATCCCCCCATGGGCCATTTGTTTTTTTTTATATTTAATGATTATTCTTAAGTTTGAAAATATGTTAAGCTTTTTTAAACAATTTATGTTCCTCATGCGTAAAACGTAGAAAATCTAATAATTCATAACGTTAAAAATTGTTTAAATCTAGTTTTTTGGTATCGTAACAAGAAATAAACAGTTGTTCTTGGCAGAAACAATATATAGAGGGAAAGAAAATTAAAATATTGGAAAAAGCGTCACCGAGTACTGAGCGCACTGTTGCACTGTGTTGTTTGTATATTGAGACAACTAAAAATTAATGCTTGTTGTTTTTTAAATGTTTGCTTGTATCTCAATTAATTTTTAAGAAAAAACTTCACCTTATCTAAGTAAAAAGGTTCATTGAACCGAAAGATAAATTATGTATAGACACAGTAAAAGTAAGCTCTTAAATTCTTTTATTTCTGCGAATATAAGCGCACATTTTCCAAGGTTGTCTATATTAATAGTATCATAATTGTGCGTTTAATACTTGGAGTACATATTTGTATTTAAATATGTATTACGGAAAATTAATGGAAAACTCTCCTGAGTGATAAGCAAACAAATTGTGAAACATAAAATGTTTTCAAGCTGTCGGAGCAGAGTTCAAATGAAAATAACTGCTTGTGAAAATATAAAAACATCACATTAGAAACAAGGCTAGTAAAACTAAGAGTACAACAATTATTATATGAAATTTATTTGTTGGGTGGTTAAGCAATGTCTATATACATTTCATTGGCGCTTCTTACCAAATCGTCAGTAGACTTCAACCACAGTTTTGCATATTAAATAAATAATATAAAAAATATATATAAATTTCATATTATAATAGTACAATGACAATATGTCAAAAAATTAGTTTATTGTACAACAATTATTTTTATAAAATTATTCAATACTCGAATTTGCGCTTTACAAACTAATACATACTTGTAGTTTACTTGTAATCTGATTTTATTAAAGGAATTTACATTTCAATTGTATTTCTAGACAATATGGCGGCATCTGTGTTATTTGCATGCGGTCTGAATGAGTCGAAATTGCCATCGTTCATGCACATCAGTGAAGAATCCGACATTGATGGTAGCTTTTTGATAAGTTCAATTCTGGGCCAACGTCTGCGTATATCGAATGCCGGTACTCTACTTGTGTGTTTACAAAATAACTATCAGCACTATTTCAATGCTGGCATGCGCTTGGGCTACAACTGCAATATATTTTTGGGAAAAACCCTTAGTGTTATTGACACTCTTACTGACATGGCAAAGGATTTCCTCAGTAGTAAATGGTTGACGAAAGAAAATTGCGTTACCGATTTGCTATTAGCGGACATAAAAGATCAGATAACAAGCCAAAATTTTACATCACGTATTAACACCACCGTCATAATTGACAACTTGGCGATATTGTATAATTTGGGTGCTACCAAAGAGGATATACAAAAGCTCTGTCACGGTCTGATGAATTTATCGCAAGAGTTTGATAATTTGACTATTATCACTAAGATGAGCAATTGTGATATTTACAATGTGGATGATAATAATGTCGCTAAACTGGGCTCTTTACACATTCGAGTTGTTAAATTGAAGAGCGGTGTGTTCCGTGAAGTCGACGGCAAATTGCAAATTAAAAAGTTCTTAGATTCAGCTGACAACAGTTACGAGTGCAACTATTCCTCGAAGGAGATATTATACAAGGTTAACGACAGAAATATAAAAATTTTCAATCCTGGAGAAATCGGCTTGAAAGCCTAAAAAGCATTTAGTTTTAATGTTAAAGGTATTCAAACGCTACATAAAATTGTGTACTTTTGTATTTTTAAATATTCTTATATTTCTTTACTTTTAGGTTACTGCAAAATAAACAATCAAATCTATTGTAATTTCATGCTCCAATCAAATAATAAAAGGTTCTTAATACATTTATAATTTATCATAAATACATAATTCTAATCACATTTCTAATCCATAGGTAAGAATTCACAAATCGAGTACATACTCGTGCTGTTATTATATTAAGTTCAAGTTTCAAGATTCACTATTTCACAATTCATTGATTCAAAATCTTAAAGTTTTTCATCAAGTAAGTAAAATATTTTATGGCAATTCATCTCCAGCATTCTAACAAAGAGTTTATGATGATTTTTGGGAGTAGGAATCATTTAATGAATATAAAAACAACAGTTTTGAGGGATTTTTTATTTAAGAAATTCAGCTTTCATTCAGTGCAAGTTTCTTTTTAATGTTACGTAAATTTGTTGTTGCATCAGTTTTCAGTAAATTTTTGTATACAACAGCCCAGAGAAGATGTTTTAACAAAATATAGATTTTATCTCAATAATTCACGACGTATGTATGTAACTATTTGTATATTGAATAATGTTTAGCATTTTTATTTTTGGGTTATATATATTCTAAAAACTTTATTTACGACATGCTAATGCAGAACACCACCAATGAAGTGTACAATCTGTGCACAACCACAAATCACTTTAATGTGACTTGATTAAAACTCTATTGCATTCTTCTTACAAGATGCAACTTTGAGACAAAATAAATGGCCTTTTATGGTTTGCACTTACATTTGCAGCTATTGCAGAACTTGGTACAGAATTGGGTAACATCTTAACTTCTCTCAAAAATCAAGTACATATAGATTGTTGAATCATAGGAAACCGTAGGAAAATTTATTTATTTTCGGAAGAAAAAAAAGGAAAATAAATCCAGGGGACACCCGGGTTTGAACCGGGGACCTCTCGATCTGCAGTCGAATGCTCTACCACTGAGCTATATCCCCATGTTGCTGACTTTGACTACACAATAATTTGAACACTGACTCAGTTCACGTATATAAAAGCAAACGAGCGCGGGCGTCATATTCGACGATTTTAAAATTTGTGAACCTGACGATTTGTGATTTGGTTTATATTCTGGGGCCAAATTACCGCATTCGATATCGATCGAAATTTCAATACAATTTAAATACAAATTTCGATCGATATCGAATGCCATAATTTGGCCCCTGGTTATTTTATGTCCTAAATTTAAGGGCTAAGAAAATAGAATGAATGATTATATATAACGCTGTTTCATTTAATACAAATCACCTTTTGCCAAATGTTTAGCCTTAGAAAAACAGCACCGATTTATTTAATTTAATAAAACTAGCTTGGGCTGCGCTTAATAAACTAGCTTGTAATGATTACGATAAACACTGTTGATCTGTAGTTTTTGTTTGCGTTTTTTGCGGTTTCGGAGTTTTTTTTGTGAAAGTAGAATCTCATGTTCCATTTTCAGCACTAATGCTGTCACACAAATTTGTGAAAAAGTCTTTCATATTTTGAGAAGAAATAAAAGAAAAATAGTCAAATGTCCTGGACAACTTATTATTGCCTCCACTAACAAACGGAATAATGTTTTTATTATTGTAATATCAAATATTAATTTGAAAACTTTGACTTATTTTAGTTGTTATAATAGGTAAATAAAAAATTTTGAATATATTGATTTTTTGCGTTAGTAAAAAATCCGAAATATTCAATACTCTTGTGCAGAACGAGATGATGTTTATTTATCTCTAACCTAAAATATTAATTTGCATAAAATTCAAAATGAAAGTCACTACATTTATTTGAACATGTACATAAATCCTCTGGTGCTGTTCGTATACCAAACAAGGATAAACAAATTATCGCATCTAAAGATACAATTAAAGATCCAATTCTAAGAAATTGGAACATCAAAACACTTTCGACCAATACCACTAGCTGACAAATTATAAAAAGAAAGTTAATCATATTCAAGTACAGTAGCTGTTGAATACAATAAACTGTGTACACAGAATAAATTAAGATTTAGATTTAAATTGTTTTTTTTATAACAATGATATCTCTTTGTGTTGTTTATCATATTGGAAAAGTGCTTTGTATCGAGGCCTTTCTTGCAAACATCTTCCTCTCAAAGACCATATTTTTAAGGTCAAATACGTTGGAGTTCTGTGCTCTTTTATAAGCATATTTTATTATATCTGGTATCTACTGTAGTTTAAAAAAAAATTGTGTAAAAAATTATATTTTTTGTTTTTGTTTATAATATAATGCTACGTTTTATCTTTCACATCTGCTATATTTTTATACGAAAGCAGTGCAAAATAAATATAGATTATACGCAAAGACAGGAAAATATGGAAATATAAATGAAAAGATTTCCTGTTCCTGTAAATGTCATTTCATGTTAACGTTACAGCTTGTGCGGAATATGTTGCGTGTGATTTACATATCGCATTAAGAAAATTGTCCTGTTATGGCTTTAACTTATGTTTGTGCTCTTGGTATTTCCTTATTATGCAATTTAATACAAGAGCGTCTTCTTCGGCTGCCCTGCCGTTTATACTCTTACCACATGCCGTAGTTTATTTTTTAAACAAAAAATAAACAAGCGTTTAGCCTAAATAAACATCCTCCGTGCAGTACCCAAGACATTCATTCTATTATCATTATGTAAGTTACCTGCGTATGAGGGGAAAATGGTTTAAATGTTTTATTTTACAATTTTTGCTTTTCAGATTATTAACTTAAAATTTATTGAAATTGGACACCACTCAGAAGTCGCTTTATCCGTTTAACCGAGCGATCATCGAAGAAACCTTGTCCCAAAGCACCGAAATGCCAAAAACTATTAAGAGACAAAGTTCAAAACCTCACGCTACAGATAAAACGATATCCCTCCTCATCGCGGGTGCAGTATTTTTCATTTTGTAATGAAAATAAATGAAGACTGACTACAGAAATGATCCTGTGAAGTATAGTCTTAACGTTAACCACCAAAACCTCGACTATTTGAGCATACATTTTTCCAATGTCAATGAGAATTATTATGCTGTGCTGTATGTGAAAGTATCAGAGTACAAAACAACAGATACTGTACAGTAGGATTTGACTATAACGAAAGGCAAATAAAACCCCTCAATTATCTCATAGAGTATTTTCAAATTTATAATAACAGAATCAACACGATTATAATTGATTGAAGTTAGCTTAGGCAAAATTTGTTTTTCATAAACTATTCGTATGAAATAGAATAAATCTTCAGTTTGAAATTATAATTACTATATAAAATATTCTTTGCGTGTTTGTGTATAGACAACTTAAAATACATATTCTCTCGCGTAAATAATAACAGGCTCTAATATTCATAAGCCTAGCGTTTCTTCATTTAATATTAAATTATTGTATATATATTTCAATATGTCGCATCTGCGTTCAGTGGCCTCTTCAGGAAGATATTGAAAAACAAATAATACTTTTATATAAAGCCAAGAGATCTTAAGCTTAAAAATATTAGACTGTTATTAAAAAAGAGGTAAAATATTTATTTAATAATTTACAACATAATTTTCATTGAAAATTTGTTTGAAACATATATCAAGTTAACTCCATATCCCATCGACTAGGCCTAATGAAATATTGAGTTCGTTTTTACCGAGTTTTATTGTACGTATAAATGAGGAACATGACAAACAAACAAACTTGTTTTCATGTGGAGGTAATATTTTAGCTACTCTCTAACCGCCAGCTGATATTTTATTCGTGTTGCGGTCTAAGTTGTTAAATGTTTTGATTATATACCAACACACACACACACAATATAGATATATAAAAACGATGTACATATTTTCATAAAAGGCACATAACGAAGATATAAGAAGACGTTTTACCTCTCTTGTATGACATCTCTGTAGTCTTGGTTGACAGTTTGGATACACAATAAACAACAACAGCGGGCCCTGTTGTTTTAGTTATTGTACATTCGATATAGGCTTGTGCTTGTCAGGCATATTATTGTACACGTGTTTATTTTTATTATAATATGTGCGACAGGGATGGAAAATTTATTACTATTTGAATTGAAGCTAATGAGCAGCTTTTAGTGTTTAACCATAAACAATTATTTAATCTATCTAAAAACACTCGGCAGTATGAAATTATTAATTTCGTATAAAGAATGTTAAAAAATTGCTTTTAAATTAAAATAAAAGACAACGATTAACGAAATTTCGCTTCTCTCTGTAAACCCATTGACTGTTTTGGGCATATTGTAATTCAAAATAAGTCAGCATATTGATAAGAGTAGACTATCTAATTTTTATTAATAGAAAAATCAGTATTGAAAAATTTTTAAATATTTGAAATGTCTCTCACATGTCTATTCTTACTCCTCGGAAACAATATTGAAATTTTTAATGACATTGCAATCAGGTCGTTATATATTGTTCTATTATAGTATTAAAATTTACGCGACACGTTTTGAAATCACAAAAAATTTATTTCAGAAGAAATGTGAAAAAATTAATTTTAGCGTTGAAACCATTTTTAAAGCATATTCTCCCCTCTTCAAAGATATTTGACGTTGCAAAATTTTAAAATGTGTCCCGCTGATAGCACTCCTCAACTGAAATTTATTAAAGTAAAAACCACTCAGAAGTCGTTTTATCCGTTTTAACCGAGCGGTCATCGAAGAAACCTTGTCCCAAAGTCAAAGCACCGAAGTGCCAAGAACTATTAAGAGACAAAGTTCAAAACCTCACGCTACAGATAAAACGATATCCCTCCTCATCGCGGGTGTAGTATTTTTCATTTTGTAATGAAAATAAATGAAGACTGACTACAGAAATGATCCTGTGAAGTATAGTCTTAACGTTAACCACCAATATCCCGACTATTTGAGCAAACATTTTTACAATGTGAATGAGAGTTGGTTTGAAAAAAAAATGATTTGTCCGGATATGTGAGGGCGAATAAAGTACAGTACAATTTGGGTATAAAGAACTCGGGCATAAAAACCGCCTCAGTTTTGTTGGTCAGCTGTCGTTATTCATAATAATTTTGTATGGTTTTATGAACATTCGATATGTATCATTTATTGATTATTATTAATCTACGGGAAATAAATACGTCAGCGAATTCCATGACATAATAAAATATAATGAATGAAGTGTTTCCCTAATAGTAGACATATTTGACAATAAAGATCAGAATTGGTAACCATATTAAAGGACACGCCAATTTATGAAATCTCTTATGAAAGGAGGCGACATTTTTCATTAGAATAGTAGAATATGTTGTATTGAGATTTTTATTTTCATCTTTTCAAATACTAGAATACGTTCATATTATGTATTGACATATACAAATAAAACATACCCATACTTAAGTAAATCAATATGTACTTGTGTATATCTACTTTACGGTCGAATACAGTTCTTTATTGCAGAGTTTCACTGTATGAAATGTTCCCATTCAAGTATAAATAAAAACTAATCAGAAACGTCTCAGAATAACACGCGTTGTTTTGTTGTTGTGCATTTCTTTTCAAATTTAATCACATGCTAGTAGTTTGCTAATATCAGGAATGGAAAACTCGTCGTTATTTGTAGGCATATATTTTTAGATATGCGCAATACAGAATAAAAATTTAGTCAAACGATGGTAATTTGATTATTATAATAAACTCTTGTTAAGTTGCCGTATTGTAATAGCGACCCAATTTCGTTTATGTGACGGGAGTAGTTTTAATATTTGTTTGGATGTGCCTTGCAATTGATGAAATTCAATGCTTTTGCACCATTAAATACACATATATATATATATATATATATATATATATATATATATATATATATATATACTCATAATTTATAATACAGGCAGCGGGTTAGGTGAAAAAAATAATATGGAAAATTCTTTTACAGGATATTTTCCAAGTCTTGCTAAATAAGTAAACAGAAATTTTTGTGTTACACCTTTAAGTTTCCTATCCTGCCCCCGTATTCATAATGGTGATATGGTCTCACGAAAGCACATAAGCACAATGTATGTAGTTTTTGTAATAGGTAGAACGGAAATTCAGAAAGTCTTTTGAAATTTGCTTGGAAAACAACAGCAAAATGTTTCCATTTCGAGTTTGGTTTGGACATGCAACCAGACATTTATGAACATAAAAAAGTCACTGCAAAATACGCAATAAATCACCAACATATTTTTTTTACATAAAATGTATTTGTCAAGACATCATACCGGTTGGTGTGTTGTAGCACTGCCGTAATAAAGAATCCTTTATGAGTTTTGGGATAGCATTGCCTTCTAGGACATACTCACATTCTAGATGGACTCCTTATTCTTTATTTTTAATAAAACTTTTTATACGAACTATTTTATTTCTTCCACAATCCTTTCCTTTCTATGGCTGTATGACCTGCTCGTTAGTTGTTCACTATTTATTTTGCTTGTTTTGTATGAGATGCGGACATAATCCGTTTTTTATTTTCTTAAGCTCTTTTGCTGTTAACTTGTGAATAACTAATCAACTTAATTATATAAAAAGAGTCAACGACCCTACCAAATAGAGTTCATAATGTGTTACCAGAAGCTCATTAATACGCCAATAATCACGAAAACTTTCAACTTTTTAACACTTTTTGACAACCATCGTATTTTATTATACGAATAGCAAATAAAAAATTATCTGCAGCCAAACTAAAAACTTTTGTGATATATTTTTGTTATATTTTCATAAGCCGTGAGAGTTTCGAAACAATGTTTTCCATTTATGAGTTGCATGTTTTGTAGTTGTAACAAAATTAGTTCAAATAAAATTGGAATCTTTTTCTATATACATTGAAATTATTATTGGGGCTTGAGACCATCTTTTTGAATTAGGGAACCACTAGCCAAAGATCTCCTGAAAAAACTAGATGTATTGTTTTGAGTCTCAATTTAAACAATTAAGAAGCTTAAAGCAACACCAAAGCTGCACTGTATTCTGTCATTAAATAAATAAACTACGCTGCTGAGAGCTCGTAGCGCCCTTCGAGAACATGCTTTAGTGCTTTGCCATTTGTGTCAATTAAGGATTACTGAAACAAATATTTTAAATCGCTTAATTTTGTTTATGTATTTAGTTTTCTTCGTGTACTGTGTCGGCCTGTGCATGCTATGGAGCTGTTAAAGAATTAATCATGGCAACAACATCTACACTTTCGTACTTGGAATGATTTAATTTCGATTCTACATATTCACGTACATGTGTGTGTGTATGTGTGTATATGTTTAGAAAAGAAAAGACGTGTCGGAAAGATTTAAGTTTCATGGATGTTTATTACCGATTAATAAATTATGAAAGCCAGTCAGCCAACGTTCTTAAACAAAAAAGTACTTAACCGAACTGAAATGCCGAGCAGAGATATAAATCTAATGGAATTAAATTGTTTGCAGCGTATTAAAAAATTAAAAATTTATTTATGTGTGGGATTTCGATAACGCAATTGTATCTCAACGTATGAAAATATTGACCTCAGCCGGTTGAACTGCTATTAAATCTATTAAATCCTAAAATATTTAGTTGCTGCTGTTGAATGCGTAAATAAATAAATAAAAAATTTTAGGATAGATTTATTTACATTTAATTAAATTCAATGTGGTTTTCCATTTTCAATGATACGATATAATTTATTATTTCTTTTGCATATTTTCTCTACACACTTTCGTAATCCTTTTATTATTTTATATTTTAAATTTTACATTCGAATTGTACACGAAGTATTTAAAGTTGGTTCCTTTTTAGTTGATTGGAATCTATTAAAGGACGATGATCAGTATATTTATAATAAAAGAAAATAAGTTTCATGGCCTTGAAAGATAAATTCATGAGAATATCGCAAATTTTAAAGAAATGAATTACCAACCAAAAGTTGTTATAAGGCGTCAACTTGTTTATTTATTTTTAACAAAAATTCTAAATATATTAAAATTTCAAAAATAATTTAAAAAAATATTGCTCCCCACTTATATCTATTAAATTTATAAAAAAATCGAATATAACTAAATAAAATTTATACGAGATATTGCTAAAACTGAAATTGGGTAGTACATGTAAGATCCATGTGTTATAACGAGCGTCACGGACGATTTTTCTCTGTACTGTGAGTAGAAGAAAATTTGTCAAAATCTGCTTTTCAGCTAGTAAAAAATTATAATTCTGAAATAAAAGGCAAACATAGTATTCCATATATATTTATGTAGCGTGCGTCACCATTTGAGCTCTCCCCAAATTCCTTGCAATTGTTATGTTTTGCTGCTGTTTTATTGCGTCGGTGACATAAAATATAATGCGGCTAGAAAACTTGCTAATTTCTCTGTTGTTGAAAGCTTCGCTTCTACGCTTTCATCTAAAGTTAACAAGTTATTGGAAAAAGTGACCCGCGACAAATCAAATGAATGCAACAGGAATATAAAAGATATTGCACATACTCTATTCTATGGAAGCCTTGCTAATTAGTTGATGAGCGCGTGGTCATTAAATATGCGAAGGGACCAACAGCTGATTTGATTACTCAATTGACGAAAATGTAACGTGTGGCTCGTAGCGTGCCTCACAAAAATTTCACGGCTTTTGACAAAAGCTGAATTTTTTCTACTTTATTGTAGAATATTTTGAAAAGTTAGCAAATAACACTTCAACTCTCAAAGTTGTTGCGTGCGTCACACAAATTTTTGAAATTATTTATATCGCAACAGTTGCCTGTTTTATACCATTCCAAATCACCAAAATGCCTCCGTATGTGTGTATTTTGTTAAGAAAAAATATGCCAGAACTTAAATGCCACAATTTCAATAAGTGTAAAGGTCAGTGTCTTGGGTCTCTTTAAATATAATAGATTTGTGTCCTTTATTTGCATTTATTTTCTAAGAGAAAAAAATCAATAAATTAAAAGAAAACAACAAAAAATTTTACATTTTCATTTAATTTCCGTTTGACAAAAACAATTTATTTTAATGCTAATTTTATATGGATTGTTCATGTTGTGCTCTGGACGGCCTGCTTTAACCCTTTAACTAACGTTTAGTTCTCACTAAATATTTTATTTTTTTGCGGCTTCATTTATATATAAGAGGAGGTGTGTATTTGAGTGTACAGGTGTAGTGAAAAAGGATTTTTCACATCTTGACAGTTGCAAAGTAAAATTTACGCAAAGTACAACAGTCGGCTGAAAATAAATCAGCCTGCAGAATTATTAAGTGAAAAAAAAATCAATGCTAAATTAAAATGTTACGCCTGAAATAAATGTTTTCCATTTCAAGTGATATTTTATCCAAGTGTCACACTATACTTGAACTTCTTAACAAGTAAATATATATACAATTGGGGTAGTCAAGTAAAAGTCATAAAATCGTATGTTCTAACAAAATAGAACGCAAGTGCATGACTACTGTGAATAACTCTTTTTACAGAAAAACTAGTGCTGCCGGACTGTGAACTCAAAAGCGGTCTACAAATTTTGCGTTTTCTGCGTCAAAATATATAAATTTCTGAACTTTTTGGTCGAATTTGTAAATTTTTTTACAATCCACATAAATTTGAATTAATTTTAGTACACTTTTTTATGAAGAAATTCACTCATTTGAAATGTTGCAATCTGATTTAATAGCACACCGTCTGAATCCCTCAAATATGTAGATGTTTATAAAACACAAATCGTGGACTTAAAAAAATAGTGGCGAAAATAGCAGTCGCATGACATTTTGTTTGACGTCTGAAGTGTGTTTTTTGTCAATGTGAAATGGTCTCCCGTTTTCCTGCCATTCAAAAATAGTACTGAAATGCCACAAATATTATTCTATTACATACATGAATTATAAGAAAAAGAACTTCAAAAAGGAATGAATGCAAAGCCCTGATTGATGTATGACTGCTGATAGTCACAATTGCAAAAGATTAGCTGCTGGAAAAAAGCAATGAATTTTATAAGGCAAGTCGCATTTCATTTCTTATCTCATTCGTAAGCTGAGCAAATAAACCAGAAAATAAAAGGATCAAAAGGAAATCAGAAATTGAAGGAAAAAAAATGATTATTGTTGGGCTTCTGTTTGTGGGTTTTTGTTTCCTGTCTACTGGAAAATATATATTTTTTGGTTGCCCTGCTGATGCGATTTGCAAGATGGTTACATTCGATAATTTTATTTTTCTAAAAGTATTAAATTTTACAGAGACAAATTGGTAGTGCGTATGTCGATGTATCAGCATGCGATGACAAAAAAAAAAAAAAAACTTATGCAAAGACTTTTTAGCAACAGAAAGAAAAAAAAAAATTCAACTCTTAATATTGTTGTTTTCAAGTCTTCAGTGCTTTGAGCTATTTGGCTTGAATTTCAAATTAAAAAAACAAAGAAAACATTTTAATACTGCTGATACTAAAAAAAATTCTGTGAAAAAACTCAATTGTGAAACTTTTACCGGAAAGTGGGCGGAAGAACAGCAAAACACAATCTGTTGTAAATGACTTTTAAATCTGTTTGGCTCAGCAGATGACGTCTCAAATTGAACAGAAGGAGAAACTTAAAAGTTATTTAAAAAAATAATGAAAAAAACAAACAAAAAATATTAGCCATGATTAAGTTCGTGCCCATTTCAAATTTTTCCCTTTTAAGATTCAATAACCCGCAGTGTGTCGAAGTAAAAATTTAATTGATACCAATTTTTCTGACACGTACTGCTTCAAATAAGCTTTCAAGTTAAGCAGCTGGTCAGTGTTATTGTAAAAATTAATTTTTTTTTAATAAAGTTATAATATTTTATTTTATCCCTGATGACTTCTGATGGGGAATATAAATTTAGTTTCAAGTTTCGTTCATTCTACGTCACAGTATGTACGTACTGACCTGATACATTTCGAGAAGATGTTTAAAAAGCGAAATCTTGAGTCCGTGACTGCCGGGCTTATGAGCCAAACCTCAGCAGCCAAAAAACAGGTTACAGCTTGAGCTGATTCCACTATTTTGTCCAGAGCGTCGTTGTTTAGTTTATCTTCCATCAAGTTTAATGTAAATGGCCTCTTGGACATACAATTTCTTGCAATCATTCCACTTTTTACTTCGCATTCGAACTGGCGGTTTAGTAGAATATCCATGCGAACATAGAAAATTAACTCGTATTTGGTGGCTAAAGTTGTCGTTAAAATTATTTAAAAAAAATTACTATTATTATGTTTCATAAGCGTACTATTGCCTCCATGATAACGGATAATCTATTTGTCGTAAACTCGAGTAATAAAGTTTAAGAGCACAACTTCGTCCAAACAAATGAAACGAAAAAGTTTTCGTTCAACTGCTACAAATAAAAATATGAAAAAAATATGAAATAGTTAAACAATAGATTTATTTAGTCCTGTCTAAAGCCTGCCTGGCAAGGGAAACAGACTTGAATAGGTTTTCATTAATCTCCCGCACCAAAGCACCATTAAAGCGAATATAAATTGCCATAAAGTCATAAAACCAGCGCTGTAGTATTTTGTAAATATTTTATTGAGAAAATTAACAAATAAATCTGTTTGGCAAATAATGGAAAATCTCAACATTCTCACACGTTCAAGTTCAAGCGTACGTACGAGTCTTCTCCGTTCGGTCGTATCAACTGCGACTATTGTCTACTCATTTTCGTTTTTATTATATTTAAAAGCTCTAAATTCATATTGAAGTGGCGCTAGTTTATGGCGGTGGCACAAAAAAACATATTGAAACGTTTTTTTTTCTGCTGACGAGATAAACGACCGGCAGGCCAATGACTATCGAGTTTGTGAGTGTCTGTATGACGCTGCTAAACAGCAGTTCATACTTCGTGTCTATTTTTTACGAAAAGCACAGATTTATGACCACAATTTCCATAAATTTATTACGGAATATGATAAAAAACGAAGGAAATTTATTAGAAATCGAAAAGTAAAAAGATTGAAATAGAAATGAGGTCTCACATTTCTCTTGTTGGTAAAATGTAATAAAAAAACATTAAACGAAGCAAATCGCTGAGTCTGGCCATTAGAAACAAAAATTATTATTATTGCGCTCCTTTTCAATTACGATCGGACCGATTTTGAAATAAATCAAAAGCCATAGAAATTTTGAAAGATAAGCAAAATCAACACCAACATGTTATCGTTATTGCCGTGCTCGTTTAATATTGGGAGGCCTTCCAAATGGCCAACCAGTCGACGAATCGTCGGCGAATTCTTGTTTAATGATTTTTGACGGGAATATGTGGAAACATCTGCATCAAAAGAGAAGCACGTTCGCTGAGGTTTTGGCGGATGTCAGTCAGAGCCACCTGTATCATTACCGCGAGTCAAAAGAGGAAAAAAAAAGAACCTCATGGTGATTTACAGGGTGCATGTTGTTATTGGACCGAAAGGGCACATTTTAGCCATTTTTTTTAATATCTCCAATAAAATGTCAAATTGTATACATGACTTTAAAAAGTTGTTTGAATGTATAGTTATTTCCATGAAATCTATTATAAACTTTGCGAGTTCTATTTTTAGTCCGAAATTAAACGTTCAAACAACAACAAACGAATATTGTCAAAAGCAATGGCATAACAAGTCAAATAGCTTCAATATTTTTGTGCGATTCAAAGTCATTTTGACACTCTTAAACACATACAAGTATACGTATTGAAGCTGAATATTCAATCATTTCAAACATGAAAAATATTGTGAAAAGGGTCTAAGAAATTTTGCAAGCGGTTTTACAAACAGTCGGTAATTTTGTTCAGTATACGGCAGCATTGTCGTGTTTGACAAGCGGCTTGAAGAAAAAAAAAAAAAAAATCAGATACTCCGTGTGTCATATTAAATTTACTTCAAAAAAAGCTTGGACGTGTTGAGTTTTGTATAGTCTGTGGGAAAATGAGAAAAATATGATTTGCCAAACCGTTTGTATCGTGTAGTTGGTCCCCATTGTGAATCACCTTTTGATTCCAGAGGGGTTGCTATTCAAGGTGCAGTGGGTGCAAAAATTAAAGAATTCCCTATTTTCTAGTTGGGAATTTAAAACGATAACATCCCACATCTGGAAGACGCCAGAAAAATATTTCCAAAGCAGCAACAACTTTACTTGCAGGTTAGTAGTCAGTCGGTTGTTCCATTCAAACTGAACTTGTTTTATTTTATTTGTTTTCGGACTGTATGTCGTTATATGCATGGTGAATTTAAATATAAGGTGGCAATAAGTGTCAATGATGCCAACTTTTGAGTACATCAATTCCAGGTTGTTGTTGTGAGCCTTGTTAGTAGTTGTGAATGTGTGCAGCATTACAATGAGGCTTCCTGCTAAAATATTAGTTGTGGACCGTCAATACACAAACAACAATTGCTTAGGATGTTTTACTGTTGTTTGTGTTGTCGTAGAATTACCACCTTTTATATAATTTCACCATGGCTGTACGAGTCTACCTCCATCACGTTAGTGCTGACGTTATAATAAATGATTTTTCACATATTTTACATTTCTTTTCTGGATCATTTTACAAATGAAACTCTTGACAAAATCTCTCGTAAATTCTATCATCACATCTGGCGTTTTTTTTTTTTTGCAAAATTAAATTGTACACTTTTGCTTTTAATAAATTTGTATTAAAAGAAAACTCAGCGTTCGTTGCCTTTCCGAGTATATGTTTTGCTGCTGGCGTTGTTCAATATATTTGACGGAAATTTCGCACGTTTTGTTTTATTTTTATTATTAAAAAAAAAATCAACCGTTTAGCTAGAAAAGTATGAACAAATTCATTGATGTGTTGATAAAGATAAAATTGTTAAATTTTGCTTGAAATATTGACAAAGAAGGGTGTTCCGCAAGAAGAAAAATCGACGAATTGGGGCTTAAAAGGCATCAGTATTTAGTATGTAGTGCTGCCATTAGAAATTCACTAGACCTTCCTGAAATCAATTTTTTCTTTCATCATTTAGCTTTCGCGCGTCATGTCCATGATTCGGTGGTGTCTTAAGTTGTTTAATATGACTTCATGTTGTTGTGAGCGCCCTAATGAAAATTTGCGAAAAGTCTGCTCATACAATTACGTTTATTGGCAGTCGCATATTTTGTACACATCAGGCGTTCACACATCATTTGTTTTTCGTTTCTCGACATTTAATTTCGCCAGCCTGTTTTCGTTCTTGTTCATCATTTATTTTAAATCGTTTGATTATTGTTTTCTGTTCGCAATGACTTTGTTGGTGCTGCGATACGCTTTTTGACAGGACCGTTATCGTCTACCGAAGGATTCACGTTCCTTTTTCTCATTGTTTTTTGTTTCTTAAGCATATTTGATGCATGACTTCCATTGAATATTTGTGAGTTAAAGATGCAAAGTTTAATCGGTAACCGTTAAATATTGGAATTGTGGCAAGTTCAACGATATTTATGCTGTTGTTGTTGTTGTGATTTTTATCATCGTATTCGTCGTCGTTGTCGTTGTGTGTTTTGGTAGAAGAGATTAATGACAAGGAAAAGTGTTTAAATGGAATTTGCAAGTACTTTATGAAGACAGTAAAATATGTCTGCCATTCACCAGCACCCACACACACGCACTTGACAATAGAAGAAAAGCATAACGGGGAAATCTTGCCCCCTGTAGTCAGTAAATGAATTTTATTTTGACTGGATGCTGTTTGCCAGGTTCATGCGCATTTTGCAATTTTCTATAGACATTCAAAACGTGGCATATCACTGCGACAATCGTGCAAATTAGATGCCTAAGCAGTTGCCACTAGTACGCACGAAGCTTAAGTTCAATTGCCAAAAATGTTTGCAGTTATCCTCATGCAGATTTTGTGATTAAACGCTCCATCCTAAAAAAAATTAACCCCACTTTTGTCAGAGAGGAGAAATGGCTTAGTGTTAAGTTATTTCTACTCGTGTGTCTTGTTAATATGGACTCGAAGGGAACACACCAGGAAACATTTAATAAAAATTCGAGTGATTTTATTTGAATAATAAACGGTGCAGATTATGAAAACTTTTGGCCAACTTGGATATCCGCAGGATAGAAGGAAACATTATTTAATAATTGCAAAAATTCTAATAATTTGCTATCAGTAATTTCTTACCACAATTCTCTTCAAACCAAGTTAATGGCACGTCGGCAGTAAAATGAGTTTGCAAAGAAAAATGTTTTAATTTGAGTGGCTGTCCGTTGTCGTCAATTGAAATATTCTTACTACCTCTTGTCAAGCCAATTGTTTGCTGTACTAAATTTCGTAAATGATACGATGGGTGACAATCGTTAATTACTGGGGTTTCTTTTTCATTTAGAAATTATTTATTCTAGACAAGAAAAATACAATTTTAATGCTTTTTAAAATGTTAAATTCTACTTCATTCATTTTTAATACTAGACTTTGGAAAGTGGTTGTAAAAAAGCAGTCGTAAACTTGTCTGTGAGATAAGGAAACGATATAAATTTAATGGAAGTAATTAAATAAAGAAATAAATTAGCAAACAAAAGAAACAATAAATAAAAGTTGCCTTCTTTTACCGTGGAAAGAGTCGCGTTATTTGATGTTTGACATGCGATCTCAGCTTTTTTTTAATGTATTAAATTTCATTTGCACAAAAATAAAAGCTTAAAATATTTCAAATAAAAAACAAAACAGTTCGTAAACTTTTTAAAAGCAAAAGTATTTCAAAAAATGTTGATATGGAATTTTTCATATAAGAAGGACATATTTTCACGTGGCCTTTTTTCAATTTATTTAATGACAAATATTTTTACTGTACAAGCAGTCGATTTACCAAAAATAATATGTCAGCCCATTTACGAAAAATATTCACATAAAAAATTATGTCAAAAGAAAGTCATCAATTAATCAAACGTAAGAGTTTGTTTAGTTTTGGGTTCCATTCCTCGACTGCGTATTTCCTGTTTATGATGTACTTCCTCGTTAAAGTAAATTAATTTGGGTGTGACTGATGAAAAAAAAAATAGTCATAAAATCACCATAAAATCTATCCCGCTGACAGATTTCATTGGCGTTATGATGAATTAGCCACAAGGAGATCACTTCAGTTATGGAGACACTGAAATCAGTTCACGGGTTTTGGTGTCAGGTTGTCACGTTTGACACAATTTCTTAAAATTTTAGTCTGCTTTAAACGACGTGCTGTAATTTGCAGCATCGAGGGCAGTTTAAAAATGCTCTAAATCAAATATTGTTTTACATTTACTGCAACCAACTGTTTGCCAAAGGAAGTCGTACAAGTTTGGTTGAAGGCAACCTGGATAAGAAAATCTTTCTCAAAGCTTGTGCTCCCCATAATATAACGTGTTCCGTATCACAAACCTGCTGATACCAGCATGTGACCAAAGAGTACTTTTTCATATGAATTGATTTAGTTATAATTTTTGGACACCACTCAGAAGTCGCTTTATCCGTTTTAACCGAGCGATCATCGAAGAAACCTTGTCCCAAAGCCAAAGCACCGAAGTGCCAAGAACTATTAAGAGACAAAGTTCAAAACCTCACGCTACAGATAAAACGATATCCCTCCTCATCGCGGGTGTAGTATTTTTCATTTTGTAATGAAAATAAATGAAGACTGACTACAGAAATGATCCTGTGAAGTATAGTCTTAACGTTAACCACCAAAACCTCGACTATTTGAGCAAACATTTTTCCAATATGAATGAGAATTATAATGCTGTGCTGTATGTGAAAGTATCTGAATACAGAACAACAGATACTGTACAGTAGGACTTCACTATAACGAAAAGCACAAACACCCCTCAATAAACTCATAGAGTATTTTCAAATTTAGAATAACAGAATCAGCACGATTATAATTAGATTGAAGTGTTAAAAAACGATTCTTAACTGAAAAAATTTTAAGTTTTCCATAATTTTTGTTTTATAATCATCCTGTTTGACGATTTTGGCTTACCAACTGATCCGAGTTCGCTCTTGCCCGGTTTCACTGTACACATAAATGAGATACAACTAAAAATAGCTGATAACACCTCAACCCTCTATTGTTGTTGCTGTTTCGGTTTTAAATTTAATAACATGCTAATTAATAGTACGCTAAAAGAAGGGATGGAAAATTCAATGGCATTCAAATTGTGGTCTATATGTTGGAAACGGATATAATATAACCAGCATGTTGCAGGTTGTTATATTAATTGAAAATATTATTTATAATTGTGAACACGTGGTTTTATTTTATTGAAAAACAATTCGGTAAAACCAGTTTTAATTTTCTGTACATAAATAATTTGCAATACTTTGGTAAATACGAATGCATGAATACCTGATATAAAATTTTTCTCGCCAATCTGAATTGCATACGCATAATATTTTTCTAGTTATAATTGCGTGCTAATAATACAATTCCCCACTTCTGGCTTGGCTGTTTATGTTATCTTGACTTTTAAATACGTCTAGGTGTTCAGTATCTACACGAATACAACAGCACCACGTACTTTTACATCTGGATAATGTTGTTGTTTTTATTTCATTATTAGTTGTTAGCAACCAAGCGACCATAATTTTAAAACTCATATGTAATACTTTCCAATAAAATATATACAATTTCGAGTTTAACAATTTGTATCCAATAAAATTCACAAATAAATTCTAAAAACCATTCGGAATTTACTTAATGCCAGCGATGACAGCTCCTCCCTGAGGAAATATTATAACAAATTTACTAAATAATTTTTGTGTGTGTTATTCTGGTATTCACGTAAAAAATGTGAAATTATATATATTAAATAAAATTTCAAAGGTGTAGCAAATTTATTTTTAAAATTGTTTAACAAAATTTTTTTTATTATACTCAGGTAATTTTTGTTAAACAAAAATCTTCCACATGATAAATGGGTTGGTAACAAAACAAAACGTTTGCGGATCTAAAAGTACTTTATGTTGTTGCTGCGTGGCCATGTGTATTCGCGCAGATACATTTTTACCTGGCAGTGTTCAGCTGAAAAGATAACACACACAATGTCTAACCAGACATGGGAAATTAAATCTAATGAACGGATTAAATAAAAGTACAAATATTTTTATACTATTAAAATGCGGTCTGAATAAAATAAAAATGAAATTTTAATGAAATGCTGGGCAGCGATACCACGTCTGAAGCGCTTGCAATGTCACGTCTCTCCCTTCATCATGCACATTTGAATGAATGTTTGTATTTAAAACTGCACATGTCCATCAAACAACTTGACCAAATTTTTCAAAATATATATAAAGAAATATTTGAAAGCAAATAGAATATGTGAATTGTACAATGCGTTGTTGTGGAGTAAAGTGACGTCCAAAATGCATGCTTTTAAGCCACGTAAGCTTTGAAAATTACTTATCATTAATTAATACAACATATTGTGGCATGCGCTGATTAAATTTTATTGCTTCAATAGTGTCCCTTCGTAAACAATCAGTGAACAATTTGAATACTACTGAATTTTCCATCCCTTGCCTTAGCCCGCTATTAGCACATTATTAAATTTAAAATGGAAATAACAACAACAATAGCGGGTTGAGTTGTAATCAGCTATTTTTAGTTGTATCTCATTTATGTGTACAGTGAAAACGGGTAAAAGCGAACTCGGTGAGATCAGTTGGTAAACCAAAATCGTCAAACAGGATGATTATAAAACAAAAATTATGGAAAACTTAAAATCTTTATAGTTGAGAATCGTTGTTTAACACTTCAATCTAATTATAATCCTGCTGATTCTCTTATTCTAAATTCGAAAAATATTCTATGAATATATTGAGGGGTGTTTGTGCTTTTCGTTATAGTCAAATCCTACTGTACAGTATCTGTTGTTTTGTACTCAGATACTTTAACATATAGCACAGCATTATAATTCTCATTCATATTGGAAAAATGTTTGCTCAAATAGTCGAGGTTTTGATGGTTAACGTTAAGACTATACTTCACAGGATCATTTCTGTAGTCAGTCTTCATTTATTTTCATTACAAAATGAAAAATACTACACCCGCGATGAGGAGGGATATCGTTTTATCTGTAGCGTGAGGTTTTGAACTTTGTCTCTTAATAGTTCTTGGCACTTCGGTGCTTTGGCTTTGGGACAAGGTTTCTTCGATGATCGCTCGGTTAAAACGGATAAAGCGACTTCTGAGTGGTGTCCAAAAACTTTGAATAAATCAATTTAATTTTAAAATAGATGAGAGTGCATATTTTTGAAAAAATGTTGCACAACGGATCAATTATTTTGTTATGATCCGCACGTAGCACTGACACCAATGATTTTCATCGGGCTTAAGGCAACTCACTTAAGTGCGCAGAGGAATGATACTGACTGAATGTGTATTCGGTGTCAATACAAAAATATACTTGTATTGAGATCACCCGTTGCAGAAGTGATAGTTGAATTTTAAAACTACGATTCGAGCAGGTCAGTCTTCTTTCCACGAACTTTTATGAATGAAAAGCTTTTCAAACTTCATAATTCTTGCCTACGTATTCATTAAACGAGATTTTTTGTTTTTCGTAACAAAATTTAAGCTTTTTTGTCGTGTGAACATTCACTGTGCGTATTCCCAGTGAACAATTTTCGATGAAATGTACGGCGTCATAAGATGTGGCACCATAAAATTTGCGGAGCCGTTATTAGATTAAATTCGAAAGGAAATTTGTTAGAGTTATTCTGCGCGTTTTCATAAATCACGCAAGGAACTCATCATGATTCTCCTTGACAATTTCGTACGGTACGCAAACCATATCACAAAAATAAAATAAATTTTTTTTATATTTTACAAGATATATTTCCTGATTGTCAAAAATTCCCTTGGAGTTAGAAATCTCTGCAGATATCTCACAGGAACTTCTTTACAGATGGAAGTTCTTTGTACTTATCCATCTCTCCTGATATATGGAAGCATTTCAAAAGCACTTCCACTTGTTTCTTGGACAAGAAATGTTCTCTTGGCTTTGTTTTGTAAAACATCTGTGCTGCGGTGTCGCTTCCTCTATTCCCAACATTGAAAAAGTTGCATGCAACAGAAACATAAACAAAGTTGGCTGTTTGCGGGCTCCCGTTAAAAATCCTTAAACCTGTTGTTTGTTATTTTACGGCGAATTCAGGGCTCTCTTGTGGAATGCCGAATAATGGTGGGCATTTCGATTTGGTAAGGAAAATCCAATATCAATTCGTTCCCAAACTGATTTTGATTTTTTGAAAGTTTTCAGTGAAGGCCATAACGGTTTTAGTTGCTGGTTGAAGCTGGTTCACGAGGTTGTGTATGTATTCACACGCTTGAACGTTCATGCTTTTACAAGAACATGGTACGTAGTAGCATACACATACACATATAAATACAAGCATAGAAAATAGTACGAGATACAAATATGTTTTCCCAAGTTTATTAAAGTATTTCAGGAAGTTTTGAAAATGAGTTTTGTTTTACTCATATTACGAGTATCTGTGTATGTGTGTATGTGTGTGTTTCTGTTTGTAAATGACAAGGATTATGTCCTTTTTCGATGGTATGTGGCAACAAAAACTTAAGTGGATTTATTTTAATAATATTTTAGGTATTAAATGTTGCCCCATTCTCTTGAATAGGACAAGTGGACTTAGTGGTTTCTAATCTTAAGTTAGTAACACTTAATTCACACCATGATATAATATTTTAACGCATCATTGAACATAATTAAGTTTTTTAAACTATGAAATTTATAAACTTCAATTCATATCTCTAAAATGAGTTTTAGTTTGAATTTATTTAATTAAAAAATGAAATATAAACGTTTTTAGTGTTTTGCTGAAGAAAATGTTATTTAGACATGCGACTTAATGCGATCTTTAGTCTACTTGTACAGATGTTCTTAGACATTTAATAAATTCAGAATTGTAAAGAACGAGTTTGTGTAAAAAATAGATTCCATTCAAGTCCTTTAAAATAAAAACGTATTTCTTCTCTCTGTACTTTCATCTTTTGCTGCTCATTTTCGAAAGGCCAAATACTTTTAACGCGGTAAAGGGAAATTAAAACGATTTTGCAAATAAAACTTCGTTTTTATTGAGTTCAAAAGAAATTAAGAAACAAAAATGGAAATTAAAGTCTTACCAAAAGTAAAACAAACAAATTCACACTGTAAAAGAAAAATAGAAACGCACACTAAATGAAGGTGATTCCGGCCAATCGAAAGAAAACAGCAAAACAGAAAATAAAAATATTTAACAACTTAAAAAGAGATTTTTCAATGAAAATTCGCTACCAACCAGAACATGCCCAACACATGGTGGCAATGAATGATTGAATGAATGGCTTAATTTAAAATGGGATTATTTAGTCTAGAGCCAGTGAGTGCTATCAAAAAGATTTGTAATCAGCCAATTAAGTCGGCAACAGACTTTCTGCGAATGATTTATTTTCCTTTTCTCTTGCAAACCAAAAGAGACCAACAACAACTGCAGGATTTTATGGTAACAGTTTTTCAGTTTTTGTTTTTATTTTTAAAGACAAAATCACTTGACGACAATTTAATGACTCCTTTTGTGTTGTGGTTCATTGACTCAAAAATGAAATGCTGAAATACTGGCGAAGTGATTGAGTTATAAATAAAATTTTAGGCGAACCGTTTGACGCACTTTGGTAAGTACCAGTAATTGCATTTATATTGTGCAATTAATTCAAGAGCCTTCTCAATAATTTTCAATAAATTTTTAATAAAATGTAATACCACCCTTTAAGTTTATGTGCAAGACAATAAAACTTATTTTTGGGTATTAGCAAAAATTTGAGAATCTAAAAAAGAGACATGTGACCAAAGAGTACTTTTAGTTGAGGTGCTTTTTGTTGCTGTACCTGTCGCAAAGTTAAATACGCACCCGGCGAAAAAGTACTTTTTGGAAACACGCTTCACAAAATCCACTGAATCTCATCGAAGTCCGAAAGAATCAGTTATTAAACAGCTGAATTTTCAATTTAACCGAAAATCGCAAGTTTTCAGTTATGCTAGTCTTGAAGTAAATGAGGAAGATAAAACGTATAAGTGTGTGTAAGTAGATATGAACTTTTTAAGGATGTTTTTATTTATATTAAATACGGTTGGGATATAAACTTTTTTCCTTCGTATGTATCGCTGACAAAAACAACTCTTGGGATCATTTAAGTTTTCCATCCTCCAGGGGATAAGCCTGCATACAGATATAAATTCAAAACTTACGGCACGTAACAATAATAGTATCAACTTCACGCAAATGGGAAAATTATAAATTCATTTCATTTTATATCCGTTGACTTGTTGAAAAGCTCATCAGAATAAATAGTTGATGTGTTCACTTATCCACTGAAATCTAATATTGCACCGTGGACCGCAAGTTGGAAAGCATTTGATTTTCAATTGGTTTCTCAAAAATCACATCAAGTTCAGATCGGTCAATATCAATTAATATTGAAATCTATGAACGTATTAAAATTTGTACGTTATATCCCCGATAAATCTTCAGTTATGGCAACAATTCGTACCAACGATTGATGTGGCCACTCTAAACATGTTCTGAACACTTTTCAGAACTAAAAGTGTATAAGAAAAGTACAGAAGTTAATTGCACAACTCTCCAGGAGATATTTTGTTTCGGCCTATTTGAGTTATTTATTTACGACATTAAAATTTAAGTCTCTAATAAATTGCGGAATTAAATATGTTGGAGAAGGTCTTAAATTTAACCCACTTCAGCGTCTGCCACCAGTTCAGATGGCTTCTCACAGCAGCCGTGAGGACAAAAACTGTTAACCAGCTACAAGTGCATACACATCCACACATCCTCATGTCTGCTTAAATAAATATTTCGACAATATTTGGCGTTCTCATCACGACCATAAATTTTTGTTTATTGTACAATTTACAATTTTTATTGCTCGTTTAAGTCATGTCTGCATATCATTTGCCAGCGAGAGAATTTATTTAAACGAGTTTTTTATTTGAATTTTACAATTTTCCTATGGTTTTGGCTCAAACGCTTTAATGGGACAAACAGTTGAGTTTGTTGTGAACAAAATTTAAAATTGTAGCAAAATTTCTGTAGTTTTCTTTGCCTCTTCAGGGCAAAAGTAACAAATTGAAATGTTTTATTGTGTGCGTTCGCTTTGTGGTTCCGCTTCGGTCGGTTACTTACAAAATCAATGAAAAAAGTTTGATTTCAACTCACGTTAAACTTTATTTTCATGCTCTTTTTTAAATAAAGTTTATCGATTGAAAACAAAGAAACATTAAAGTTACTTTTATTGTTGTTTCGATATAATTTTCGAAAATGAAATTCTCTTTCCTATTAATATTTTAAAAAGTGGTACGAACGCGATGTGTGGGTGGGTGCGTGTGAAATCAGTTATACAATTTCAGCCAACAGGAATCGAATGGAGCCTCCCAACGTTCATAAGAAACATATTTTCACTTTAGAGTTTTTTTAAATTTGCGAACAACTGCTTAGAAATGATGACTAGAAAGAGACTCAATGAAGAAAAAAGGGTAAAAAAACCTGTGTTGTGTTCTCCTCTAGAAAAGATGCTGCATTTCTTGCATTTTTTGACAAAAAATTTCAAACAGTGAATTTATTGGACATTCATTTCAATAATTAACAGAAATCAATAATCAATTTCTTGCAAAAATGAATCCTTGTTCCGAAACTGTTCTGACAGCAACTTCATAAAAAGTGCTGAAAAGTTACAGGTTTTTCAAATTTTGCATGAAGTAAAACACGCATTCTAAAAGAACAAATTTTTAAACTGCAACTAAACCAAAATAACTTCGGTATGAAAAACATCATAAACTTTAAGAAACTGAACTGAAGGGCTGAAAAATATTTTTTATTTCGGATACGAAATAAAAAATCAATACAATTGATTTTTGATTGTTAAACCTCACTCGTATGTTGTGCTGCCTTGAGCACTTGCGAGGTTCAGTGGGTGAAGTGAAAATTGCTGAGCTATTCTACTTTAAAGCGGAGCGACTTGCTAAAATCGAATTTCAAACGAAAATCCAAATTAATTCAATATGTTCGAAGAACTATTCATTGCACGCAAACGAGATAATTTCATTTGAAAGAGAATAGAAACTTGCGGCAAAATTTTTGGTAGGTGGTGTGTGGATGTGTGTGTGTGTGTGTATGAGTGTATGAGTGCGTGTGTGTAAACATGTGCTGTTGTAGGAGTGTATGAAAATGTCTTAAACACGCGTTTGCTTCTTCGCCAAAAGGTAGACTTCAGCATTCCATGACATAAAAATAAGAAATTTAAATGACAATAAAAAGAAAAACGAAACAACGAAAACATTTTACGCGTGATTGATTTTTTTATGTTTTTAACGTCGAAAACAAAAACCTGGAAGACATTCGTGTTGTTTTTACGAAAAATAAATGTGACGCCAAGTCCTTCGCAACTTCCCACTCACCCTTCAGAGGAGCCAACAACGATTTTAACCAACAAGGCAGCAGCAGTTTAGTCTCATCATTAACAAACACCAGCGTAGTACGCCCTCAATTTATGATTATTTGCTGTGATGCTAAAAATAAACTTCTGTTTTATGCCACAATTATTCGAGAGATAATTAAAAACTACGGAGTTGATGTATTGAATCACAACTTTTTCAAATAATTAATTATTTGGCTTTGCGACCACCGGCAAACAGCTACGCACTAATTAGGCCAACACGCTTTTGGCGATATCAAAAGCGAGGCTATCGCTTTCATTTTGAAGATTATCTCCAACGTTTGTTTTTCAAAGTCTTCTAGGAAAGAAGTTGAATTCAAATCTTTCAACGGCATGAACTTGTCAGAAGTCTTGAGCGTCATTGATTTGATTCACACATCCTTTTTCAAAACGTTTCATGAAAATAGCAGAGCGAAAGCAGTTCTAATTCTTCTCTTAGAAAAGCGTTTACAAAATTGAAATGCAATCGATGTTCGTAAGACGTGATAAATTTAATTTTGAACTCTCACAGCAGAGCAGCCCGTTCATGTTACTCGTGGTCAATAACTGTTTTCGGAATTCGATTGGCCGGTTTTGATCTCTTTTCCTTTTGAAAAACCTGGACGAATATATGCAAGAGCGCTCTTAGGGGACGGACAGAAAACAACACAAACGAATTGACGTTACATTCCTGTTGTTACATTCTTGTTGCAGTCGGTTAGAAATTATTCCTACTTTTTGCTGTGAAGTGCCTGCTTAGATCATCATGAAGAAGCGTGAGATAAAAAATTGATCCCTTGCGTATATTGGATTTTGTGACTTACGCGGTTATTGATGAAAACACACGGGTATGACTTGACTGTCATACCCGTTTTAAAGGAAAAAAGATAAAAAGGGAGAGAAGTTTGTAGCAGACATTTTATTTCTTATTTTATTTCTTATTTTATTTCCGACGAAGAGGGGTTCCGCATTGAACTTTTCAGTGCTTCCGCCGATTTAAGCAGGCTGACTGACTGACTTGACTTGCCAACGTGGGTCAGAAAAATTCGTTGTCATATTCATCACAGACCGAATCCTTAAGCTTCGTAGGAAACGCGCCACTTCACAAAGTGGCAAACTGTCACTTTGGTCGCACCTCCTCTCAATACTTTTCCCTCTTTTCCAAAATTTCCTCAACTTAAGTAGAGGGTCATCAACCCCTGAATCGTTCGGCCTCAAAAAGCCACAATTTGAGTTGTTCTTTTTTGCATTTTCACATAAAATTGTTTGTCCTCTATTTGAAACGCTTTTCTTCTGTAGTTGTATTTAATTTTTCAGTTCTTATTCGCAGACGGATCTCAACGTTTTGCTTAACATTAAATACAAAATTATCTTTATTGTTTTACATTCTTGTTGCCATTTCCATTCGGAAGCTTCACAAACAACGTTGCGCTCCACTTAAATAAATTATAAACAAACAAATTCGAGGAACAACTCAAACTGTTGAAAGCTTGAAGTGTGTGTGTGTGTGTGTGTGTCAGATGTACACAATTTAATTGCAGTTGGTAATTTAGGCAGGCTGCCAGGAAAATTGTTGCTGGTGAGTTCTACGGTGATGTTCAAGAGATGGGCACGACGCGTGACTCGTTCAAGAGCGTGATCTCGTGCTGAGTAGAGTTGTTTTGTGCCCGTTTCATGACTGGAAAGTTCTGAAAATAAGTTTAGAATATTTGAAATAAATTGAAAGTTGTGAAATATTAAAGTCAAAGTCCTTAAAATATTCCCCTTAACATATTTTTAATTATTTTCATAATTAGTTGCTACCCGTGGTATGACTTTACGTGATTAGTAATTTTGCAGTCGTTGTTTAACGGAAAGTGAGTGTATTTACGGTGCCATCTTTATTATTCTCGAGTAGATGTAAAATGTTAAATAATAAACCGGCCTCCAAACATTCCACTTGAATAAGTGAAAATGTTTCATCCAGTTTGTTTAATTAATTAAATTAATACTTAACAGACACTTAAATGTTTAGAGTCCTTGAAACGGAAGTCAAAGCGAAAATTTCTATGCGCGAGTCTTGAAATGGAACTACAGAATTTAAATATTCTCTGTACAGCCACAGAAATGGGTTGACTTCACTCCCGCCGTTGGACCTGCAAATCGCAATTAATTTTAAGTTTTTAATTAATTCAGTTTAGTTTTGAAGGGCCTCAATTGTGGTTCGATTTCAGTCATCGATATTAAATTTTATAAAAAATATTTGCAAACTCCTCTCAAATGGCTTGCCCGATTATTGCATCTGCTTGCGGTTATTAGTTTTTCGAGTTGATTTACAAAATTAGTTTTATTTATTTAAAATTAATAAAACTTTGTAATTCAAATTGGTCGGCAGTAAAAAGTAATAAAATGCAGTGCAACTATTAATTAGATTTTGAATTGATTGTTTGCATGTCCTTGATTTTTAATTAAACAAATCTGCCAACTGTTAATTGCGGAAATGTTGTTGTTTTATTAGAACATAAATTTGAAATAATAATTTTTGTTAAAACAAATTAAAGTTGTGAGCTGCAACTGCAGTTTAGTGACGCAGAATGTTTTTGTTGGAAAATTAAATCGGAAACAGGGCGATGCAGCTTTTATTTTTCCTGGCATTTTTACTAAAATTTTAAATTTTTCTTTGAGTAACAATAACAGCTTTTTGAGAAGATTTTCCCCTTCTGGGATTATGGGGAATTAGACCAGATTTTTTGGTTAACATACTGACTAGATGGCACTTGGATACGATTATTAGTATGCATCAGGGATATATGCGCAGTGTTTGGGTGTGACTCCTCTAATTCTCGGAAAATTGTGAACGAGTATAATTAAGAATTGTCTTTTGGTTTTTCCGATCTTTTTTGACATCGTCTCCGCAAAAGTGTGGAATAATTGAATCATTTGATCAATAATGAACGTCGTTTCCCTAATCATATCAAATCAATTGGTCAAATTGTTCATCGCTTGGCTGTTCGAAACGCTGATAACCAGACCGACTCTACAGACAATTTTAGGGAAAAACTTACAATTGTTGCCGTACAAACTGTAAACATTAACAATTACTCCAGCTCAAAATTGAACGAAATGATTTTGAGTAGGAAATCATTATTAGCGAAGAGATATATTTCCATGAAATAATTTACTAATTTTAAATAAAAATTGTTTGAGAATTGTCATTTCCATCTCAATTAAATTTTAGTATTTTTTCTTAAGATTTAACAAAAAAATTTAATCTGATTATTCAGGGGGTTTCATATATATTTTGGCAATTATATTTCACTTGCTGTTGCACAGTGTAATTTTCAATGATACCAAAAATAATTTAATGACATGAATTATCTGTGCTTTCGATGATGAAACAATTTGTGCGTTCAAACTAAAATATCATCGATTGCAGCATCTGAATGAAATTCAAGTTAATGGCATTTCGAATTATTCAAGTTTCACAACATGATTTTAATAATTTTCATTTAAAATCCGAGAAACAACAAGAGATTATAAAATCAAATATCTTTATTCAGTTACGGCATTATTCAAAACGATTCTGCCTTTAAATTGTTTAATTACGAACATCTGTTGAATGGAATTAAAATCATTTTGTAAGACAACTCGTTGGCCACTCATGAATAATTAATTTGTGTGTGTACGAGTATATAGAGAAGTATATAAGGGACGGCGAGTATGTACAAGTCGTATGCCTGGACTATGAAAATTACAACAAAAATATTTTGTTGAAAACCATTGATTGTTTTGGGTTGTTTTTGTTGAATTCAAAATGAAACTATTTGATGAACGGAAAACGCTTTTATGGTTTATGAAAATCTTGTGTTAATTGAAAATATTCTTGCGAAATTTCCTGCCAGCAGTTTTTGGTTATTAAAATATTTTGCTTGGAAAATGTACTTCAATTTCAATTAGTTTTTAATCCGCCTTAACTTGATAAGAAGTAAAACGTTTGAGCGTTTTAAATGACAACAAAGAAAATATTCAAAACCTTTCACTTTCTTGATTAACTGCACATTTTTAATTAGTTTCATTATCGTTAATGTGAGATTAAGTTTTAATAGTTGCTAGACTGGCATTGTTGCGGAAAGCGTCATTTGCAGGCACTAAAAGACCGCACTTTTGCTAAAAGATATTGCCAAGAGGAGAAGCGTAAAGCGAAAGTTCGCTACGGGGTCTCATCATGTCGAAAATTATTTGCTGGCTGAGAAGCTATTGCCCCATGGTTGAATGAATTTGTTGCATGTGTTGCAACTTTCATTTCACTGCAGTAAATTTGTTCTGTTTTGGCTGGAGACGTTAACGAAGGCAAAACATCTACAGTGGCTGACAAATGTGGTGGCGTTTGCATACAAATTCAGAACCCAATATAAAAACTAAAAAGTCGTTACTTAAAACAGAAAATTGTGGGTCGAATGCAATCTGGAAACGCATGTTTATTCTGCAAAATTTATTTGTTTTGATTTGATAGATTTCTATTGAGCGTTCAATTTAAAATTGTACCCAAATCTGGATTCAAGAAATTTCAAATTCCACTTCTTGCAAGTGCTTGTCAAAGAAATTATTGAAAACAATTCTTTTCTGGCTCTTTTCTTTAGAATTTAAAATATGAGCAGGAGGAAATCGAAAAAAAATATTTGTGGAAAGAAATCTTGTTGTTCATTTGACTCTCTCCTCCAAAAAGACTTCTATTTCTTCAAAATTGACAGCGACTGGTTGCTTGGCTTAGTAATTTCACACATCAAATTACTGTTGAGATTCCGCAGATATGGGAAAACTAAGAGTTCTTTAGTTCTGTAGGGGGATACCCGACTCCCTCCTCCTTCAACTTGAAATTTTTTCTCAGAGTGATCTGCATAGGAAAGCCTGGCTGTTGTTGTTCATCAGTACTTTGAATAGTTGGTACCCGTCTCCTAGGATCAACCCACAATAAGCTCAGCGAGTCTCTATGATTTGATTCGCCAAAAGGGGCTTTTGGGCCCCCGTGAAATTGCCCTGTTTAAATACCATTTGCTCAGTCTGAACTTCAATGTCCAGATGGTCTCGATCCTATTTAATGGCATTCATTAAGAACGTTGTAAAGAACGCCTGCGATAGAAAAATTATTTAATGGGCGTCACAATGCAGACCTTTTGACCAGATCTATTCGCTAAAAAAAAAGTGGAATAAAATTTTTTAACAACAACTTGTTGGAGGAAATTAAGTTGCTGAACGGAAGAGTCCCTTTATGGCTTGAAGGCATTGTTTTGTGCGGCAGAGTGCTTGTGCTTGAGTATGACTGCTGCTCATATTAAAACAGCAGTCAAAGAATAAAAACGCATGAAAATTTAGTGCTTTAAATGCGGCAATAAAAATAATTGCAAAGCAAATAAACGGCAATAAAAATGAAAAGTAATTAAATTGTGAGTGTGTGTGTGTGTGTGTGTGTGTTAAAAATCCAAGAAAGCTGCCGCGTAATTAAATAGCGCAACAGGTTCAAGAGTTCGAAAGGAAACAGCAACTAAAAGACTAACAGACTGAAAAAATAATAAAAATCTTAAATTATAAATTCAATTTAAGCAGAAGATTGTGTTTTAACTAGCGGAGTCGAGTTGCGTGTGTGGGAGTAGCATGTTGCATGTTGGAACATGGTTGTCGTCTACTTGATAAAATTTTGGTCAGGAGTTTAGATTGAAAAAGTTGTCTAGAAATAGAAAACATAATTTGATTTCTCGAGCACTTTTTGTTTCTGACTTCTGGACGCCAGAAGCTGTTTTGAAGTTTCAAAGAAAAAAGAAACTTTTCTATAGAAAGTCATTTGGGGGACATATTTTCCAATAACTCGCACTCGAAATCGGTCAAAATTTCGAAATTGGTCCGTTGTTTATATCCTTTGAAATTCATCTCTTCTAAAATTGTTCTGAGAAGGGAAATTAATTCTAATAAATTATTCGTAGTTTTGAGATTTTATTAGTAGAAAACAACAATTCGTGGACTAAATTAAAATTAAAAATTTTGTTAACAAAAAGAAAGCGAAGGAGACCTCCCAAATGAATCTTCAGTTGAAATGCGTAGAGTTTAAAGGACTTGTTTTATTTAATTTTAGTAAAACTTGACTTGAAAAATACTTTCGCTTATCGTAGAAATTGAAGAAGTTGCCAGGAATCCCCAGTGGAGAATATCCAATTTCTTCCTCGTTTTCTCTTAGTTTTTAAAATCTTCCTCTACTCCAGCAGATTTCTGATTTTATTGTTGCTTTTAAACAAGTTAAATTTCAGGATATATTTTTTCTCTTGGAAAAAAGTTCAGATTTTTTTCTTTTCTTTTCATACTTTTTTTCTGTTCAAACGTATTTATCTTTGCCAAGTGGATGCGCCTCACAAGTGTTTTGTTTCAATTCAATTTATTTTCATGTTTATATGGGCGTACTACGATTTAATCGTGTATTGGCTTGTTTGTGTGTTTTGTGGCACAATCAACACCAGCACTGGGTACTCCTTTCATTTTTTGTTTTCATGTGCTTCTCCGAATTGTGCGTTACAGACATTTTGGTTTTCGTTGGCTTAAACTTTAATCTCAGGCACGATATTATTGAGATTATATCGATTTACAATTACAAGACAATAAATGTGTGGCCTGTAACAAGCAGCGAGTGGTGAATGGGAGACCCGATGAAGCGGCTGCAAAGTGACGGTGGTCGACTTGACGTCGCGTAACTTGTAATTCTTGCGAGTAGTCAAAGACAATTAAAGTGATACAAACAGGTGTGAAGCAAAGGTCGCTGCTGTTTACATCTGTTGGAAGGCGTGTCAATTCATGGAAGATTTATTTTTTATTTATATCCTGGCAGGTGTCTTTGGCACCACAAGGAAAAGTTTCTTAAGGATTCTTGAAAGAAATAAAAGTTTTCTTCATGTTTATTTTTGCACTTCATTTCAAACTGTTCTCGTTATTACGTTTCCCCTTTTTATTATTTAATGGCCGGAAGAAAGTTACGAATGAATTGAATGTATAAAATTTAGAAAATGATTTCTTCCGAATATTTCACAAATCAGTTTTACTTTTCAAACTCTTTTTAGTTTTGATGGCAAACAATCACATACTTCAAATTGAAAATTACAATTTATTAATTAAAAATTAAATAATTTCACAATTACTGAACCAGTTAATTATTTAATGTAATTGATTTGGCAATTGGCCAAGGGTTAAGCCTACATTTCGTTGGCTCTTACAGTCGAAGTCGTTTATTATGACTCATTGTAACGCAGCAGCAGTCGTATATTTCGTGCTGTTGTTTTGTAAAATACGATTTTAAGACTGGCATATAAATAAATAAATCGTTCTGCAGTTATTAAGATTTCATCAAAAATAATATTTTTGTTTCAGAATATATAAAATGATGGGCGGATGTCATAAGATAATTGTTTGCTGTCTGGTGTAATTTTCACGCACAAACGTCCAGCAATTGCGAAATTATCTAAAAATATGCGTTTACTACGAATTTGTGCAAAAATGAAATTCACATCACATGAAATAAATTTTGATGATTCAGACGGGCGATTAGCAACAATAACTTGTCTGTCAACAGAAATAGAAGATAAATTTTTATACAAATTCGTGCCACTCACTATCTCGTCACCTTGAACATAATTCCTCTGCTCTAAGGAAATTTATTTCAGACACTCAATTCATTTGAGATTTTCTACGAAAATTTTATTTATTGTGCTTGAAAGAAAAATGTGGGCCAAGAACAAATTTGCCATTCTTTTTTAAGTTGGAAAATATGTTTGTTTTCGTTTGTTGTTTGTTTGTCACATAAAAATAAAACATAAAGAAAATAAAAAGGTAACAAAAAGAACGCTGCCTCGGCGTTTATTTCCCTCGCACAATATGTCACACAGTTTGTTACTTAAATTAATGAAAACTTCATTTTCAGGCATAAACAAAGTGAAAGGCGGGGGAGGGTGTGCTGGAGGGCAAGTGTAGAGTGTATGACGCTATTTTGAAACTCAGAGAAATGTGCAAATAAATCATTCTTATAAATTTCTGTCATTTATTTAATCAGATGAGCAGTGGGTGCAGCGAACCACGAAAACAGTGGCTATTAACTGCAGAAGCAATTGGCTTTTCCAGCAACTGCGCGAAAATAAAAACGATTTGAATGGGGGAACTCATGCCGGCTCAAACAACAGATGCTTAATTAAGAATTTTGTTGAAATAATTTCTTAATATTTAATGAAGACGGCAGGGTTGCTGTTGAGTTTCATTTGATCCTTGGAATAGTTCTCATGTTTCCCTGGATACAACATTCCACTTGAAGTAAATGTTGCACTAAAAAGTTTGTGAAAATATTTTTATTTCAAACACTTAAAATATTTATTTTACTTAAACCAGTCTAATAGTATTATTGTTGCAAGGCGGGCCAAAAGTCACCGTGCCTGATTTCCTATTATTTTCTTTCAGTGTATGACTATTAGCACTTTTAAACGTAACGGCACGGGTCTGCCGTTACGTTTAAAAAGTGAAAATATTGAAATTTAGTTCCTCTACCCGGCAGCATGTGAATTTGAAAAACAAACAAGAATCCATGTGGCTTTCCCTTCAATCAAGTGCGCGCCTTGTAATTGCAAACGTTCAGTCAGTGTGCAGGCGTTTGTCTCATCTGTTACAGAAATTTCATTTACGTTGTAGGAATGCCCAAACTTTTTGTGAAGGATAATTCATTCTACACCTGCATTTTGGATTCCGATAAATCGCTGCCTTCCACACACGCACGCACGCCTTCTACTTGACATCCTAAAACACTTTCAATGTTCACATGCTGTGTTCTGTTGTTAAACTGCAGCGTAAAAAGAATTTGCATTCACTGGTAATTTATTGGATGCTGCTGCAGTTTCTCGTAGTTGGTTGTCAATGGGTACTTTTAGAAAGCGTTGCCGGAATTCGAGCATGTAAACCATGTGGTTGAATGGCGCATTCTGTCTTTGTGTCCTAATTAAGGCAGCTTTTGCTTGTGGTTAAAAAGGCTGCGAAGTTAACAAAAGCCTGGATAATGATGATCAGCATTTACACAAAATTTCATATTGTGCTGGTGCATGTGTTGCAAGTATTTTGTGGGTGGTGTTTTTCGTTAAATATTTCTGGGAAATTGATATCGTACGCATTTAGGAAATTGTCAAAGCAAAGTTTTTCTTCAACTAAATCAATTCGGAAATTTAAAAAGGAAAGTCTCAACTGAATCAATGCAGGTAAAAGAAAAGTAAATATTTGCCATCAAGTAATTCCATATAATATTTTTTAGACTTGAAGTAACAATTAAATTTTGAGATGCACAGATTTTATTTTATTGTAGTTGCAATCAATATGAGGGCGGCTATTCATGCGATTGTGATGAGAAAAAATTTATTGTGCAAACTGATGGTCAATATAAAAAAGCACCTTTAAGACCTCGATTAAGATGAGTAGGCTGAGTCTCGTTACCTGTTTTATTAGAAAAAACATGCTTAAATTTAGAAGAGGGAAACCCGGCTTCGTAGTTACACGTTAATTATTTGAGCCAATAATTTAATTGTCGACTTTAAAGCGGATAATTAAATTGATGTTCATTTTCCCTTCTTCCTTTTATTATATTTAACAAAATTTATTTATCGTAAAATCGTTAATTTTTCAATTTGTTTTTTCATTCCCACTGAATCTCTGCAAATAAATCTGTAATTTGCTGCCTCATTTTTCAATTTCGATAAGACAGAACACAAACAGTCATTAAGTCGCATCAGTCATCAATTTCATTTGTTTAACTGCTAAGTAAATCAGTTGCTTAGGCCCTTGCACACTGGGACCAAAGACGGTAATTTCAGCGATAAATTTACAAAAATAAAATAAAATTGTACAACCAACAACATTTTTCTGTTATAAATACCATGAAAATTCGACTGTCATTTTGTGTTCCCGTGCAGCTAAAAAACACCCGATATGTTGAATTAGTTTACAAGTTGTTAATGGAACAGCCACCTGTACGACGGTTTCGTCTCAAGACTGTTTTGTTATTCCTTCTCATAACACCATTTAATGCTGACAGAGTTGACACCAACACTATTGCAAAACAAAACAAAATAAAGCACTCAGACTGCATGTTGGAACACTCGAGATTGCCTCTTGTGGACAACATGATTCACAGAATTTATGAATTTCCCAATACAAGCAGGAACAACATGACCAAGATTAGTGGGGCACTACAAAAAGACTTGGCTAAAACTTTGCTTCACTTCATCTCACACCAGCCTGTTCCACACACGTTTCGTTTCTGCAACTTGAGTGGCAAAAGTTTTTGTTTTGAAAAATGTGTTCTGATTTAATTAAATCGTAAATTTGCAAGAACCTCAAACAAACATGCAGACAGACTGTTTTTTAGTGGTTTTCTTTTTCTGCATCCACAAGAGTTCGTTGCTACATTTTTATTAGCATTCGGATTACAAAATGACTCGTTCAGAACAGCAGAACACAAAATAAATTCTGTTTATTCTCAACACTTAAAGACCAAAAAGGGATTGTTCAAATAACAGCCGGGCGTATCAATTAAATTGTGTTTTCGTGTCTAAATCTTGTTAATAGAATTAAGAGTTTGTAAGCAACAAATATTGTGCGCTCGCACGATATTCAGGACATTTTAGTCCCTTTTTTGTGAATTCGACAAGAAATTGTTGTTGGAAGTGTCTTCGGTTTGACTATGAAATTTCAGAAAACAAAAATTATTCGAATGGACAACAAGTGCCGCATTGGAATGGGAGGACATCTTGTTTGTTCAATTTAAAGAAATGACGTCTCCAACTGCCTCCTGAAAATTGCTGGAGTGTTAATTTATAAAATAAAATTTAATTGCTGCATTTTTGAATATCTTGTGGATGAGGTTTGCGTGCAGAAAAATATTTCAAAAAACAATAAATAAAAGAAGTGCTAAAACAAAAACTATTATCTGTGCATTCACTAACCTGCATGTACAGGGTGAACTATTAAGAGAGGGACGTTTCTTTCGTTCAAGTTAAGCTAAAAGGTTGGCGGTCATTTAACTGCCTCAAGCTCTTGTGCGCATTTTGGCGTGTAATCTGGCGTTCCCTTAGCGTGCGGCTGGGTGCTGTTTAAATGTTCGCTGAATCAGTTTCCGCAATCTCGACCATTTTGTTATGAGAGGCAATGGATTCGGCCCCTTTTTGCCCTCTTGATTCAATTTAAATGTTCGAAATCTTAAATTTGCTTGGAAAGCAGCAACAAAATCTTTCTATTCGCACTCACACGCACGCACACATTTAAACGTTGAAAATCGTTGTGCGATTTGTTATTGGCTGTTCTTTTAGAGTGTTTTCGGTGCGAAGTGAAAGAAACTGTGAAAATCTCTAAATACTTCTTTTAACTGTGAATTCAACAAAATTTCTCAATATTTTTAAACAAATTTCAGGCTTAATTACACAATTCAATGCTGTCCAGGTAGGGAAGGAGTAATTCTAAAAACTCTTGGAGGCCATTAACACTTTTTTGAACACGATGATCCCGAGTAAATGAAAACTATCCTCTGGCGTTTCATTTCGGCTGTATTTGTTACGCATCTGAAGGAGGAGTAGTGCGTCACCTAAACCACAAGATTCGACTTGTCCTTATTAGGAAACCCTGTACACACCATATGAATTCGTATGCGAGTTATTCATTGAACGCATGTTCGTTGGTACATCAACAGCCTCAACCAGATTGTCAAATGGCAGGGAACACCAGATGCGCTACGAGTTTCCATTTGAAGTTGTGCGAAGGATGTTTTTATTTAATAAACAAAAGCGTGCAACATTCAGTGGATGTTTTTCACTACAAGTCTTAAACTCGTTCAAGTCAATTTTCATAATGCCTTCACATATTCTTTGTGTGTGTGTGTGTGTGTGTGTGTGGATGGGTGTGTGTGTAAATTTGTTGAGAATATTGTTTGCAACTATTTCAATCGGAGCATTAATGGCAGATGGGAAGACACGATTTAAAGCCTTTCGTTTTAAAACGTTTAAGATGAATTAAAAAAAAAATTCTATATCCTACAAAATGCCAGGAATAATTAACAGATTTGTTTGGCTTTATAAATGGCACTTTTAGTTCTCAAGGGCGCCTTTAAAAACTTTTAATGCAAAAAAGTAATTTTGAAACGTTTCCCGAACAACAATTTTGAGGGTCGTCAATCATGATGTGGGTAACTTTTATGACAAGAATGGAATCTTTTAGGTAGAGAGGGAGGGATTCACCTCCCAAACTTGATTTTTCTTATTAACTCGCACTTCCCACTCATTGAATGAGTTCGCATATGAATTTTGCAAAAATATTTTTGTTGTAACTTCTTACGAAGTGTGAGAAATAAAGTTTTCAAATCACGCACGTGATCTTTATAAAATCAGTCACGCATAATTGGCTGCTCACAAACAGCCGTCGCGAAACGTTTTTGTTATCAAACTTAACGCGTGAAATGATTATGAGTTCATAATTTTGTATTGCAAAGCTCCACTGTGCAATTTTGTAATTCAGTTATTTTTTCTGGGTCCATTTTTTCAAAATTTTTTTTTTGTTCCCTCCGACTTTTTCGTATTTGCAAGATTGAAAAGATCCTGCGGCGTTTTACAACGTTTAAGAACCGCAAAGTTTAATGAAATTTATTCGTGTGCATTTAATGTAACTAATCTGAGAATTTACTGCCGTTGGCCCCAGTGTGCGGGGTTTAAAATACTCTCCAGACAATACTTATGGATTTTTAGTTTATTTCTCTTTTTATTCTAAAATATTTTTTCATTCATTTAAGAAAACAAAAACATCAGACCGTTTCCATTTTCTCTATTTCTTTTGCATGTTCTGGATCCACTGACGTCAATTGTTAAGTACAAAAAGTCCAGTCAAAATTTTGTTGTTTTACCGGCTTGTCAAAAATTCTTACAACTCTGTAATTAAAATGATAATGTTTACTTAAATAGCGAGAAGAAATATTTATTTCATTTGCAATTAATACATTTTTTCTCCGAAGCAACAATTCTCGAACGATATTTGCAGCTGATTTTCTTGCTGCGTGACATAATTTTTATACTTAAAATGATGAGCAAAATCTCTTTTATTTTTGTTTAAGAACTTTTCAAACTGCCTGAACTGCTGGTGATAACATTTAAAACTTTTTGCACAATCGCAAAATGTTGGGACAATAAAACACGTGCAAAAAGTGTCTCCCGGAAACTGTAACTTTAATTTAGATAAGAATTAAATAATTCTACGATTCTGTGCTACAAAAGCATGTCCCTTAAGCCGAATAATTTATTGGTGTTACGTGAAAATTAGGACATCGCAGCAGCACTCTTAAGGACCATGTGGTTTTCTTACAGACACTCCTTTGCTGAGCAGCCCGCTAAAAATGAAGTTATTACAAATCCGGTTTTCTTAATATTCAATAGAAGGTTGCGAACTCAAGTCGCCAATAAAACACTCTTAATTAATTTATGGAGGACGAACTTACTTCTGGCGAGTTCATTAAGAATGGAAATAATTTACAATAACGTGCGAGTGTGTGTTGGAGGGGCATTAAGGACAACCTAAAAGAAAAAACAATCAACAAACAGGCAAATTCGGTTTATTTGCCCAATTAATCAGTCATAAATTTTTAAAGCAAAATAATTAACAGATTTAAATAACACTTTGCGTCGTTACTGATTGCAAATTAATTTGGCCATGAACTGGCTACAGGACAAGGAGCCATTATTGTGCGCCTTGAGTATAAGAAATGAGGGGAACCAGCAGATAAAAATATTTTCAAACGCTAGAAAAGGATGATTTTTTGTTTTCCTTGTATTTTCAATCGTCTGCCAAAGAAAATAAATTCAATTTGTTACCCCTGGTTAAACGTCTGTTTTGTTGGTTGTACTTTTTTTTTAAGTTTCAAATATTTTTTCACACTGGAAAGAAGCTGTCCGTCCGGCTGCTTGTCTTGATATTTCAAAGAAAAGAAATCATTTTCTCTTTACAAAAAGGGCAACTCACAAATTGAGTTGCAACTGAAATTCTATTTGGGTCCACTCACTATTTCACTGCATTATTTCGTAAAAACAACGAAATTATTTAATTTGTATGAGCAAAAAGGAACTGACAAGCAAATTAAATTAAAATTTAAAGCTAAAATAAATAACAAAACGAATTGAGAAGATGGAATCATTTTTCTTTTCTCAGGCAGACATCGAGAGGCTTCACCGTTTTGTGAAGTTGGGGATTGTTCGTGAAAACTTTGTGTCACTTTTGGGAAGCTTCACCAGTTCGGTTTTGATATCATTTTTTACGTCTTTCCCTAATTAATTTTCCGCTGGACAGCAGAAACAACAACGTTTACAAATAATTTAGCCATCAATTATTGTACGGTTACAGTTTTTTCGTTAAATAAACCACCTTGAGAAGGGCTTTGGCGGTCGACCTTTAGCACGTGTTCCTCCTTTATCCGGCCTCAAGCGCCATAAATCGTTTGTATTTGCAACAATTGTCCAGCGTTAAATGCCAGACACAAAATATGTTCGTTGCAGTACTGCAGTGGAATCAAAGACAGTGTTTTGCTATCTGCACTTGAATAGTTTTTCAGCTGGTGTTTTGTTATTGTTTTTGTGTATAAAAAAATTAACAAGTTTTATTGCGCTCTCCACACACTTCCAAATCTAAATCTAAATCTGAATCTACTCGTGATAACCAACAAACTGCAGCGCCTGTTTTTATTAGTGGAGTGAAAATGAGAAACAATTCGTGCAGTTGTTTGTACTTATTTTTGGTTGCGATTCTTATCTCGCATTTTGTTTAACGAACGTGTAATTCGAATATTATTTTTATTATTATTTTTAATGTTATTTGCAACAGCCTCTACAAACCATAAAAACGAAACGTTTTATTTACGAGCCGCACATGAATTGTTGTTCAGCTGTACTTCAAGCAAATGAACTGGACGAAAGTGAAAAGAAAATATTTCTTGGCACACGTGGGCCGGCACACGCACGCTTATACAAGAGAGGGGGGAAATAATTTGCTAACAAGGGAAGAGTGTGCTGAGAAGCAGTTTTTCACGTCTATCGATTGGTTTTAATGAAAACCTGCACGCAGGAAAACTATTTGTTGGAAGCCAAATTGATTGAGAAGTGCACGGAAATTCGACTTTAAATAGCAAATCGATAAAACTTCTTGCCAACAATAAATTAACTGGCGGGGGCGATCTGCATAATTTAATATTAATTTTAAATATTTGCAGGCATAGAATTGCATGCACGTGAAATGTCTTGTGCTCCTTTCGAGCTCCATGAAACACAACGAAATGCCTGTCGGTGGACCAGGGATCTGTTCGAAGCACCGCGTTCTAGGAGCAACTAATTAATTTTTGTTTTCTGTAGGACCAGCACCATGGGGATAAGCAGTGTGCGTTCTTCCAGAATAGAGGGGCCATTTTTTTCTTTTTACTTCGCCGGTGTTCTGTTCTTTATTACACGAGGGCGACACGTTAATAATCAGCGATTCTGGCAAACACTTCTTATATCGTTCGGACTACCCGTTTAAAAATTGCTAAAATACTTAACATTTTATCCAAAATCCCCCATTGTGCATAAATTGAAATTATTAATTTCCTTGTTACGAGTATTTGACCCCAGAATTTAATGCTTGTGTTGATTAATAATCATGTCAGACAGAATCCTCTGTTCCTTTTACAAACTTTTAAACAACAGTTGCTGCTGTTGGAAACAAACATCCATTTAAATTAAAAAATAACAGCAGCATTTTTGTTACGCGTTAACGAACAGAAGCAAATGTTTTGCTTCTAAAAGGAAAATGTTGCAGAGGCTGTTAGTTTTGCATGTTATTGCAGCATAAAGTTTTCATATGGTATTTTCATAAGAAAAATGAAAAGCTGTTTCAGATGTCTAGTTGTTTTGGGGCAAAACAGCTTAAGTCGAGTTAACAACATGTTTAATTTAACTTGTTGTTTGGTGAACTATTTTTTTTTCAATTTGCAAATATTTAGCAAAATTAATATTTTAATTAACTCTCTTTTGATATCATTCAATGAATTTTATTGTTAATTGTATTTATTTTTAACTTAATTTTTATAAATATAAAACACCCATTAGGGATTAACTTTATATTAATTACACTATCTTCAGGATTTGTTTACTGATGAAATTCTAAAGCGAAAATGTTTTATAAAAAACGTTTCTTCCAAAAGCCCATAAATTTATTTGCTTTTGATATCATTTTTTCTCAACGTTTAAAGTTAGTGACTTGTGCGGGCTTAGAGTGCCCTAAAATACTTGTGATGGCCTGAATTCGTGAACTTATTTTCTTTGCTGCGTATCGCAACACCACACAAACTTATTGTTAGTTTTAGGACAAAGAGATTTCTGTGGCAACAACTGGTTACACATCAATTTATAGTACGCCTGCACACTCTTTCGCTGGCATATTAATCGATTAAAATAATGATGGACACGGTTCACGCGATTCATTTAAATTAAGCGTGGCATTGCGTGTTCAGGCTTGATTCCTTATTTATGGTGTCGTGGAACTTGCATGAGACGAATTATGAGCAGTTGGAAATTAATTATAAATAAATGGGAAACTCGCAACTCCAAGGCCATAAATCAGAAGTACAACTAAAAAGTTATTAATAAATTCGTTGTACAATTGGAAGCGCTGTAAATCCATGAATACGAAATGGGGCACAAATTCCACTCATTAGAACCGATAAATTTAGTCCGTGTGTTGTCTTAAACAATATTTGAAAGCAAAAATTAAAAACAATAATTGAATTGAAAATGTGGAAACGGAAGTTGGTTGAAACAGAAGTTTTATATTTTGGCATCAAAGTGACTGCTTCGAAAATTATACCTGTTAAGTTATTTACGCTGTCAGGAGTCGACATCATGAAACGAGTAAATGACCACAATCTAAATGTGTGTTCAATCCAATAAAAACAATAAAATATCCTTGAAATGCGTGGCAATTCAATTAGTGTTTGTTGTCTTGTGGAAGTCACACAATTATTATCGAATTAATTAAAATGATGCTCGTCACAACAGGCCTCCCAGTTATTGTGGTGAACAAGAGGAAGAGTTGATTCGGAATTCTGCGAAATATTTTAAAAGCTGCGAGTGAAACGCCTGAATTTAGTTCAATAATTACACCGTAATCTGATGCCTGACATGCCAAATTAGAATAAAACATTTAGAGGGCGAGTGTGTACACACACACGTATATATATATAATGGTGTGTGTGTGTGTGTGTGTAAATAATGCAAATTAAATGAGGAAATTCAATTCCAAGAGTTCACAGTTCGGAACGAAATAATAATTCATTAAAATAGTTTTAATTTTTAATAGAGTTTTGCAAAACGCTTTTGTGGTGTCAGAGAATTGAAGAATAGGGATACATACGAGGTCTGTTCAATAAGTAATGTGAAATTTCTCTGTCCACGCGATTTCGATTAGCATTATCTTCTCAAGGTTGGCTTCACTCTGAGTCAGAAAAATGTTGTTCAAGCATTTCAAAGAAGGCCGGAAAGATGTGAAAGACGACGATCGTCTTGGAAGCCCCGGCAGATCATTAAAGGATGTAAATTTTGGGAAAGATTCGAATCAGCATTTCAGAAGCTGATGAAGGTGTCGGCATATCGATTGGAAGCGTCTCCAGTGGCCGAAATCATGGCCCAGCCAAAGAAAAGAGAACCATGAAAAACTGGCGATTTGAGACGACTGAGGATATAAAAGCGCTGAAGGAGCTCAAGGCCTTACCAAAACGTGCATATCAAAACGATTTCGGTTATTGAAGAAAAAAACGGGAGAAATTATGGAAAAAATTTCAATTTACGTTGCATTTGAACAGACTGCGTATGTTTGCTTCTTTTCTTTATTTTTTGTTTTAAAATCCGTGAAAGACTTCGGCTGGATACGAGATTTAAACACGCTACAACAACCCGTCACAATAACCTAAACGTCCTTATGGAGTTGCCGCGAAGATTCCGACGTAGTTGGAATTAAATTGTCTACATTTTAGCCCCAAAACTGTGGCATTCAGCAACGTCTGTGAATGCACTGACCCGTACGGAAGTTAACGAAATGCATTTTTAGCCTCAATTTTTGAACGTGAAGCTCTAAAATGCATTCGTCCCTAAAAGTAGGCAACACAATTGTTACTTCGTTTCTGATGTGGCTGGTTAAAGAGATGTTTATGAACGCTAAAGTGTGTGTTAACTAATTTGCACTTTAAACATAAATTAAGATACTTTATAAATGTTGGCGTCATTTTATGATATTTTTTTTATTGTTTATCTTCGAAGATTTCTGCCTTCAAACAGAACTCGTTGAAAGAACGTGTATTCCCCTCATAGCAAACTGCTACTCGGCAGTCATGAAGAGCTTTTATTTGTTTTCTTTCGTTTTTTTTTATTAGAAAAGAACAAAAAAATATATCAGATTCATAAATTCTGATATTTCAACAAGCCAACCAACCGCTTTTTTATTTATTCTTCTTTGTCGATGATACGAGAAACATATTCGCCTGCTCATGATATTTTCTCGTTCGTACGGAAATATTTATTCATGTGCGTTTGTGTTAAGAAGCGTAGCGGCCTTCTTCATCATCTTCTACTCCGTTTAATGTGGATGAGTTCTATTTGCCTTCGATGGCGCCTGAATAAGTAAATATTGTATTTGTGTTTCAATAGGACCGAGCGAAGAAGCAAATGTTGCTTATTTTCGAGCTCCTCTCGATGCCTTTTAACTTTTGCAAATACGAATTCGCCATTATTTTTAATGGCAAAAGTTTTAACTCACAAATTAGCCGTTATAGACTGATTTCGTATTTGCTTCCCAAACGTTAATTATGTCTTTATGAAGAGCCTAATAAAAAAGTTTCGTACAACAATAAAAATTTGTTTCTGTAGGCTTTCCCACAGAATCAGTTCATGCTCAGCACCGGACTAACTTTTCATAACCACTCCAAAAGTTGACAGCAAAATATTTATTTGATCGCAAATTAAACACCATCTGAAGTACCGCAGAATTTTGCACATAAAATTCAAGGAATTTATCAGGGCGGTGGGCAAAATACGTGGTATTAGACACGAAAGCTACCCTACACCTAAAATGTTACTGGCTCTGAGTACAAAGATCTTTGACCACTTTCGGAAACGCGTTAAAGAAAGTAATCAAGCGGAAAATTTGTATAAATAAGAACACATTCAACCGAGTAAAACTACACACGGGTACTGTTGATAGGAAGTGTATTAAGTTTTTAAGTATTTAAGGGTTGTTGGCTTTCTCTTGTGGATTGGAACATTAAGCATGTCTTTCTTTACTAACATCGCGTTACGAGCCCATCAATTTTAAATGAATTGAATTTAAAAAAATGAATTTTTTTCTGTCGTGCCGCTTAATTCCAACTGCTTCAGGACATACAAGAATAAAAAAATACAGATATTGCGCATGGTAGGACGATCGCACATGAACAATTGAGGGGAAGAATCGGCTGTTAGAAAAGTTTTGTTGTGGGTTGACATCTTTGCGAGATACTGCAGGGTCTCAGCAAGCATTTGATTTCTACAAGAACAACATGTTGAGAAAATCTTTTGTATCTTTGAGTGGAATAAATTTCATCTCCAGTAACTTATTCTTGCAGGTACGCCAAAGGACTTGTATTTAGTGTCGTCGTATATTCTTTTAATGGTGTCCTGTGCGTGTTGGCAAATGCAACTCTATTGGCTTTAACAGTCTTCGCTGGGGGACAAACTTAACAGCCACATGGCTTTCCTTTGGTTAGTAAAGATACAAGTTGGACATAAGAAAATATATCACACACACACTCGCACACACACAAACACACACACATGCGTCCAATGCGAACATGTGTGCCCATTTTGTTTTATTTCCCTTGAAATAGAATTCCATTGCACGGGACACATTTTATTGCCGTTCTTTTTTATTTCATTTTTTTTTAATTGGCTTAAAACGTACACTCGCTGTATAATTCAGACATAAAAAACCACAGACGGTTGCAGAGATCGCATTTAATTGCATTAGATAAACTAATTCTCTTGATGTATTAAATGAAATATAAACGAATTGAAAAAAGAGCTGGAAATTGTTGCATTTTGAGGCAGAATTAAGTTGAAATTTATTTCGTGTCTGCAAAATTGTTTGTGCGGTGTTGCACTCTGCCGGAATACTCGTGTTCTACAAATAAGTTATTCCAAAAGGGTTTATTAAATTCGTTTGATTTAATTTAATTCCTGCTCAGAATTGGTTTTTCTCTGGGAAATCGCCAAATAATTGCTGTTGCAGGAAAAAGGAATAATTAGAGCTGAATGAAAAATATATAAGAAAGCAAATTAATAATTCTTAATGCGTTTCATTCGTTAAATGAATTTTCTTATTTTATTTTTTCTATGTACAATAAATTTTTTAATCTTCGAGGATGGCTCGCAAAGGCGTGTCATGAAGGTTTTGTAAATAGACAAAAAGATTTGCATTCATTGTCCAGAGGCCTGTTTCTCAAAACTACAGGCAAAAAGCCGCGAAACAGCAATAAATTTTGTAAAACTGTTGGATGTTTTGTGGGCATTTTTGCTTGAAGTTCAGCTTCGAGAAAATTTAGTATCTGCAGAAGGGATTTCCCACAATCCCTTTTCGATAATTTTCCTTGGGGTTATTTGAAAGCTGCAGCAGTTGTTTAGTTAAAAAGATGTTTGAAGTAGAAAGTTGCTGGTGTTTATTGAAAATATCAGAAAAGATTTTGTGATTTGTCGCGTCATACTCTCCTGGGATACAATTCAAGCCGAAATGGTTTGTAAAGTGGCTTTCAGTTTAAGCCGTTGATGTTCAGGCACGAGTTTCTTTGGAGAAAAAACTGTTAAACAAATTAATTTTGCCACAACTTCTTGCGAATTTTCCTTGTTTTTAAACTGCTGCTTTTGGAAAATGATGTTCGCAACTGCACACAAACTGAAATAAATTAACGAGCAAAACAAGTCTAAAGACAAGTCACTGCTCTCTGTAAGCCCGAAATTGTCTTTGTATCTGCACGCATTTATTTTCTATTTGTAATCGTATCTGCTTATTTGCTGTAAGTAATTGTGCTGGGGAAAGCAACAACAACAAAGAGGATTTAAATTTTTTTCTTATTAACTTGTCTCGCTGCCAACATGTTCTGATTTTGTTGAATTGCTTTGATAAAACGTTTTCAGCGAAAAGTAACAAATATGCCTTCTTGTCTTGTTGTTGTTGTTGTTGTTATTGTTGTTATTATTTATTTATATTTTCATTTTTGTTTTGCAAAAGAATTACCAATTCAATCTAAATAAAGTGGCAGATGGAATTTTCGTAGAAATCCTAAAGATTTGGATTGCCTGGAGCCGAGATTTTATAAAATTGGAATATATTTCCAATTACATTTCAATGCCTGGAGGAGGCTACAGCATAGAAAATGGAAACGGAACTCTTGTCAGTTTCATGAACATGGAAATTCTAAATACGTTGAATAGAAATAAAAAGTTGTTGGGGTTGTTTGAAGTGGTTACAGATTTCGTTGTTGGGAAAATAAGACTCTGGAAGGGGACTTTTCCAAAACCCGTCGGCTTAAGGACCAAAACTGTCCTGGGCTGAAGGAAAATCTTCTCTGATTCTCTTGTTATTTATTTATCTTCTATGAAATTTTTCACACACAATCACAAATCGAAGGAGAATATTAATGAGGAGTTTTACTCGTTGCAGTGAAACAGACCAGAGTCTGTGGTAGGAATCGGTCTTACAACCTCCATTCCGACAGTGTGCGGCGGCACTCTTTTGATGCTTATAAATTTCTTATTTATAAAAATTGTCGACCACTAATTTCCGGATATTGACTTTTTTTCAAATCTTTGATGGAAGCATATGAAACAAAATAACAAAATTTATTATTTTATTGTGGACAACGGGTTCGCAGATCTTTAGTGCCTACTGCCCGACATGCAGATCAGTGAGAGATCGGACGAGCATCGATATGTATCATTTTAAACTTGGCTTAAATATAAAAACGAAACTAAAAAGTTCAAATCTGTTAGTCCAAGTTGTTTCACACTGAGAAGTGATCGCGCAAAGAACTTTGGCCTGTTGACTTTTCCTTTAACCATGTGAAACAAGTGGCCATGACTTTCTATGCGAAGTTACAGGTCGCATTACTTGACGTCCTTGTGATTGTAAATCCCAGCCTAAATTCTTTTCTTTGTCAATGTGCGTGTAACTGTGGCCGAAATCATAAATAACAAACAAGTTGAAAGACCACTGAACTGCATTAGACAACATGATAATAATGGCAGGGAGTCACTGTGCGTTGTTGTTGGTTTGTGTCATTGTGTCAGCGTGAATGAGTGTGACTAAAATAATGAACAGTGGCGAGCAAAAGCTGCCAAACTTTTATTGAAAATCATGTAAAACAAATTGATTTGCTCAAGGATAAACAAAAATTGAATAAAACCATAAATATCCAATAAAATTCATAGTGGAACTCAGTGTTAATGGAAAAAAGTATTGCAAAATGCTTCTTGTTGACAATATAACAGCGAAACTTTTTATTTACTGCGATGGACAAATTGCATTAGAACAACTAAATTTTTCGTTCACGATGTGATACATTCGTAATTGAAATTAAAATTGTACTTATTTTATATTTTATGATTTATAGATTGAAAGTCTTAATAGGAAATTCCGAAATATTACAGGGGACAAGCGCAAACCCACATCGATTTAATTTTCCACTCATACAGCAGAATAGAACAGGTTGTTTTCGTAAGCCGCTACATTTCCGTCATTAGCACTCATTTTTATTTCTGTTTATGCCCACGTGTTATGTGGCTTAATTGAATGTTGTTTTTATTTATACAATTCAGATGAGGAAATAGTGTACGAGAAGTGTAGTGTTCATGCTGCACTAACTAACCTAAAGTTAACACACCCAAAGACAAATTCCAACTCCTTTTGCCATTTTGTTTCCATATGAAATTCTCTTTGTTTCTTCATCAAATTGCCTTGGCAACGCCATTCTGGGGTCCTACGCTGCTCACAAAAGCCTGTAATTTCCTTTAAAAAATTAAACAAATAATTACGGAAATATTTCAATAAATAACACGAAAATTGTTATTCAGGATCAACTTCTGTGAATTAAATTTTTTTTTTATTTTTAAGAATTTCCTTCAACTCTAATTTTTGTAACATATTTCTCAAGTTATTATTTTAATGGATAAAGTTCGAACAAAACTACGCCTTAATGGGAGTGTCTTGAGCGAAATTGAAGTAGAAAAATGAAGGAAACAAAATTAATTGCCCGAGGAGAACGAAATGTGCGTGTAGATGTCTGCGAATGGCGGCAGAAATTCAATATATTTTTATGTCGATAAAAATTTTTGTGTTTTAGTTACGGTCGAATGGAAAATAATTAAAAATACTCCTACTCTGTTATGTCCTACTCTTTTTTGTAATCGAGTATCTGCGAGTATGCATACAAACAAGCAAATAAGCATGTAGTTACCTGAAATGCAAAGTGACCCATGTAACATTTTTGTAATTCTACAGGAGATGGAGGGAAATTCCGAAAGGGATGATGTTTGTTAATCTAAAATTTATTTGATTACTTTTAGGAAAATTACACAATTCGCATTTCAGGTAACGATATGTAGGTGGGATTGCAGGTTTATATGGATGTTGCCATCTCCTGTGGAAAAGTCTTGTAGCGACATTTGCCCTTCACTGCACAAGCGATTTGCTACAGCAACAGCAATCGAGACATGCTCGAGTGAGTCATAATTTTCTCAAGAAATTAATTTGTGTCAGCAACATTTTTGAGCTGCAGGAGGATATAAAAAATATTCAACAATTATTCGAAGTAATTTTCGTCGAAATTGTAGCGTCGACATGAATAATTCAGCCATTTTCAGCTTGAAATTTTGACATCCACATCGAATTTGTTTATAAAATTGTTTTTTTTTATCTTCTTCTTCTTCTTTTTGTTGTTATTCGACGTACGTAATTCTATGGTATTGAAGTTGTTTACTGTCGCCGCGATGTCAGCAGACATTTATTCGGAACGAATCAGAGCCTGCAGAATCTGCAGAATCATGCAGACAGAAGATGTGCGAATATGTAAATGGACTGCAGGAGTTTTACTTTTCAATTTAAATTTAAATGTGCGCCTCGTAGCCCTTTCACGTCGCAATCTGGAGTTTGTTGATAACGAGTTTTGGTTGTACTCCATTTAATAATTGTCACATTATTCGAGTATTAAATGCGACATTAAGGGAAAAGTTGTTGTAAGCAAAACATGTTTGAAACTTCAAAATGTAGAATTTTTTCGAAGAAATTTTGTTGTGGGACTTAATAATTTGTGCGATAATTAGCTTTTCTGCAAAAAGAGAAGAGCGTGTTTGCAGTCCTTTAAGTCTTCATAGATGGACTTGAATTTTTTTTTAACATTCACTGATTGATAAAAGCGTGTGTAATTTTAGACAGTCCGATTCGTATTGATATACTTGACACTTTTTCTTCTTGGAGGTTTCAGTGACGTTCACACAGTGAAACGTTGAGGTGATTTTTTTTAATCCCCATGGGTTGATGTGTATGTCTGTTTTGATAAAATGTAAACCAGAAAGCAAAAAGGATTTCCAAAGTACATGAAGGTTTTCCGTTTCATCTAAAAAGTATTCACGTCTAATCCCGGACTGAGACATGCAAGTTAGTTTGGAAGTTCACACTGAGAAAGTTTTCTCTCAGAACTCCTCATCTTTCGAATTGATGAAATAATATTTATAAACAATTTGCATTTCTTTCTCGCTTTTTCTCACCTGAAGATCAGAATTTCTGAAAGAAAACTTTTACAGCGTGAGCCGGGTCTGAATAACACATACAATTTCACTTTCAAATACTCCGAACCACAAACTGCAGTCTGATTTGATTGAATCCGATCACGAAGTACTTTATTTTTTAAGTTTTTAAGATCATTTCGTGAGTCCGTTTTACATAATCCGAGCAGTTCATGGTTTTAACGTCTCTCACTCCAAGTTTTTTCAGACATCCTGCTTAAGTGGAAAATGTAGAAAAAACCCAAAATAGTGTCTTCCTTGTTAAGCCTTTTAACTCTCTAATTAAGCAAAAAACAGGACATGTTACAAATGCATGAGCCAGCATTACTTGTGCATGCTGCTGCATGCCCGCTTACCTGGAGTAGCATGTAAATCTGGTCATCAATATTCGTGTATTCGAAATACGAAAAGATAATTGTTACGACTTATCGGGGGTTAAGTATTCAAGTCAGACAATTAAATTCTCTGTCAAGGCTTGACCAAATAAAGGCTCTTTCCACGTTCACGTAGAGTTCCTTAAAATTATTAAACGACCTCAACCGCAAAAGTGTCGTACTTATAAAATCTAACAGGGGTGTTCACAAACCAAAAGATACTCAAATACAAATTTAAAGGATAATTGAGTTAAACTGCTGACAATATCCTGCATGAATGTCTGCGATTGCTCTCGCAGCATATTTGCATGTTCATGGACGCAGATGGCAGTTGTGTGGTTAAAAGGCACACTTACACTGAAAAAGGACACTGACAAAGGAACAAAGAGTCCTTTGGGGATTTGGCTCTTTTCAAAAGTTTTGCGTGCGCTCAGTTAGATAGAAAACTAATCCGATGAAAATAAAGTTTTTCATGCATTTTTAATTTCACGACAAACTATTTAATCTTCTTAAGGACTTCTTATATGTTTTAATAAATTCTGAATCACATGAAGTGAATCCTCTGGGACAAATATTTTAATTTTAATTTTAATTTTCATTTGTATTTCGACAACGTCCTTAAATGTTAAGCCTTTCGTTGAACTTTAGCCACTGGTAACGGCAAATCTTTTTGTGGCAGGAAAGTGGCGACATGTGAGGACCCTGCTTTTGTAAATCACTTAGCGTTAGTGAAATTTATTGGAATGCGAAAACAAAATTTGAAATGTTATTACTTTTTTTTATTGTTTTGACTCAATTTAATATTATTTTTCATAAAAATTTTGATGGACATGGAAGTCTGTAGGTTTTTTTGGTGAACAACTTATAAACAAAACAAAAATAAGTTTTAAAATATCTTAGAAATTTATTTTGGGTTTTCTATAAATTTCACTAACTCAAAGCGGCTTACAAAATTAGGGCTTCAACTACTTCAGCCAACGGAAAGCGCCCTTTTAGGGTCACTCAACGACTGTGTGACAAAGAAACTGCTTCTTTTTGGGATCGCCGATTTGCGCTGACTACCGATTTTCATTCATGCCTGGGAATCTCTTTAAGAAAAGGACTACTGAAATTTAAGAAAATTAAGAAAAAAGATCAAAATGTTTTTTCTGATCATTTTTAGTTTCGAGTTTAATAATAAATTGTGCAACTCTTCCATATTCATAAAGTTTTTGTTTCTTTTTTAAAGTTTTTCTTTGAGGTTTTGCATGGTTTCCCTAAAAAGTTTCTTAGCAGTCGTTTAACTGGAAACCGATAGTGCGAGTAGAACGAAATTCGCAGTTTATTTTCAATAGACGTGATAATTTGCTGGCTGCGATGCAAAAGAGATGTCACGTCTTGCGTTGGCATCCGTTTGCAACCACAAACAACTTTAATGTGATTTGAATACAATTCCGTTCAGTTTTGCAATAACTTTTTCTTGGATTCAAACTTTTATCCTTCTGCATGTTACTCAAGTGTGAACGAAATTGCATTTATTTTTTTTTTTAATTAATTTTGCAAACATTTTCTGCAGCATATCCTTTTGCAGGGCAAAACTTTCGTTGTCTGAATAGCTTTTTGTTACAACTTTAAATTGTCTTGTTAACAATTTATGGCTAAACTATTTTTCAATATTAACTTCTTCGCTCAACTTGAAATATTTTCCGTAAAGATTTTTGGGCAAAACGATTTAAATCGCTTTTTATAGTTTGCAAACTACTCGAAATTATCTACTTAATTGTTCATTTATAAATAATTTTTATTAACAAAAGAAAGTCTTAGAATGCACTGCGAAACATCAGCAGCGTTCAAGTGGAATATGCAACAACAGTGGAGTTGCAGCCACCAAAAAATTAATTTTCTATTCGATTTTTGCATTTGCAAAACTGTGGCAATATTGGTTTTTTGGAATTATAAAATGAGTTCATTCTTCATGTCCATATTCCAGTCTGAAGAAATGAAACTATTTGTTGTCTGAAGAAGGAGTTTTTTTTTTTGCAAAAAACTAGCAACAATTTAGTTTGTCGTCCTTTTTTCTCTTTATCCTGCTTATTTTTATTGTTCATGTTTGAAAATTGTGTGGGACGCGAACTACCCAAGACCTGTTGTAAAGACATTCAAATTGACTTGTTTTTTTTTCAATTTTGTGTCACGCAAGCAGACAAGTTGAAGGCTGGTCCTCAGCTTCGTAATATTTTCCAACATGTCGAATTGAGGCTTTTGTTAATTAAATTTTCCTAAAAACAATTTCCATGTGGGAGTTCCTTAATGCGTGTCTACAAAATCGTCAAATAAACAACATTCCTGACGAATTCACGGGTTGACAGAGACAATGACACATAATTTGTTACGGTTATCTGCAGTTGAGGCTTCTTTTGGTTCAACAAGAATTTAATAGAGTGGGAAAAGGACATGAAGAAGGCAAGATTTTTATCAAGTCTTTTCGTGTTTAGCAAATGGCAGATGTGCTTGGACATCTTCGACATGATGCGGTGTAAAATACTTTTAAGTTTCCGCATAATTCTTGTTTTAAAATTTTTTAAAATCATAAATTGGTTGAAGTAGAAAAACCGTCTGTTTAAACTTACCAGCTGGTAATAATCGCCAACTATTTTCATTATATTTTATTTCAGATGTTGTCTCAATTAATTTGTTTGTTGAAAATAGTTAGAATTACGTTGATGCCTGTTGCTGACGATCTGGCGTAGGAGCCAGTGAACTTCAGTGAAATAAACATCCTGAACCAGCAAAAAGCAGAGCGTTCGTTCAAACACCGCAGATGTTAAATTCGGCAACGGACCGAGATGGTGGATAATTTTATATGAAAAAGGTTTTTACGAAAATAAATGTAAACTTCTGCATGAGTAGCAACACTTTCAATGGGCCCTTTAAATAATATTTTATGGCCTTGAAATATTTATGGCCAGCAGAGGCACCGTTTTTAAATCAGTGGACTGAGAGACGACAGTGGAAAATGGGACCAGGGATACAAATTATTTGGGAATTTGGTTGAGCTTAAAAGGTCCGCTACATCATTTGGTGGGATCATATTTGTTTTCGGTGGCGGCGCTGTGAACAATTCGGCGCCCGTTCCACTGCGTATGCGTTATGCAATTTGAAATCATGTTGCGTATACGCGTTAGTGGGACATGTGAAATTGCGATGTACATGATATTTTAGAATTTTCAAGAAATTCTTGTGAGGGAAATTTAAACAAAAATTGTTTAAAATAGTGTGAATAGTTGCAGTGCTGCACTGTATTGGCAGTAAAGGACTAACATGATTTTTTTTTATAAAAGTCCTGTCTTTTTCCTCTTGTACATGTGCTGGTATCGTGAGAATTTGTTTAGTAAGAAAACCACGAAATTCTAAATTTGAAAAAGGCGAAGGAAAAATGCAAACTCGACAAACTTCTCCTGTTTCTGGCAGCATATCCTTGCGAATGTTTTTGTTTTAATTTTTTCAGGTTTGCCTGCTCATAGCCGCGTTATGTCCATCAGGATTTACTTCTCCAATCCTCAAACTGGACAACATGTTGTTTGGATTAGAAAAAAGGTTTAAGCAAAATTTAATTATCCATTGAAGCTTTTCGATTTTCGATTCTCTTTCTCTGCCGGTTTGTTTGAAAAACTGTGGTTCATGTGAATTCTTGTTTCAATGCTTGAGAAAAATATTAAAATATTTTCAGTGCTTCAACGTCAAACCAACTCCGGGGTCAACAAGTCTGTAACACTTTTATTCACTCTCATTAAAACAGAAGTTTTTTCTTCAATATTCTCATGCCTGTATTTTTATTCGAACACATTCCGATGCAACTTTAAAATTGTAAAAAAGTACCACCGATTTTCTGGTTTTCTTTTTTTGGTTCTAATTTGCTAAAAGGCTTTTGATTTTGAGATATTCTTTTTAAATAAAAGTTATTGAACCGTCCCTTCAACTTTTTTTTAACTTCTTTTTATGTAAAAATAACTTTTATTTACACTTTCCAGGTACTTTCTGCACAATCCCTTTTTCTATTGTCCGGTTCTCTTGTACACTTTGCAGGTTACGCAGGTTAACTTATTCAAGTCTTTTAAATTTGTTTCTTGCTTCTGCCACAAACTCACTCGAAAGTGATAAAAAGAAAGTTTGTAGTTATAAAAAAACATATTTTTCTTCTCACACTTACAATTGAATAAAAAACGACTCTGTTGTGTAGCCAGCAGATGCTGGAAGATATTTCAGAGAAGAAAACCTTTTTTATTTAATTAAAATAAAAGAAAACTGAACCAATAAATTCAACTGAAATGTGCTCAACAGTTTCGTAAGAATTGCAAGTCAAGTTAATGGAAATAAACGTTTAATAATTGACAGACATCCGGTGTGAATTTAAATTGACTCCTCTTTTTCGAAATAGAAAACATCTATTATTTATTGAATTGAATAAATTTCAATCAGTTGTTTTTTTTTAAGGTTCCTAAGGCACCTTCTGATAATAAGAAAATCGAGCTCAAGTTATTCACTTGTTTCTATAACCGAAAGCGGTCTTCAAACAGCCTCAAAACCGCTGCAATGTCAACACTTCCCACTTTGTTTCAGTTGTATTTATTTGAAAGAAAAAGGAAACTTCAACGTGCTTGAAATAGTTCAGACGCAATAACATTTTCATAACAGGAGATACGAAAGAAAAGTGAAAACGTGTCCCTCTTTTCTGCGGTCATTTTTATTAAAAAGTTCGCGGGTTGCTGAAGCGAACAAACGAAAATGTTACTTAAAATCCTTTTCCTTTTATTGTGGTTTTAAATGAAGTACAAGAAGTTGCAAAAAGAAAATTCTGATGAATAGAAGCTGTATTTTAATTAAGAGAAACTTTGAAGGGACTTTCGTGCAGAAACGTGTGTTTGTTTAGTTCAAGTTCAGTGCAGTTCACATTTGTTGTTGATTTGTTGTTGTTTTGATGGTGTTTTCAAGACTTTTCACGCGAAATAAAAAAGTGTAACAGTGAGAACAACCCATACCGCTGTCATTGGCCGACCTAAATAAAAACACCGGGTAGTGGCCAACTTGAGCACTGAAAATTTGATATTAATCACTTTGGATTTTGAAATTTGTTTCGAAAGTAATTCAATAAAATCCAGGTCATTTCATTTTGGAACCTGAACATAAAATTCAGGCAGGGCAAATTGCAGAAATTTTTATTTTAGTTTTTCGAAAATTTTGAATGACATCGAGTTCATAAATTTGGTTTCCGTATTGAACATAAAGACTGTGTCCTGCTATCGGCTCATTCTGAAGTCATAGTTTCGGAATGTTTATTTTCAATCGGCCATGCCTCACATATCGCCAACTGAAATGCAAAAAGGAGTAACAGAATAGGCTTTTTTGTTAATTGCGATGTTAACAGCCAGACGCCACAAAGAACTTAAATTTCCATATTAATTTTATATGAATGTTTTGCGTTTTAGGTGGCGATATGTCATATAACAATAAAGGTTTTTAAGTTTTTTTTTTATAATATTAACGTTAAGTTGAGCCAATTGAAATTGATTTGCTAAATTTAAACATAAAAGCCGTCAAAAGCACAGATGCCAAAAAATGAGGCTCCGTAACAAACAAAATTATTATTTATAACTCTTCAGCTGAAGCACTTTCTCAAATTTCTCTTGAGTTATCTGACACGAAATGCCAAACCCAAAAACGATCACAATGAAAGTTCAAAGTTAAAAATAAAAACTAAAAATTATTATAAAAAAACAATTCCCCCGCTCAGTCACTTTGACTAGATGTTCTATTTAAGAAGTCAAGTGTCCAAACAGGTGCCCGTGTGTTAACAAACTTTTGAAAGCACTCAAAGGAAAAATTAAAAGGAAAAACAAAATAAATGGCGCTTCCCAAAAATTGCTCTCCAAGCGACTCGGCCAAATTTAAGACAACCTTCACTGTGATGCATTGACACTAGAGTGAAGGTCAATGAAAGTGTCTGCGCGTTCATTTTATTTTATTTCATTTCATTTTATTGGCAAAAAACAAGTTCTTGTTGCCATTTTAATAATCGATTAATCGGACATAAAATTTTATCTCTTATCTGCAACTGAAAACTGAAGTCTGCGTGCAAGTGTTTTTATTACTTTCGCACACACAAACACACACACACACACTCATCGCTTTTATGGCTGTGCGAGGGCTACCTGTTTTGCCTCCCCAGTTTGCATGCATTTTATTGAATTTGTTTAACTTGTTTGCTTTGATTTAATGGCTGCGGAATAACAAGCCAATTCCACGCTGATTCCGACTTTTATTCAAATATTCCAAAATATTTTTGCATAAATCAAACTTTCAACTCCTTTTTCCATCTCATTAAAGCCAACACCCATTCAACACCCATTTTTGTAACGAATTGAATAGAAAACAGGACTCACTGAATGCTTAAAGCAAATATTTACTTACGAAAAATATGCGTGTGGGCTCACGCATGAATGACTGAAAATAATATTGTGGAAGTAATTTTGTACGCCCCTAGAAAATTCGTGGGAAGACTGACAGTTTTCGTCTTCTCTTCTCCCTGAATAAATTGCCTGCAAACGATAAAACTTTAATGGTATTGTTTTTAAGTACTTCAGTCTATGTGGCCCCTTTGGAGTGGAATGTCCCATATGGTGCTACGTCAATACAATCAATAAATAAATTCTATTAAAATCGGCGATAACTTTTTAATTTTAAGTGTAAATTTTGAAACTGTTGCAAGAAATCTACTTCAGAAATATGTCCTGCTGGTGATGATGACAACTTTTGCCGATGCTGGAGATGAAACTTGAAAAGCAGACACATTTTTTTCTGCCAGCACCAGTGACCGATTCCGTAGCGAGCAAAATAGCCCTGAAGTAGACAAAGAGAAATGATTTCGTCTGCGTCAGAGACAAATCGGTTGTGGGCATGCAAGTGTTTGTTTGCCAGGACGAGTGCGAGTGCAATTGTAGGCGACGTTTGTAGCGAATTCCGCAACTGACACAAAATGACAAGCGGAGATTTAATTTGAGTTTCGCTATCGGCCATGAGTTTCACTCAAAGCAGCTGCGTTTTATTAGCTTTCTTAAATTGAATGCTGAATTTGTGTTGGAAAGTTGTGAAAAGGAAAAGACATGCAACACCATTTTGTGGGGAAATGAATGGGAAAACTGCATCAAATTATTTTTTATTTTGTGTTTAAAAAAGTTTCCTCTCGACTAAATTGTTGGAGCCAAAAGTCAATTTTGTTAAAGTCAAAAATAAACGTCGTCAGTTGTTTCTCAATTTGTTGCACGCGAACACAAAAAGGCCAGAAGCATTTGAGAGCTTTTCGCTTAAAGCCAAATTTGCTTACATTGTTTGGCCATTTATTTGGCCGCAAGTTATTGTTATCCAGGATCCTGTTTCAATTTAACTAAAATTCGTGGTCATTTGAACCAACAAGAGTATTAAGTTGATTGATACTAATTTAGTGATTGACTGATTGATTGGCAGAGGAAGGAATACGGAGTGAAAGATTAGGGCTGTGGTTGCGCATTAGTTTCGTGTATTTGACCTTAATGAGCTTTTGGCCAACGTTGTGCTGACAAACGAACACTGTGACGGATTAATGCCGTTTGAGTTAAGCGCTCCGTAGGGAAATGGTTTATTGAAAGGAGACAGTTTTTATAAACCAAATGAAATTAAATTAAAAATAATATATTAAAAATTGTTGCTTTAATAATAATTTTCTGAGTTTTACATATTCCTCGGAAATTAATTTTATTTTAAGAGTTATTTTTTGGTTATTATTTGTCGCTTGGAAAAGAAAAGTAATTTTTGGTTTTCGTTTAAAATTATTTCTTGAGTTTAAATGATTTTTTTTTATTAGAAAACAAGTAGTTTTTAAATTGAAAAGATGTTAAAAATTTATTCAATTTATTAATTAAAAGTTTTTGTTAATATTAATTTTAGTAAAATAAAAGCTCAAGAAGTGATATTTCTTTTCTGAGAAAGTTATCGGTAAAGCTTCTTGGATTCGTCAGCGCTTTTCAAATTTAGTTTTGGTGCTTTTGTGATTGTATCGGATGCCCTAAAACCAAAATTCAAAGTTTTTTCCTATTTAAATTTGTCTTAGCAAAAGCTGATGATGAGACATAATTTTTACAGGGAAAGTTTATTTTGAAAAGTTCGTTTCGATTTCTTTTAAAATTTCATTCGATTTATAATAAACAGTGGGCCAAGTATGACCGTGAGATTGAAAAGAACAACATCCAAATTTGCAATCTCCCCTGATTTCCTTGCCAGTGCACGCCCACTGATGATGGGAACACAGTGACTTCCGAGAATTTCGTTTTCCTGTTTTCTGTGTTTCATGGATAATAAAATTGTTGTTAATTTACGCTTATTTTTCTTTTGCCTGTGGATCTGTTATTGATTCGTTCAGAAATTTCTTCTTATATTAGGGTGTTTCTTTTTCACATTTTTAATTACGATTTTGTATGTTCTTCAATATCTCCAAGTGTATGCGTGTTTCTTTATGAAAGTTTCGTATCTATAAACATTTGGAACTCCAGGAATTAAAATTGAATATTTTTTTTTTTATTTAAGTGCCTTTTGAAATTCAAAAGTTGACGACGTTGGTTAAATGCGATGCCTGACTTTAATTGCTGCTGTAGCACCGTGTTGATGTGGCTCTGGGGTGGATTTGAAGCACAAGTGGCACTTCGGGACAAATAATTTTATTCCTGGAGTCAGAAGTGGTGGAATTAATAACAGCCAATTAAAGTATTTTTTTGTCTGACCCATTTGGGTTACATTTCGGTATCGTGCATACAAATTTCTCAGAAATCTTCTCTTAATATATTTTTCAGTTCGGCCTGAACAACCAACATTCTTTCCAGATTTCTTGGTGGTCACCTTTCTAATTCCCTGTTTGACTTTCACCTTTTCTCTGTGGTCAAGAGGATAGAAATTTGGTTGTAGCCCAACAACAATCAGTTTATTTGGAAACACTAAATATGGACGATGGCAAGAGGGGGGAACGCAGGGTATGAAATAACGAAAAACACAATTTCATGGAAGAAATACAAAAATACACAAAACGTGTGTGCTCGAGTATTAATTAAACAAAAATTGATTGATTTGAGTAAAAATAGCAGAAAGAAGAAGAAGAATAAGAAAACGTTACACGTTTCAATTGAATCCACCGTTTAATTAGCGAAGGTAAATTTAAATTAATCACTCATTTGGGGATTGAAATTCTGTTATTTCTCGAGGTTTTTATAAACAGTCGTGCGGTCTGAGTTTCCATACAGCGGCGGCATCCATCCCCTTCTCCATTTCATGGTCAAAGACATGATAAATCATGTTTTGTTTTGCCTTTTTGTATTCGAATTAATTTTTGTTGATTAATCCCCTGGTCTCTTGTTTTCAAATGTTTCGTGCCCAATTATTTCTCATCCTCGTCGACCTGAAAGTTGCCAAGCGTCGCAGTTGGTCGCGGAGGGGAAACATTTTTATTTTTCCCTGAAATCAATACGATGTGGAGCGGGCACCGCCTTAAATACGCTCTACTACATCATTTTATTTGTACTTTTATTAATCATCCGTCCCGTTTAGTAGTCTATTAACACGCAAAATCGTCGTAATAAAATCATTTTAATTGTTCATCGGCAACGTTTTGCTGTTGTACGGTTTGACTTAAAAAGTAATAAAAAGTTGTTGAGGCCGAGTTTTTGTTTGTTCTCGTTGTGTTTGATCGTGGTGTCAAGTGGTTAAGCTGATTTTTTTCTTATATTTTTTATGAAACCTTCCAAAGCGGTGGAAGTTGCATGAGAAGCCAAAAGTTTTTGCTGGATTTTCTTTATGGGAAACTGCGCTTGAAAGTTGATTTAAGATGCGAACGAAATCTTGACGTCCTTAAATATATTTTATGTTTAAACTTTTATGATTATGAGTTTAAATTGTTTTCTTATTTGCCACGTTATTTCGCAAATTGTATATGAAAACAAACTTTTTCGATTTCTTGTTAAGAGGTCACGTACGCGACTTTTGTTGAAAATTTTAAATTTTTTTTTTTCTTTTCTCATGTAATTTGTTTCACTTACAAACTCGACGGAGGAGAGCTTCAGATTAAGTTAAAATGTAACTTTTATTATCCGCTTCGCTGTGAATAAAAATGTTAATATTTTCTCAGCAGTCAGTCAGACCCTCTTTAAAGAAATCATTGAAAACATTTTTGTTTAAAAATAAAATAGTATTTTTAGAGATTTTGTCTTCCCAAAATACTTTGCCACAAAATCAGGAACTTAAGGCTCTTAAGAATTGGGGGGACGTCGTGAAGTGCGTCTTTCTGCTGCAGTTCCTTTGAACTATTTTGTAATAAATTGTTTGAGTTGGAGAAAGAGAATAATTCGTATTAAATTAAAAGCAGTTCCTGCAAGAAAACGTTCTTAAGTGCAGAGGGAATGTATGGCAAAACATCGGACTGCAGGAACACGTGGACGTCAATGGTCGAATTTGACCAGGTATTGTGCGTGTGCGACCGGTTGCATGTAACTGTGGACAGATGCTCAGGGACCATTGAACTTCCATGGGAGTTGTCAGCAACACGGATGGATCGAAGCTGAAATTGTTGATGGTTGAAATGGAGGCTGAAATCTATTTCCGCTTTCGTCAGTCACCATGACTTTTGATGACTGGAAGTCATTTAGATTTACACAAGACGCGTGTTTATTTTCATGGCTAAAGAAGACAAGCAGGTCATACAAAAATAATTGGCAACAAAATAGTTTAACTAAACAAGACGACGCAATTAAGACATAAACGGCTGGGGAATAATTTAAATTGTCTGTTTAAATATTCAAAATTTCAGTGTGAACGTGTGAACGTGTGTACATATAAACGTTTGTGTGTGTGTGTGTGTGTTTGTGAATGAGTATTTGAATATTGTCGCTGCGTGTATTTAAATATGATCTGTTTGACTGACAGCAAAATAAATAAACAAATTGTGCGGCAAAATGCTCTTTCACTTTCATCGCGATTGTTTGCATTTCGCAAGAAATTGTTTTCTTGAGTTTGACGTTGAAACGAATTTCAAATGAACCACGTGATTTTCTACAATTTTACTCGTTCGCCCAATAAATCTGTCAGATATTTGCAATCGTTCACTGCACCTAAAATCATATACTCCGCGTGTCTGCCTTTTTTGTGAATCGCCTATTAGCGTTAATAATGGAATTCAGAATGTCTGCAGTTGTTAACAAAAAATTCTTTATTGCCTTTTGTAACGCACTACCAGTCTACATTGAAAACTGAAAAAAGCCTGTATTTCGCTACCCACCGTTTACCATCTCTGTAAAAATAGTTCGTGTTTTCACTCTTCAACTCATTTTGCTACAATTATAATTTGCAACTTAAATGTACCGCAACCATTCGTAAAAATATTCGTAAAGTTGTTAACAACTCAGAACTGCAGTGCAGCTCACTCCGGCAGTTGCTTTTGTTCCTCGAGTTTGCGACAGGAAACTGATGAGCTCAGAAACGCCCACACGGGTATCGTTCTGTTAAATATTTTTTTCCTTCAACACACAACGTGACACAGTGCGACTGGTATTAGAAAAAAGTGTTTGGAAGACTATCCAGCGACAATATCTCTTACCGATGATGTTCTCTTAATTTTTATTAAAATATTATTTACATAAAATGTATCTCGAAACAATATTGTCGTACCAAATTTTGGAAAATCCATGTCACACCAAATTATTTTGTTACGAATTTAAAAAAGATTAGTTGTGTGTGAATTGGTCTGCTTTAAAATGTAATTGTGATACGAAATTTACTTTAAGCACTTTTTCACTTCCACGTCACTTTGAAATGTGAACAGAAATTGACAACCGCAAATAGGCAGGTTGTTAAACCAAAAAGTCAGTGGTCTGCCATGTGACTACCGTTTTGGCAATTAGAAATAAATTAGACTGATTACAAGAAGACTTTTAATTGCTGCTCGTGTTTAGGCTCAATTATCGTTTTAATTATTTATTTTGATCAACAAGTTCGTTGTCTTTGCACATGATTCTTATTAAAATTTGTAGAAGAATTGAAAATATTATTGGCCAAATGATGTGACTCATGGTATCGCACAGAACGAGGAAAAAATTTCACAATATAATTCCTCGAAGGACATACAAGTGATTCGAGCGGAGTATGAAAACGCACACAGTCAGTGATTGTATCGGCCGAAATTCGTCGGGTTCTGATCAATAAACGAATGGAGAAACAATCGAGTACTAAAGAAGTGTCCTTCCCAAAGCAGAGCATTGAGCGTGGGTTCATTTTTGCAGTCCTTTAACGCATATTTTTGTCTGAAAATTTGCTGTTCAAACGTACTCTGCTGCCAACGCAACGCTCAACGGTCTGCTAAAGAAGGTGGGACTGGCATCGGTATTGTATCAAAAGACCTTCTCTTCCCATCCCTCGATATCTACCCAAACCACTGACCCCTGAATGCCGGTCCCTGCATGAAAAATAACGATAAAATACATTTCAAATAATTTCATTTCAAAACTTGTGAAATTGATTTCCACCAAAATCCCATTTTTTATATAATTGAACAACATGATTGACGACAGCGCTTGTGAAACCCCTCAAAAAAATCAACACAAAATATATTTGTTGCACAATTTGAACTGAATCCGTATTAATGAAATCCGTATTCATAAAAAGATAATTTTTTTTAGATAAATTTTGTATGAAAACTATTATTGAAAGCACACTCCGAGTACACCTTATTTTGTTTTTATGAATACGGCAGTTAGTGCGTAACACCGTTGTTGCCTATTTTTCTTTCTTAACAATTTTCATGCTTAAAAATTATCCTGGTTTGTTTTCCGCAGGCAACGTCTCAGATGACATATTTCATCCCATTTCTTTTTCTCGATTTGCATGTTTTTGTTAAAATTTTATTTAATAAAAATTGCTGGTTAACAAATTAATAAAGAAAAAAACTCTTAATAAATTTTGACATTTTCCCATATTTTTTAAAAGTTGCTTAATATTTTACCTAAAAATAACGACAACGCAAAAAGTTGTGTGAATAATAAATAAGAAAATAACGAAAATATTTTCACAAATAAATGAAGCGTTTCTGCTTGTTTTTTAGCGTCAAAAAACTCCAGAATGTTGTTGTTAATTATAAGAAAAACAAGTGCGACGCCATCAGCCATTCAGTCAGTCGGATCAGCCTTAAAAGCACTTTCTTTGCCCATCGCCAACCAAAACAGAAGGCTGAAATGTTGGAGGAAATGATTGTTAGTAAACAGATTTACACCCCGCATCATAATTAAATGACGCGGAAAACGTTTGTTGCTTCGCTTTTGCTGTTGTAGCTTCAACTTTTTTTCATCTCTGTTCTGAATACTTTCCAAAAAGAGTTAAAAGCTTTTTGGCAGCTGCAGTGCGATTGTAAATAATAAAAAAGCCACCGAATAATCCTGTGCGCTGCTGACTTCTTGCAATTCATGCAAATGCATGCGCTGTGAATCGATTTTCGTTGGAACGGAGGTCGCAATTCCAGTGACTCCCTTTTTAATTTTAATGCTTTTCACAACTCTCAGGTGTCTTGTGGCTCGCTGGGAGCAGCGTATTGACATATCGAAGGAATTAATTTGCAGCCACGTATTCGAACACATAAAAGTGAAGATGCAACGCAAAAGCGTTTCAAACACAAATCAATCTTCTATCAGAATTAATACGTAAATAAGTGTGCGTGTGTTTGAACATTCTAATGAAATTTTCTGTAACATTTTCATTTATTGTAAAATAATTTAATATTTTGTCTTCTTTTCTAGTTTTGCTGAGTGGACATCGTTGGCTGACTTTCTAGTGCTCGTTCAGGGGCTTATTGTGAGCGCGTGGCTGCGTGTGTGTGGGTAAGTGACAGCCTTTATATCAACTCTTTGTTTGAAAGTAAATGAAAGTAGTTTCCAATAATTTCAACTCTGCATGATTAAAGTTGTCTTATCAGAAGCTTCTTGTGTTCCATTATTTCACATAAATCAAGCACGCGCTATCAGTGAATTACATGCATACGCATGAATTAATTTAAAAAATGTTGCAGATCCGTGAAAACCTAATCTACTCGCTTAATGTGCGTAAGATTCTGCATCACAAGGCAAAAATTTAATATTGAAAACGAAGAAGTAAAAAAATGGAAAATTTGCAACAACAACAAAATGCTGAAAAGTGTCCCAGTGGATTTAAAAAAATTATTAAATCAAAATTATTTGTGGAAGTGCGTTTGTTGTTTACGATATTGGAAGAACACTTTTTTTTCTTAGTTTTAGTGGTCGTAAAATGTTAATTCGGCTCCACTGAATTGAGATTTTCAAAAGTTAAAAAAATTCAAGTTGAATTATGAATAAAAAATGCAGCACCTCAAAAGTTGTGTGCGCTTTTAGAACAGCCCCACACGTTGGTTTTCCAACAAGCAGCGCTTCGTGACTTCTGCTAACACTTTTCTTGTTGTTGTTTTATTGGAGCTGTGCTACTGTTGTGACCTGATATGCGTGGGTCGTGCTAAATTTACTCGTACCGGAAGTCATTCAATGGCACGCACTTCAGCGTGAGCGAGGGGTTGTAAAAATCACGCTTGTTAATTAATTAATTAATTAATTGTAACGTTGTGTAGAAGTCAACCGTCTCTCCCCTGCCAATAATACCCACAAGATATTGCTGGTACCTCAAATTAGCCCACATCAAATTAGGGAGTGACACTTTTATAGTTTAACAGTTTTATTAATTATTTCTTCTGGGAATTATCCGCATTGCAATTAGGGAGCCATCGTGTTGCACTTGGAAGAATGTGAATAGATCCCTGATTACCCTGTGCGTTGGACAATAGTGAATATTAAAACGTGAGGCAGACATATAAAAGAAAATGTATTTTATTTTTGCGGAAGTCTTATTGAACAATAAATAAATTGCAAAAAGTATTTATTTCAAAACACGTTGTGGTTATCGGTTCATAAATAATCGTGCCACCAATTGAGGACTGCAAGTTTTTAAAAACTGCGTAAGTCAATTAAACAAGAATCGTTTTAAACAACTTTTATTGGCGGTCAACATCGTTACGCCGTTTTCTTTTTTTAGATGCCATAAATCTGGTCACTGCGATCGAAAACAGTTGCCGCTAAAAATCAAATTGGCAATTAAACTTTAACAAACGTGTGACTCTTTCCAGCATTTTGTTTTTCATATTTTTTCTTCTGTGCAAATAGAAACGCACGGAATATTAATCGCCAGACAATCTCAATATTCATAAAATATATGAATATGGAAATATTTATGACACTCCTCTGATGCTTTTCTCCACTTGCGTTTCGTTTTGTGTTTTATTTTTGCAAAATTAAAAGATTAAAAGCTCCATGAATGGCAGCGTTAAATGGAAAATCTGCCATAAAAAGGCAAACGCACACAAACAAGAATATTATCGCTGTGGGCTGCCGGCTGCTGACTGCTGTTGTCGGATGATTTTTTACAAAAAAAAAAAGAAAAAAAAACTCTCGTCGTTAAAGTCTAATTTGGAAAACGTTTGAATGGCTTCAAAACACATAAAAGAGGGGCGGCCGGTATGCAGCATTATAATTTTCAGCTTTTATTAAACGATTATCTCTGATTTTTATTCTCACTCTCATTTTCATTTAAAATCAGCGAAAATTTATTGGAAAAATCTCAAATGAAATTGAATATCGTGTTCGAGCTGGTGAGTGAAACTAAACTTCCACTAGTTCCACTGAAAAGGATAACAAATTTTGTTTCTTCATAACATTTGCCGTTTGTGTCGCGTTTGCATTTGCTTTTATTTGATTTCCCGTTCCTTTTACTGTCGGCTTATTTGCACTTTTTGGCTGAAACCCTTTGCGTCCTGCCACAAACAGGATGCGGCAGATAAATAATGTTTTCTTAAGGCTGCCCATTAAATAAATATTTCATTTTTAGAATTATTAATGAAAATCCTTCGTGTTGATACGCGTTATTGGATAAAGAAATTTAAATGCAGAAAAGAAAATAAGAAATTGAGCAAAAAGTTGGCAGGAATTTGTGTGCAATAAAGCAGTTAACAGATGTCTGCTTTCGTAATACAGAAAACTCGGAATTCTTTACAAGTTTAACAGACTGTGAAATACAAACAAATAAAAATGAAAGCAAACAAACTGATTTTGGAAATGGAAGGGATTTTCCGCTTCTGCTTCGCAAAAGTATTAATTCGTTTCGAATTAAAAAGTCAAAAGGGATTTTCAGTGTCTGCGAAGTAACGACTTCTTAAAAGCGACAAACTTCGCAAAACATTCACTCCACTCGTGGAGATGTTTCAAGTATCCCCTACCGCAAGTTCGCTCTTCCAAAGAGTACCTCTTAACTGTCGATCACACCAGGAGTTGCTAGACTAGGAGACTCAGACCTGCACGTCTTCTAAGAAAACTCCAGTTTATTATTCGGTGAGTGTCCGGGCATTCAAATTTTCAAGAACTTCACATCAAAAACTGTTTGCAGATACTCTTTGGCCGAATCATTTACTTCAGTTTGAATCAATCGAAAATATTTTTAAAAACTACAACGCACTTAATTTGCTTATCTTATTTAGTGTGTGCGTGTGTGCCCCTTAAATACAAAAAAGAAAATAAAATTAAATAAATCTCATCCGGAGGACGAATTTCGTAGACATGGAATCCCAAAAATTGTTTGTTCAAAATGTCCAGCCGAAACTGCATCTCTTTAGCATCCAGCAACCACAAAATAAAATGAAATGAATGTGATTAGGGAATTATATGAAGGATTTATTTACGAGGCCATTTCAACACCTAAAAGCAAAATATTTGCTGTAAAGAATCCTTTCGCAATAAAAAGCAAAAGTATCGTTAGCTGAAATGCAAAGCTACCAAACTGATTTATTCTTAAACTCAAATACATATTCCGCATGACTGCAGCATTTTTTCAGATTTTTATAATGAAAATTCAACGCTGGAATTTAAAGCCTTAAATAAAAATCGTTCTGGCATTCAATTAATCCGCCTGTTTAGTGGTGATAAGCAAAACTGCACAAGAACTCTGACGCAGAAAGTATAACGGTTTTCGAAAACAGCTGTTCTGGTCTGCTGTTGACTAATGAAATTGACGGCGACTTTACATGTCCTTCCGAATTAAAAACACGTTGCGAACAATCTTTAATGAAAACTTGACAATTTTAAGAAAAAAAAAAAAAAAATTATAAATAAATAAAAAATAAAAATTAAGATTCGAATCAATTAAAATGATAAAATATTTGATTTTTCCGTTTGCAATGAATAGCATTTGAGGTTTTTACGTGTTTGGCCTTGGATTCAAACGTGTTTGCCCTTAATTCCAGAAAGTTAAAAACTTAAACAATAAAATACCTCCAAAAACCTGTATGAAAAAAAAAATAATGTCAAGGATAATCAAAAGGATAAGAGCAATGAAGGCTCCATGTACTTTGAAATTGTGCTCCACATTTAAAGGACCTCATATGGAGGACAATATTTTACTTTTCTGGAACATGTGGTGGATTGAGAAGAACATTTCACGAATCTGGTATTATCGAACACTCAGAAGGACACTCGTATTTCGTGATTACGTTCCCACACATTAAAAACTGGACAGGAAGAAGGATTAAGGATTGTCCACATTCGAATGGAGTGAAGAATCTTAAGAATCTTTTATTTCAAAACATTCTTTTTATTTTGAAACATAAAAACGTTTCCTTTCTTCCTCTAAAACAAACACATAATATGAGATACGTGGTTTTGCCTAACAGCCAACGACATGCGGCAATAAATTGCAATAAAAACTTGTCATCAATAACAATTGAGTGGCACTTGGATTTTACGATTCATAAAAAATGTCCCATGTGGTGTGCGAAAATCGTTCGCTCCACACACATTTTGGCTGACGTTTTTTTTGGGTCGAAGTTACGTAAACGGGTTAGAATGAATTTGTGAAATATTTTTATTTGATTTATTTTTTATGAGCGTTTTTTATGAGTTCGCTTCAATATTCATAATTTTCAGCAGACCAGACAAGAAATGTAACGAAAGTAGTATTTCTGAGGACTTGCTCAATAATTCAAACGATTTTTTTTATTCTAAAATGAAATTCACATCAAATTTATAACAAAAGAAAAAACAAAAAAAAAACAAAAAAAAAACAAAAAAAAAAACAATCCACTAAATTCCCTGTTAAAGGACGCTGGACTTCTGCATATCGGCTGGATACTCTGCCGAATTTGTAATGAAATAATTTTTATACGAAAAACAATTTACGGAGATTTTGTGTTCAAATTTATTTTTAAGCCACACTTCAGGTCTGAATTGTTTTTGTTATGGGTCTCACTTGGATCCACTCCCGCGCTCTGCAGGTGAGGAAAATAAATAGGGGAAGCTGTGAAGAGTTTGTTTTTGGATATGAGATCTTTTGCAGAGCACGACTGGGACCGTATGTTATGACTCGTGACTACTTACGTCTTCACATAAGAACTGGCAAAAGGATCTGGAGTGTGGCTGCACTTGAAAAGTTAACAACTGACTCAGAACTGCCTTGCGACCGCTCGAGAATTTATTGTATCCATTTCACTTTTCAGTTCGCCGGCGAATTTATTTCTTACGGTACCGACAATTTTAAAAGACGGTTCTAAGAAATTTTTGAAAATAAAAATGATCAAAGAAAATAATATTTTTGGATCAAGTGGAGCCTTTTGCTCACGAGTCTAGAAATTTCTTAATAACAACATCAACCACATATTGAATAGAAGTTTCAAATACAGAAATTTTAATTTAATTTCGGTCACTCTGACTTGACCTTTTCGACAATCTTCTACTTTTCATCTCTGATAAGCAGGAAAGTAATTCGTTGTAAATATTTTATTGACCCAAAATGAATGAAATCAATGTGGTTTTCATTACAAACAGCTTTTGTTTTTCAATTGAAGCCATAATTCCTTAGCAACTAATTCCGAAAGTTTATCTGAAAGAAGTGATTTTCGTCTCTGTTTCCCGTTTTATTGCCGAAACGGTTTCCTACATTCAATTGCTCCAGCCTTCCACGTGCCCATTCATTTCAGCACTCTGCTAAGAATAAATTGTATGGAAGTTCTCCATTTTATGAGAATATTAATCGGATACGACTTCTGTCCGTATGAGGGAATCGTTGATGGTGTTTCTTTTTATTTGATTCGAAGGCGCCTTGATAACTGCCTGCGGTAAACGTGGCTAATTACAGAAATAAATAAATGAACTTTTATTCTCCCATTTGATGTCATTATATTTTTGTTCCCAAACCTCCCAGCAGCACATGTCGTCTAACATTAAGACTTGAGTGCCATTATTTTTTATGGCAACAGTGCAAAAGCAGACACAGACACAGACACAGACTGGTGTTGCTTTTATTTCTTTATTATAGACTCATTTCGATTAAGCATTTTAGTTTTATTCAATACACTCCAGTGGCAGCAATTTATTCCAAATTAACTGAGATCTTTCAAGAGAAGTGGAAACAAGTTTCACTCAAACAAGGGGACTGCCGTTGGTGAATATGGGCATCTGAGCGGTCAGGTGGGATGTAGTTTCTATCCGGTGGATAGCTGTGACTCAGATTGACACGCTTATCAGTTTTATTCCCGCATAAACATGTTTTTGTCCTGCTCATCCTTCGTAAGTAGCAGCACGTGTGGAAGGAATTTAATTGTAATAAAATTTCAATAGAAATAAATTTGCTTAAGCCGAACCGCAACCAAAAGTTTGGTTCGTCGTAATTGTCTTATTTTTGCAATTGAGCACGAATTTTGCAAAAAAAATTTATAAAATTAAACAGCACAAGTTCGAGTGTTTGGAGAAACCACAGACTTTCTGCTACAATTTGCATGAGCACATCATCAACTGAAGAGGTTTCAGGACTTGGATTTCGTTATGGTTGGCAGTGGGGAAGCGAGAACTAAAACGTATTTAATGATGAGATGAGAGAACATGAAAGCATTTGAAATAAAAATTGATTAGATCGCAGTTAGCACGAGAGGACAATACGACAGGACATTAACTATAATTGAAGTTTAGCGCAGTTGAATGATTGAAATTAAAAAACATGAAAATGATTGCCCAAACCAGAGATGGGATAACAGCGACAGCTTCCCTATTGCCAAGACGTATCGGGTGTTGTTTAGTGGGATGGCAACAAGACAGAAATATCGCTAAATGAAAGGAGGACGTACGACGCCATACTACATGAGAGCAGCAACAAATTTGTGCAAAAATTGCCATTAAAATCTTCGTCAACCACAACCTTCCATCTCTCCATCTCCATTCAGAGCGATTGTGTGTTCTGTGGCCCAGAAGTCCCTTGAAAAATGATGCGATTTATTTTACTTCTTCTCAAGACTGTTAAAATTGCGTTCTTCTGTAAATTTGAATTCGCAGATATCACTTTCAAAAACAACGCGCATTGTTTTTGTGTGGAAAATAAAAGTTTAGTTGAGAGTTACTTTCTTGCAAATTATACAATTTGCGAAAGTATTTGATTAAACAAATTAGAGAAACGTCTGCGTTGTTGCATTTCATTTTATTGCCAGCTGGCGAAAGCGTTTTATTTTATAGTTGGAGCGAAACCCGAAATAACGAGCAAAACAAATTTAATGACAAGTCAATGACTGCTGCTGTTAAGACTGGAATGTTCGTTGTGTTGTTGTACTGTTTGTTGGTGATTGTTTGCGTCGAACGCAAATTGAAAGATTAAAATTTCTCTGCTTCGTATTCGGTGGGTTGACAGCGCAGTTGGAATTTTTAAATTCTCACATACAATTTGTTCAATTCGATGAAATACTTGAATGTTGTTGCTTTTGTTTTGTACTCAAGTGATTTTGGTTTTGTAATGAAGTCTTAATCCTGTCGATTGTCTAGAACACAGAGTCTCCAAGAACGAATCACCCAAAAGCAGCAGAGGTACAATTTTAGTTTGAGAAGAGGATTCAAAGTGAAAGCAAACAGGTGCAGCGGAGTTCTTATCCGTTCAAGTGATTTCTGTGGAAAGTGAAAAAGAACTCAGTCTTTGAGCACTGAAGGCTGACGCACTAAATAACTGGGAACACATTAAAGTGGATTAAAGAACTCTTATAATCAATTTTTTCATATTCTCTTCTTCTTCACTCTTCTTTTGAAAAGCAATTTATTCAAGTAATAAGACAGACGCCTTGTGCTGGGCGGCTGCGGGAGGACACCATCCCAGCGAATTGTTGGAGTCTATGTGCTGGATGTGTGTGCTTCTGAAGAGTGTCTTGACGCAACAACAATCGAGACATGTTTGGGACTATCCCATAACGTTTTGAATAAACTGTCAACAGCACAGTTTTTAACAAGAAGGCAAAAATTTAGTAAATAAAATGTTTTGGAATAACAACAAACAAGAGATGGCAGTTTGAAAGATGTTTGAGTCAAGTCATGAATAATTCAAGCATTTTTCAAATATCTCAACTGGAGACTGTGCATGTGTGAGTGTATGTGTGTGTGTGCTGTGGCTAATAACGATAGTGTTAGGATTGTGACACATTTGAAGTAGTTTTTTAAAGATCTTCGCAACTACTGAGGAGATAAAAAAAAACAAAAAAACGCTTGAACAATTCCTGAGTTGCACTTGGACAGGTTCTCAACTTTTGATGTCATGGCTGATTTCAAAAATTAGATCATATTTAAAAAAATTCAAAGTCCTTCTTTGATACTCATGTCGGAGTTGAGTACTCAATCTGCTCCATTTTATGAATATAAAAAGGAAAGCAGTCATGATAGAAAATTTGATTAATTTCCTATTTCATTAAATATAAAATGAAAAAATAAATAAATTTAAAATTTTAGGAACGGCTATTTTTATGTCCCTAAGCAGTGCAGTAAATATCTAGAAAGGAATCAGCTAAATCCAGTGTCTGGAGACGAAGATATAGTTCTGAATTTTGATAATAAATCGCTTTGATGTACTGAGACAAGCGCCGGAATGATTGTTAATTGAAAACCGATGCGATCATTTATGAGTGCGGACCAACTTTGACGAGTGTCTGAAACGTGTGATTTAAAGAAACGCACCAAAAAAGATTCGTATAAAAATGTAAATTTGCTTCAAATTCATTTCAGATAATTGAGCTCAAATACTTAATTTCTAATACTTCTGGAGACGAAAGGCAATAGAGAAGCGCAAATACGAGTGATTCAACATTCATTGACCGGCTCATGTCTGTCTCGATAAAGCAAACAACTACTGCCTTCGCAGTTCATCTCCAGACGCAGACATCTCCATCAGCTTTTCTTAGGATTTTGTGTACTTAAATGCTGATTGCGTGCGCCCAGCCTGGCCCACAACTACAACAAATAAAAAAGGGAATCTAAAGCAAAATGAGTTACGATTGTGTTTTTAATTCGATGACAAACTGTTTAACGTTTTTATTATTCATTTGCTGTTCTCCAGAGTTTTGTTTGTACTGAAGTGTTTATGAATACGAAATCACTTGAGTATCTGCATGTTTTGAGAAGGATTATCACATTTCCTTTTTGGCATTGTCCTTGTTATTCTAGTCTTTAGTTAATGTTTACGAAAATGTAATTTGAAAATGAACCAGAATTCAAATAAATTGTTAAACGAATGTAATCCGCAACTGAATGACATCCAACGAAAATGTTGTTGAAACTTCTTTTAAAGGGATGCTTGCAATTCAGCGACAGATTTGTATTCTGAATATCAAATCCATCCATACAATTGAATTCATGTCGGGCAGGTGCTTCGGAAGCTGGTCTCTTGGATGCGTTACTAAACTCGAAGACCTTAAGACTTGCCGTGAAATTAAACTCCCCAGTTCGAACTCTGTTCAGTGCAAAGATTTTGTTCTCGCTTTTTAGGAAAATGTAAAACATTTTTTACAGTTTCCCGCTCATGAGTTACAAAAACTATTTGTATTGTGCGCTTGTACACGAAAATACCTTCACACGGTTTATCTCTCGTTAGATTTGGTGCATGAGAGGGTACGTTGAAGTGTACCAGAAAAAAAGTTGTGGCCCATTTATGCGCGTCTGTTTGAAGTGGAAAATTCCGCAGGATACTTGCGATCGATTAGTATCTTCTTCTGTTAGTTTGATGTCTGCAGTTTCAATTGTTTATGGGGTTTTTGTGATTCTCTGCTGTAAGAAAAAAATCAAAGAAGTTGCATTAAAATTTTGTGTAAAGAATGGATTTAAGCCAGGAAAAAGTTTAGAAGTGATGGAAGCTTTTGAAAGCAGGTCGTAAAGATGTAAATAAATATCTGTGCTCTTCCACTTTAAAGAGCACGAAACAGAAATTGATGAATAAACAAGTAAATTTTGAGAAAAATAGGAACTCCTTTTATATGTGGACCAGATCTCGTACACGATTTTATGAGGGATTATAATTCGAAGAAATCGTTTTGCACAACGTTTTCAATATGATTTCGACTACAGTGAAGATTAAGGAAATGAAGGACTTCTTGAATAGTGGAAATTTAGCAAGATGGCACTTCTTCTGGATAACAAATTCAGGATCTTAGAAAATTATTGGGGAAATCCCTTTTAATTTGTTTGTTTACCCAAAGATTTAGCACTTTAGAAAATGTGTAGAAATAAATTTTAATATGAAACAATTCTGTAACACAAATAAAACGAGTGTCTAACAGAACACTTCAAACGTGCCACATTCACGTCGTGCGTGTTAATTCACCAGATGCATGCAGTTGACGATGGTTCGACTGGACATTCATTTAATCAAATCTTACAAAACCTGTCGTGTGGAGAAAAAACAAAAACAGCGAACTTGAACTCATGCCAAATGACTTTGATTAGAAAATAAAGTGGTCGTTGTGCTTGATCCTGCCAAAGGACGCAATCTGGCCAATTTGCTCAAGCATGTTATCGGCCAACAAACGGGCTGCAACGTTTTTATTGCTAAAGTTCAGCATATTTGTGGAGAAAAATTTGCTACCGTGGCCAGCATATCATGTAGACGTTCCAAATAGCGGGCATTTGTCAGAAGTGTGGGTTGTCAAAAAGCATTTGAAAGCGTTTCACTCATAAATGGCAGCATGTAGAATCGACATATCAGATATCGGTGTTGCCTACTTTTCCCTCAAACAAGCAGTAACACCTCTTCGTTAATAGCGCCACTCTGTTGGCGTTGTGATCAATTATATGGTTCGTGAAGACGTAGGCAAGGAACCTTTTATTGGAACAAAATAGATTGGAAGGAAAAATAGGCAGAGAACTTGGGCTTCTGTATGCTGAAGAATGTGATCGAATATTTTTGGACCCGCAATAGTGCGTGATATTCGGCCTGCTTAAAATGACGAAGGCAGAGAGAGCACTAGATACTGAATTGCAAAAAACGATGAGTTGAAACAGCTGTCAAGGAATGACCCCCAAATATGCAGCGTATTGTGCCAGAGCTGCAAATATAGGATTTAGCAAGAAGGATAAAGAGAATTCCCTCTGTAATGCGTAGTCAGGAGCAAGTCTTCTGATTTCATTAGAACTCATCCCATTATCTTCGCAATATCATGCCCTGCTTTCTCAATGTAGTTTCTTATGGCGCCTACCAGTAGAGCATGAGTGCGATTCAAGCCTGCTCCTGCCACAAAATCGTAAATCACAGAGACCGACTGACAGCTGAATGCTAAGAAAAGTGAAGGACAACGAAATATGCAGCCACAAGTTTTTTGTCTACTGTATTTGTCTTGACTTAAATAATTAAATTATTTTACAATCACAATGTGAACACCAACAACATATTTTTAGTTGAACTTGTAGTTGAGGATACAACAACTGAATACTAAAACAACATGCAACTTGTCTGAAATGTAAATGTTGAAATTTGAATGGATCCTGGAGTTGTAATAAAGGACACGTGCTTCGTGGCAATAAATTTTAATAAATTAAATTAATTTTAAGACAATTAATTTGAATAAAAACTGCAACAACAAAATGTGGCATTTATGTGCTGCCATTTATTAATGCTCCTGGGCAAGCAATTAAGCCTTCAGAGAATATTGTTGGGCAAAAGTAATTAGTAAAATTCTCTACTACCAATAAAATTATCTAATCATGTTGAGGTAGAAGCACGTGGAGACCACAACAGAATGATTGCATTGGCAAAGTGTGCAGGAAAGGGTGTGTCCATGTTGGCTACATTCTATCCAGCACGTGTTGTCTTTTCATGCTTGCGAAAAGGGTTTTTGCTTTATTACTAAGTAGTGACAGGAAGGAAGAAGGAAAAATAATCCATAAATCAGGAATTTAACAGCAACTCTTCTAATTCGAAGAGTCCTGTGCTGCGCTCTTTTACACATGATTGTGTCAACTGTTTTGTCTACAATTCAAACGCGGATATTTTAAACAGGCCATCCACCAATCACTGATGTAACCGCTTCAGATGCGTCAGTTACAATATTATCGTCATCACTCCAAGACTATGTCCTTGCGAGCCATAGACTTGAGCCATGACGCTGGTGTAGTAACGCAGTTAATTTTAAATGAAATTTAAAGATATATTCCAAAATCAGTGTATTTCTATCGGGAGTGTCGGCACGCCTATATTTCACTTGCTGTTCCAGTGGAGCATCTTATCGAAGACTTGCAAAAGCTTTCAAAAATCATACGAGAATTACAAAAAAAGCGTAGCAGGATTAGAAACTGATGCAAAAAGCTGTTTAAAAACCATTTCCTTTCAATATGCGGCAATTCAATTTTTCTTACCAACTCTTTTAAATGCTGTTTGCTTTTGGCCAAGACAGTTTCAAACAATCTTGACCTTGACATTCATGTCCACATCTGAGGTCAACATACCTTTTAGTTAATCAAGCTGAAGCCATTTTGCCTTCATGTTTTCAAGTCTTTAAAGTCTTAAAGTATTCTTCAAAAACATCAAACCGAATTGAAGCTTCAAGCAAAATAGGATTTTCCAGTGGCACAATTAAACGTATTGAAAAAGGAGAAAAGAAAAGACAAGTGAAGAAAAGAAAACAACGAGTGTTTTGTTAGCATCATCTCATTTTGCTTTGTGTGCTTTTCAATTTGTATAATTTATTCCTGAATTCCTTAAACCCGCAGTCGATGTCTTACAAGAGTCGCAGTCGAAGGAAATTTTGGCTAAAATAAATACAAGTGAAAGCATTAAAGCAAATTTACTTAAATCAACCACTTTAAGCGACACAAAGTCCTCAAAAAGTCCTTAAATGTCGTCAACTAGGACTTGTATTTGCTTGACAAAAGATACAAAAACGGCAGCCAGCATTCCTCAATGTGTTTACATCAGAGCTGGGTATAATAATAAAATAATGTTTCATCATTTATTTCTTCTTCTCTATGAAAAATAGCGCGAAGCCGACAAGACGTAAATTAAAGCAACAGGAATGAAGAATCCAAAATGAAGTTTTCATTCAACGCTTTTGGCTGAAGCAGTCAACACCAGACTACGAACCCCAATTCGACACCGCTGTCAGTCGTGGATGTGGTATCGAATATATCTGGTGTTTGTCAGAGATTGACAGTTGGCTCCTCGGTACTGTAGCGAAAAGCCAACGGCGAAGTAAATAATTAAAAATAGCCACCTGAAATTCTATATCTTTTTAAAATTTCTCCAAAAACGTTATACACGTTAACAAACGTTTTGTATCGTAAAATTTACAAAAAAAAAATTGCACGAGTATCGTTTTCCATGCCTGGCTGAAGTGCTGTCTCTTGAATGACTGGCCTTTTTCGAAAGTGTTAAACGTCAACTGAAGTGTCCACTTCTCCTGCTTCATAATGAAAACATTTTTGTGTGTTTCTTGTTGAAATTTTTATAATTGATGAGATGAAATCTAATAAAATGAAATATTTCATTCGTCAGTTGGCCAACAGAATTTCATGTATATTTTACGTAATAATTCTAATTGCCATGTCAGAAGTGGCCATTAATTATAAAAAGAAGAAGAAGAAAAAGTATTAAATTTGTATGGCTGCAGAAATGTAAATCTTGATTGAAGTTTGAAGTTATTGAGATGTCTTGTTGTTTTGTTCAAAACGAACAATAAAAATTTATAAAACATTTATTTTTCTCCGATTTGGGTTTTGCACGATTTCATTTATAAATTGGACTCGCTTTAGTAAAATGGATTAAATATCTGCGAACTATTCACTATATGGGTGATTCCATGCCAAATCGACTAAGAGTTAGACACGACTCCTTTCGATTTGGATGCCATTCGGCCAGAGTCTGTTATTCGTTGTTCTATTCAGCACGTATACCAACGGAAAAAAAATAAAAAATTCTGGCAGCGTTATTTCATATTAAAAATTTTTATTTTCAATATCTCAAAAACCATCTCATACACAAAAATTATTTCAATGTCATGTTAAAATAACAACTTTGCAGTTATTACTTTTTTCCAAAAAATAAAAATTGATTTCCTTATTTTGTAGCGCCAAGTATTCGTTTTAAAATGTTTTTCTTTGGGTCTGACATAATTTTGGCAAACATTTCGACAGCAACGAAAAATAAAATATGAAATCAATTGAAAAGCAATTCTAAAACAAGATCCGATCCTAAAGGAACGTGATCTCTCGTATTTCCCTTCCATTTTGCAAAACTTCTTTGATATGAACTTGACCCTCGTTCACATTTAATACCAAGTTCGCTTTATTTAGCCGTTTCACTTACGCAAGCCAGAGAGTCCTTTAGCATCGCCAATAAATTAAAATAAGAAAAAAACTTAAAATGATGGTATGAAAGGGAAAGAAACTCCCTGCTCCTGTGAAGCACTTCATTTTCAATTTGGTATTTTGCTCGTTTGTGTTTTCATCATCCCACTGCGATTAACCAGGACTCTTCTGTCATATCAAGTTCAACCGTACACGACTCTGCAGTTAATTTGTGTGTGGACGACACAAAATGAGGATATTATTCACATGTCTTTTTGTGCCGCGTTCACTGCTTTCTTTTTGTAAAACCGAAAGATACACACGACTTGTTGTCTGTCCATCACCATGAGGCAAAATAAAAATTGTCATGCTGCTCTCGTAACCAGTTGCCTGAAAGGAAATCTTTTTATTCCTCTCATTTATGGCTTAAATACGTAAGAAATTATCTTCAAAGTAAAAATCATAAGGAAATTTTCGCAACTGCAACTGTTTTATTTATCTCGAGTTACACGTGCTGCCAAGATCTCAAAGGGATTTAGTTGTGTGAGGAGGAAGAGTGTTTAAAAATCGGTGTGCGATTATCGCGGATTATCTTTCGATTTGCTTGAGAAGTTTTTTGTTAAATAAAATCTTTTCCTCTTGAGTTCGAATGAGCAACGAAACTTCAAAGAAGACAAGAAGTTCTGCTCATTCACAAAAGCTGGCAGTGCACTGAATTAATTTTCATTTTGAATTTTTGCAAAAATCGATCTGAAAAATATTTGGATAATTCATAATTAAAAACGAATTGAGTGGATATTTCTCCAGTTCTCACAAAAATATTTCATTGAAGCGAAAACGAAAATTCAACTAAAAACATTAATTTTATTTCAAAATTAAATCGAAGCGAATACCGTCGCTTTAAAATAGATGCGACTTGAAAATAAAAAATGTCTCGTTGTCTGAAACGCAAAACGTTTAATTTTTATAGGAAACAAACATGTTAAAATGAAATATACTCGTGCTTGAAGTTGCGCCGTGGAACCAACCATCCACAAACAGTCGCTCTTTTGGGAAAATCGGATGGATAATTTAGTCCGGGTTGACAAGTGGAAGGCTTTGTTGGTCATCTCTTGAGATTGTGTGAGAGAGGAGGGAGGAGGGAGGAGGAGGCTATTTGCTACGGAGCTGCGTGTGCTCGGGAAATTTGTTTTGTGTTGGCATTCGTAACCACTATTATTTATCAACAGCAGTTCTTTTAACTCAAACTAAATACAATGAGTAGTAAAAAGTTTGAGAATTTAGCGGCCATAGAAAACGAAAGCCGAAAGCACTTCCAGGCTGCTTTAAGGGGAAATTAGACCTGGATTCCCAGTCCTTCTTTTTTGTTACTCGCCAAGAACTAATAAAAAGCTGATTAGAAGAGCGAACTTCTAAAGTTGTGCTAAAGACAGATATTTGGCCGGCATCATATTCCATTATTAAATCGATTATTTCTGTCTTAAAACTTCAGTTTCGCAGCCTCAACTTAAAATCCAACTCACCACATATTAATTTAGTAATTGAGGAGTTGTTTGGAAAAAGACAAAAACCAAACAAGTCAAACAAACATATTTCTTGTCTGATTATTTATTTATGCCTGAAGGCGCCAGACGAAAAATGTGCAACCAAAAGTTCAAGTTGAAATTATAGAACAGAAAATGATTGGAAAATGACTTTTTCCAAATCGCTACAAAAGAAAAGAAGTGAAAATAATAATGAAAATAATCTCTTTCCCAATCAACCTGAATCGCCCCGAAAAGCCAAATGAAAGCAAAAGTGTTCGAGTTAATAAACCGCTTAAGTTTGGCAAAAGAAAAATATTTCAAATATTTCGTTTTCTAAAAATTGTTCTCCACACGACTTGCGTGTGCCGTAGAATCGTCACAAAATGACGCCAAGAGGTAAATACAAGTGGACTAAATTTAGCACGACATTCGAAACGATGTCGATGAAACAGAGTGGCAAATAAACTTGTGCATGACATAAGAAAAGTGGGCGAAGTAGATTGTATTTTGGGAAAAACTTTCTAATTGATGTGTTACTCCATCACCTAGGCCAAGTGGTTTACATATTCACTTACAACCCTCAAACTTGTTTTGTTCTGTGTAGCAGCCAATTGGCCATAAACAACGAGTTTATTTGTTCTTCAGCTGCCTACATTTTTCTTTTATTATTTCCCCACTCGCCTTCATTTAGCGCCTGTACGAATGCTACCTGTTGCTGCTCCGAACTCTTTTGACAAATTGCCTACTCTCTCCAATTTCTTCACTTAAGAACGATAAACCAAAATCCATTAACAATAATCATCTGCAGCGGTTCAACGATCCTGGAAAAACTGAAATTTATTTCCCCTATTTATTCATAAATAACACCCCCACCCCGCCACTCGGGAAAATTCGCAAGAAATATTCATAAATAATACTTTCAATTCGTTAGTCATTTTTCGCTCAACCGCGTCTTCCACAATCGAAAACAACATTCGAAGAAAACGGCAAACGAACAAAAACTCTTTGAACGTCTGTTGCGAATATTTATGAGGCGGCCAGTTCAGAAGTATTTGCGTGTGCAAAACAGGAGGAGTACGAGAAGCAAAATGAAGTGGGCAGATGATGATGAGTGCGCGATGTATGAAATTTATATTCTTAAATATACAAATTTATTATTTAAATATGCAAATAGAGAAATGAATTCAATTTGTGCATAAAATTATTGGAGGGTGTTCCACGCTACCCGCTGCAATATTGAGCTCCAAGAGCTTTGATTTGGTCTGCTACCCGATGGAAGCGGGTTTGATACCCGACTCAGTCATGAAAATAAGTGTTAACAGAGAATCATTTCAGCCTTCTGCAAACTCAATTTGCTGGAACTCGTTAAGTTGCACTCGTGGCGATGCCGTTTGCCCTGATCCCTTATTAAATCAAGCTTTTGTTTTAAAATTTCTTATCAATTCAGTTCTGTGAAGCTGCCGCCACCAATAAATATCTCGCTGCAAGCTTCTCACGCGACCACGAATTCGTGGCCTTTCTAACGATTTTAGGCTGAAAGTTTTTAACGTCCTTAAAATCAGTTAAATCATTTGCCAAACACCACCATCGTTTGATTTCGAAAGCTTAACCGGATAATTGGAAAATGTAGGAAAATTTCGGACAAATTAAAGCAGCAAATGCCGCTTCTTGTATCATTGTGTTTCGCGTAAAAAGGATTAGCAGGAGCGGGGAAGTCTGTATGCTCCTCCTTTAATGACGCGCAACAAGAACGTGTATTTGAGCAACTAAATTTACAACTGCCGGTCTTTCCAGACTAAAACAAATCAGCGCATTTATGTGGCGTCTGCCCGGGCCGAAGGTTTTAATTTCAGGAAACTATTTATTTAATAATGAGAAGATAAATTTGCAATAAATACATTTGGAAAAGAATAAAAAAATTTTGGCGCTGCAGCGTGCGTTTGAACCGAATATGTTACTGGTAAATAAATGAGAGCGTGGGCCTGCGGCAGTTGTTTGTTTAATCTTTTAAATACACAAAGAAAAAGTTTGTTTATTTATCTTTTCCCAATTTATTCAGTATTAAATAAACTATTCTTGTTTTCTACATAAATTTTTATGCATTTTGAGCAGATAGAAAATAATCAACCGATTTGTATTTAATGCCCTTCAATAGAATTCAATATATTTTTCTTTTTCACTTTTATTGATACAAAATTCGTAGATTAGACGTGAATTGTTGTTTGTGTTTGTTTGGGTGTGTGCGTGTTTTCGTCTTCAAGTTGTATGCAAAATATTACGGGTCATTCCCTTTTAGTTGCTGGCAGCCAAGCAAAGGGTTAGATTACTTGCGTGTGTATGTGTGTGTGTGTGTGTGTGTGTGTGTGTTTTTGATGACTTCATCGTTAGTCTAATCATGTCTGCGTTATTCATAATGCGCGTACTTATTTGTGGATTTAAATTAAATCAGGGAAAATCGAAAACAAAATAATTCGAGTGCGTTTCAAGAAATACGTGGGAATGATATGGAAATTATAATTGAGAAACTCTGACAAATCCTGTGCAAATTGCCGATGTCGCAAGCTGCCGTTCTGTTCACGGCCTATTCGCCGATAACACGAGCTATCGTTCGATCGCACAAATGCCAATTAAAACAAAACAAAATTTGAAAACAGGCGAACAGGCGGTGAATCACAGCTGGGGGCGCCAGGCCTCTCTTCGCCTCTCGGTCAAAGTGTTTGTTTGAAATGTTTGCGATATCGATAGAAATTTCAATACAATTAAACAGGAATTCCGATCGATATCGAATGCCGTAACTTGGCCCCTGTACGAGTACTGACTTTTAAACTGATTCATTTGCATCGTTAATGAAAACTCTAAAGAAAAAGTTTGTTTTGTTTTTGATTTTCCTTTGAATTTATTAACTCCAGTACTTCTTTTTTATTTGCACATTAACACGATTGGCTTCGCATAAAAAAAAAAGAAATCAGGGCTGAGTTACATCACAGTGTTTGTGGTGTAGCAAAATGTCCTGCTGAAGGATTCCCGTTTTCATGCATAAATTTCAAACAGAATCAAAATGTTGATGCCAAAGCTTCAAAGCAGGCAGGCCGGACATATTTTCCTGACCAAAATCAGTTGTTTTTTCACAGACAGAATCATTCCAGTGAGTGGTGGGAGCGTGTGATATTTTTATTTTTGAAAGAGAGTTCGTGTAACTGCCTGTTGTTTTTGAGTATGAAGAATTGAAAAATCACTGGACCACTGGATGAAGTCTAATTTCGTTTTGTTAAATTTTTGCAACAAAATAGAAAAAATATCTTAAAGATTCGAAAACAACACTGAGAAAACGTGAGGCGGAGTGAGTTGAATAACCGCGTAGCGCCACAAAAAGTAAATTATTTCCACATGCCGTCTATTTTTAGCGGCCCATAAAAGAAAGTTATTGCGGAAAACACGCGTTTCTTGAATTTGTTTTTATCAAAATGCGTGAACAACAAACAGCAAAACAAAACGATGAGGAAAAGTTGGAGGCAAAATATTAATTAACTTCGTTTTTCTGACGAGATTATCTGCGCCCGTTCCACTTGGCTGTGCTGCTATCAAATTTCTCATCGTGATTTATTTAGAATTTTTGGCTTCTAAAATTAATTGGAATTGTATACGGACCGTGACAGACTGATGGAGCTGCTGACTGATTGATGACGTAACGAATTGTGGGACTCAGGCTGCGGCTGGCGGTTAGACTTGACTATTTGGGCCGAAGTAGTTTTCACTGCTCACAAGTGTGTGTGTGGGCGTGTGTGTGTGTGAGTGTGTGTTGGCAAACATATTTGGCTTCCACTCTCCACTAGATAAATCATTCCTCCAAATATTTTTTTTTCTTTTTTTTGTTATTTAAATTAGCTAGAAGAAGAGATATTAATTGTTGAGCAAACTTGGCTGCTACAACACGAGTCCTTCAAAAGTAATTAAAATTGGATATATAATTTTGGGTATTAAGATTTTGTTTGTTCTCGTTGTGGTTTATCCTCTTGTCAAGTGGCTGAGATGAACTTTTTCATGTTCTTTTCTGAAATTATTTCATTACAAATTCTTGAGAAATAAAGAGAAACAAAGGAAAAGTGTTGAGTTGGTTGTTTGTATTTGCCAAGAAACACTTAATTTCTTGCCGCTTTCTTTTTGTTTGTGTGTTTGTTTTCGAGTTGCAATCAAAAGTCTGTGTGAGATGCATAAGAAATCAGAAAATATCTCAACACTCGTATATTTCTGGGCCGTTTTGTTTCGTGCTTATCATTTTGCCATGATGCTGAGATTAAATTATTTTGTTTTAGAAATAAAAACGAGGATAATCCGTTAAGAGTTTTTTCTTTGGGGTCACGCGCTGCAATTACACGAGTTTTGCCATAAATTTTATTGTCTTTGCCAGTTTGCTGTGGATCTCTGGCTCATTTCGTTAACTTGTTTTGTAGGATAATGAGCTGAGCTCGGGGTTTGTTGTGATGCTGCAGTTGAGTTATTTTCAGATTAAGTTGAATTATGAGAATTGTTATCTTCATAATTATGAAGTAAATGGAAATGTTTTCTTTGCTCTGATTAAGAGGCAGCGTTAAGCCCATTTTCATTTTTAATTGTGTTAATCAACATAAAATATGATGATGGAAAATTGTCACGCGCTTCATGTCTCGTGCGACTGTGAGGAAAATTAATTTTAGAAAAAACTATAAATCATTTTGGGGTAACATCAAAATCATCATCAAAGAGACTTCAGTCTAAAATTTCGTTCATTAAAATGTTGCTTCAGGTTTCTCCGAAATTAACGGCCGCAAAATTTTGTCACTTGAGAAAGCACCGGCTTTTCTCAAACACTCTGAAAATGAAAAATGTCTCAAACTGAAGTTGCGCTTATTGGCCGTATAAAAACCCATTAAAATTTGGGCACCTTCGACATCATGGAAATGCCCATATATGATTGTATTCAAGTTGGAGAAATCGAAACATTCAGAATAATTAACAAGAAAATAGTTTGTAATTATATTAATATTAATATAATTAAAATAAATTAATTTAATAATTATGTTGTGCAATTGAACGAAAAAAAGAAGAAGAAAAACGTCTACGTCGTTGTGTTTTACTGACGGCATAATTAATGTTTTTATTCAAATTCTCTGGCTTTCGTATCATTCTTTTGGAGTGATGGAAATGTGACCACTTTTAATAAATTTTGTCATTCAGGTTTTGTTCTTTGGCCTGACAATGTGTTTCCTTTTTTTTGGAGACTGCAGTGGAACTACTTGGCAAACTTCGAAGGAAATTGCACACTCGCCCGTGCGTGATCAGCGGCCTGTGGCTAATGGGCAGTAACAAAAGTTTGTTGTTGCTTCTGCATTCGAATTTGTTTGTGCAGAAACATGAGAATTCATCGAATTATTTGAAAAGCTTTAAATTATTAAATTTTGCAAATAATGAAGGACCGAAAAATTTCTATTTTGACTTGCTCTCACTCGCCTTAATATCGACTTCTCTTCACAACTTTTTAATTAAAAGTTATCAACACCGTCAGTTATATCGGAAAATGTGAAACGACTTTTTGATGTGAGACTGCAGCAAATTAATTTATAAAACTAATAAGAGATAAAAATATAATATTTAAGGAAAATGTGTAATTTTAAGGATAAAGTTTTCACTTTCAGAAAACAATTTGCTGCAGGATAATATCAGAATATTATCGGTGCACAGATGCCGACTAGTGACCACTGACCATTGCGGCGATGTTATTAACCTCTTACTCTGACTGACTGTACACGACTTATGTCTTCACATAAGAAGGGGCAACGAAGTTTACTTTGGGAATTTCCTCAAAAGAACCGCTATCTTATACAGTTATCTGTGGTATAGAAATTTGACTAGTGCGAGTGAGACGCATAAACTCTCAAAAGGAAGTAAACGGTTAGTGGTCTGGCTGCAGACAAAAATAGTTACCAACGATGCTTCACGTTGGCTGACTCGAAGATGCTTTTTTTTTTTACTGATTTTAAAATTTATATTTCTTTAATGAGCGCTAACTCCTCGTCCTTGTTTCACAGTCACCACGTACTGATAGTGGGGCCAAACGCCCCCGTTAAACTGACGATAATAAATTTCCCTCCTTGAGAAATCAAAATTTCATGGGAATAAAATTTTACATTTTATTTGCGATTTGGTTGTTTTATTTTATGCTTTTTATTATTATTTTACTTTTGTGATGCTCTTAAATTCCGTACTCCCAAAGTCTGTTTGAGTGCCATGATAATGACGACATGCCTGCACTTGCGTTTGTTACTCTGCGAATGGCAGGGGCAGAAAGTAACGCGACACAAGAATAATCGTTTTCACATCATCTGCTTTTGATTTCGCTCATCGCTTAATTTTGATGTTCATCGCTTTTCATGTTTCTCGTAAATTTTTGTCAAATCGCTTTTTCCAGTTGCGCTGCCAAGAAACCGTGTTGTGCAAATTGTTCATTAATTCCTGCGCCATTTCTTCTGTCACTCGATTTATACTCACGCTCATTCCCGATATTTTCTCGGCTGTTATTCAGTGATTGATGACAATCAGCGAGTGCTTTCATTTCTAAAAAGTCATTTTTGCGATCAAGTGTGAGGAAACTCACTAATTACTGACGATATGGCGGCTGTTGTCTTCATTTTTCTCGTTGGCTGTTCTGCATAAAACAGTTGAATGAGAAGGAAATGTCTTGAATTGAAACCGCTAATTAAATACATGCACTCATGCCAAAAATTCAAAGTGAAAAACACGAAATTTTACTTTTGCTCCCAAAAAAGTAAATTAATCAAAAACAGTATGGCTGGTGGCCACCAACGAATCGGAGAAGATGATGGCATGCATGGGACTCCTTCTAACCTTGAATTTTTATATCGAAGGAAATCGGAGCGAGCCCACGCGCATCCATAAAAAAAATGTTGTATCATACTGTCGATCTGTGTGGCTGCAGAAGAATAAAATGTGAACACAGACTTGGCGCACACAATCACTCCATGAATTGCCAAGCAGTTTTTGAATATGGACGCCAACAGATATAAAAAAATATAAAATCAGAAAAAGGACGATCTTCAAAAGTCTTTTAGAATAAAACCTTGACCACGATAACTATGAAAGTGGCATCGAATCTGCATCAGAACTTTACAAAGATTTTTTTTTTTATAAATAGGACCAGTACTCAGGGGCGACCCCTACTATGTAGTTCATTGCGCTGGAACTGGGAAAGGAGAAGACACTGTTAAAGGAACAGATGAAGGCAGATTAGAAGTTAGAGAATTAAACAGGACAAGAGCTGCATTAAACAAATTTGCTCAACTCAAAATATATTCCAAAAATAATTCAAAGTGGAGTTGACTGGAACTTGTGGATTCGCATGAATCAGCTTTTATTTCTTAATTATTTTATAACTCATGACTAACGATTTTCTTTTTCAAATATCATGTTGTTGTTTGTGTCGAAACGAGAGCTATTTACTTTTGGCTAACAAACATTGCGAAAAGACAGAATGGCTCTGTTAAGATGATGATAATTTTACAGATAAAAAGTACAATAAAAGTGAATTATTTCTTTAATTAAGATATTTTTAAGTCTATAATTCGGTGAAGACGATTAGATAAATATTAAAAGGGATTATGAAAAATCAACACAAATTTCATTCCCCACCAGGGGAAACACTGTTTTCGGATGTCGCTACAATTCCGTTATTCAAGTGCTGAAGAAATATTTGCAGTGAAAATGGCTTCAACGTTTTAATCAAATAATAGAGCAAATAAGCCACGGGCTGCTCAGGAATTTCATTTGAATTAATTTCACTTTCGTGCTGATGCAGTTCTCGTATAAAAACTCCTCATGAAATTTGTATTAATAAGACTCTCGGCCATTTCTTACATTCTAATTGCCAAAATTAACTATTTGGGTGAATGAAACTTGAACTCGTCATCCCATTTTATGGCCGCACAATAACGACGGTTAGTTACTCTGCGCCACTAATATTTAGTTAATACGTTTTTCATTGTTGGCTTAAGTTATAAAATGAGGGCAGAAATTTCAAGTCATTAAACTTGATCACTCTACTCCACTCGTAGTATTCAAGCGATTAAAATTAATTTACTCCGTACGTTACAGACAAAATGGCCAACAAACAGATAATGACGCTCCTGCTGTTCGTCTGTTTAAAGTTTCATTGATACAACAGATTTCTGGTGTCTTGTGCCGTTTTCGTTTGCAAAACAAGTCAAGAATATTTTGTTGAAATGTTGCTGAGAAAACAGAAAAAAGGAGAATAAAATATTTACGGATGGTTAACTTTCCATGTTCAGCCACTAGAGTGTAATTAGATTCGCTATAAACGAGTGTGTGAGTAATAATTTGTGTGTGTGTGTGCGTGTTCGTGTAGGAGTGTGCATTAATTTTTTATGGCTGCGATATATTTTAGACGGTGACACTTTATTAATCCCTGAGTTATTACCAGAAATCATTTTGGTTTTAACAAAGAAAAAGTGATTAATTGCAGAGAATACGAACATTTAAAAATTATATTTTTGTATTCGCATTAAATTTATCGGTGACAAAAACGGCCTTCAAAAATGTTTGAAGGAGTCGATTTCGATTACGATTCCACACAAAACGCTGGTTAACTGGACTTGCTTTTGCTGTCTTGAAACTCTATTGCATAACCAGACTATAAAGAGTTAAAAACATTCAAGAGCCACGTTATATCCAACTTCAATGAATCTAAAATGTCAACTAACTTTAATAACTCCTTAAGGCCCATGGAGCCTGCGCTTTGGATGATCATATAATTCTCTGGGCAACAGGTTTAGGAATGAGATGGCATTGGCAGAGAAAAGTTATTAAAATTATTTAACACACTTCGTTTAACTATTTTAACCCTAGAATACTAACGGTATTCAATGCTACGTTAATATTAACTTCACGTAATTATTACGTAAATTAAAGAACTTCTCTCTGTATTTTTTTTATTCTTATTTTTCAATTTATCTGTTGTTGTTTGCCAAGTAATAACATTGTCTTATGGTTCATATTAAAACAAACATGAATAATTTTGAAAGCAAAATACAAATTCATCCTCTAGATTAAATAACAGTTGCAATAAAATAATTGCTCATGTATACCATTTCAGGTGTAGCGTTTTAAGAGCGAAATGTGATTAAATACGCTGCGTTTATGGTTTACGTTTTTTGATAAAAAATATTGAAGACGGCGCCGCTGGTTGCTACTGCAGCAACAATAATAAAAAACTATTTATAAAATATACGTGGGTTAGTGTTCTAGGGTTAATCTTTAATATTTTTATGTTAAGCGGATTTTGTTTCATATTAATTCTTTAAGTTAAACGCATTTTCTCTTAAGCGGACTTCTTCTTTGGCAAAGAGAAGGCCTTTGAAGTGGTCCAAACTAACGAATAGAAATATTTTATTCTAATTAAGCGAAATTTTCAATAATTCGACTCAACACCGACATTTTCAATTAACAAAGTAAAACGCATTTCAAATAGTGAAAAGACTGAACAGGTATTGAACTCGAAACGTGTAATTAATTGCACGTAAAATTTCCAACGAAATAAATCTAAATTTTTTTATGTTTGGCCCTCCTCCAAACTGTTTCGATAAACAAAAACAGCAGCAGCTTCAACTCAACATCAATCAACTTTGTCGGCATTAAAGCGTAAGAAATAAAACTCTAACGTTACATTCGTATTAAGAAGTGCTTAAATTTAAGTGAAAAATCTAAAGAGCCGTGAAATTTTATTGTATTCAAGAGGCGAAGATCAAACATAAAAAGGAAACATAAATAAATGAAAATACAAAACTTGAGCACCTGCCGTCAGGAGATGTTTTACTCGCACTTCCGTTAAGCACTTGAATCTGTGAAAAAGACAAACAATAACAACAACAACAACAACAACAACAACAACCATGCGAACATATACTGTCGCTTCATTTAATTTTGTGCTCTTATTCGCAACAATTGTAAAATGAAATGTCATTATCCTTACGAAAGGATGTGTTGGCCACTGAATGTAACTGAGTAGAAGTGCTGACAAGATCTCAACAACTCACAACTTCATAAATTACGAATGAAAAAAAAAAACAAGTTGCGTGTCAGGGTCAACTAAAATGGGATTGTAATCGATGAGACAACGACGGGGATTCCACAACTGTCTTGAGACCTTCTCAAATATTTCAAATGTCCTAGAATGTCTTGCCAACTTCATCCAACTTCTGAGGAACTTTACGAAAAGGGGGAGGCTTAAGATTTTCCGCACACACTTTTTAGTCATTCTGTGAAGTGCAAACACTTGACATCTGTCGGCTTTTCTACGAAAATTTTAAGGAAGTTGGCCCCATGTGCTCTTCCCAAAACATGCAGACCTTTTCAGAAGAACCTCTAAAATTCAAATTTCTGTGTAGACTCGTTAGCGGCTTTATTTCAAAGCTCCTCAAAATATATTCAATTCAAAGACGTAGAAAATCTAAAATATTCGTAGTTCAATTAGCGCTGCTTCTATCAGTTTGTGTTCTCTAAAGATCCTCTTGTTTACAAGTTAAAATAAAACGTTTATTTCAATATCACGAACAATGAATAAATTAATAAACAATTAATAAACAAAAAATCGAATAACTTAAAATTATACTTCAAAAGTGTATTTCAGATTGAAGTTTGCACCGTCTTAAGAAAGACGTGATCTGCCCATATGGTGTCATACTGCGCTGACATTCCAACAACATCAAAAGTCAACGCCTTCCTAATCTTAAACCACTCATACATGCAGGTGAAGTAGCGTGAATGAAAAGTGTTGGCGGTGCTACACCACGCACTCCTTTCGTTCAATTTCCGTTTATCCAAAACTCTTTATTATTTATTGCACTGAAAGATCCAGTTTGATCAAACTTAAGTCCCGAAAACACTAAATCTGTTTGAGATCTTGAAGACACTCAAAGAATATTCGAAAAAGGTTTCTCAATGAACGTTCGCTCTGGAACTGTGCGATCGTGTGTAACAAAAACTATAAATAATCGCTGTAGAATTTAATAAAGACCGAAGAGTTCTTTAGCGGCGTTTGCATCTCTTTCCTCAATTTCATTTAGTTTAAAAGAAAAATTTCATTTCAAATAAAAAACTTAAATCAAAATCGCCTTTTTTAATGTGTTTGTGTGGCAGCACGGTAACAGGCGACGTCGTGGAACAGGCGTACCTGCATTTTCCTTCATCCAGTTCAATATCACCGCTGATTTTAATTTCGTGTCAAAAATGTTTGATTTTGTAGGTGCTTCGAACTGTCTGTCATTGACAGTCGGGCGCTATGATCCGATTTAATATCATCCCACTCATCAGTCTGTATGGGCGTCCTTATCAACCGTTTGCTTACACTCATGCCCCGTAATGGCGTACACATACGCCTCCCATTAAATTATTTCAAGCAAATAGAGAAGCGTATCTGTAGATTTGTTAACTGTAGCTTCAGGTATCGTACTTTTGTTTGTGAAAGGGAAGCACTCGTGGATTTCATTGCAGTTGTTGTTGTAATCAATTACCTGTGAAAAGGTCAAATTACCCACATCAAACAAGTTAATTCAGGTTTTTTGCTTATCCGTTCGTCACTTTTGCCAATAAACAGTTTGTAGATGAAAAAATTGTGTTAGATTACGGAACGAGTGGTGCTTATCAAACATTTTATTTTGTGGGAATGGAAATAGGAGGGCAGGTCGAAAATTTCCTTGTGAACAATATTTTCTGTTTGCTCAAAGATGTCAAATTTACATATTTTGTACCCCAGCATGTCTTGCTTTGAGTAACCATTAATACGATGACTGTTGCAAAAAAAAGACCGCGAGCATGTTGGCCCGTAAGTGCTGGTCGTGTTGCACTCTAAGGAGTGGAAGTTATTTATATCATATTTACATGATGTGGAAGTTACTGTTTTTTTAACATGCACGAGATCTGTTCAAAAAAGTTGGTGAATTTTCATTTATTTAAAAAAATATTAAAGTTGCCCTGCTGCGATATAATACGCTTGTGCCGGGAGTTTTTCCAATCCTCAAAGTAGTTCTGATATGCACTGGTTTCGTTCGTCCTTGAACTTTATCAACGATTCGGTTTTGTCTCTTCAAAAAGTCGGAAACCAACTCAAATGAATATGTTGGCTGAGCTTTGATGGCCTCGTACTTCATCGAAAATAAATTACGGATATTTTGGTCATTCCGATAATGTCCAGACTAGTCGGGTATCAGTTGAACAACATCTCAGATGATGTGCAGAATCGCCGTGACATCCTAAAGATAATTAAAAATTCGTACGATTATTTGGATAAATGAAAAATTTTTGTGATACCGGACTCGTATAGACAAAATGTGTCATTTAGAAAGAGATACTGAAAGTGTTGGTTGCTTTGGATTACAAAAATCGAATGTTGTCCTCGTCACCCTCCTCTTATCACTCCTGCCTATACTCCTGTTATCAAGTGGTCCTTGTCCACTTTAATTGAGTGCTGTAACTGGTCGTTTTCGTTGCAAGAAAAAAAAACGTTTGAATAAAATTTCCAACTTGTAAATTGTTTCGTCTGCTCACGTTTTTGGTCTTTTTAATTGCTCACGTAATAGAATCAACGAATTCTACGAGTCAAGTCTGCTGTTGATGAAAATAAACAGGAAGTCATGGAAATCATGTGTGTTAATGGATGTAAAATTTAAAGAGTGTAAAACATGTGCAGGCAACTGCTTCCGCTGTTGGAACACCCTTTCAAACTACGGATTGATTTTTGTATGTTGCGCTTAGGGAAAATAAATGAAAGTTAAATTTCATAAAGCGAATTTCATTTCGTTCGATTACCCCCGGAGTCTGCGGGTGTTTCCCGCAGATAATCAAATCGCTTCGGGGGACATGTCCTTTAAAAAAAAAACAACTTGTGGAGTTCACGAAACCAAGTTGATCAACGTCGTACAAGGTGAGGGGCAGAGACATACCTGCGAGTGCGTGTGTATGTTCTGCAGTTGCCTATTCCGCAATTCTAGTCAGTTCGTAAACAATAAAATAAAAATAATGAAATTCTTTTGCAACCTGAAGCTTTGCCAGAACCAAAAAAATATCTGCCCATAAATCGAATCTTTTTAAATAATTTTTTTAATTCAATAACATTATGTTTTCAGTGATTTGTTTCGTTTGAATGAAGATGAGGAAACTTTATGTTCAAACCCCCAAATAAATATTAACAAGTTTTAGCGATTTGAACGGGCTGATAAATTTATGCACACCAAATTAAGTAATTAAGAAGAAACCGGTTCCAGAAATATTTTGTTAAATATTTATTTACTGCCGCCAGCATGCTGGTTGGGCATATTTTGAAACGCAGTAGACTTTCATTAAAATCAGACGCAGAGCGATTTCGGCATTAAAAATCGACGATTCAACTTCAAGAAGAAAAAACGGTGCAGTTTTCTTTGAATTGTTTAAATATGGGCTTCAACAAATTCATTATTTTTCAAAAAGTTCACTGATATTTTCGCGCTATGCAGTGACCCATATGTGAAGCGCGATGTTCGCTCTGGCAGAACTGTCAGCTATTAATTGTCCGTCATTTGCATTTTGTCAGTTTTGCATTTACGAATATGGATCTCAACGCCGTATTTGTTATAGTTGGATGCCACAGAAGCCCGCTTTCGGTGTTGATCGTTCGCACGAATTCTTCCTTCAGGTCGACCGATAATAAAATTTTACTTTGATACATTTTAAAATTTAAATGCCGTAAGATTTGGGTATTCAAACTACTAACTGTTGCTCGAATAGTCGGTTAATTTTGGGCGATTAACTGTTCGAGTTGTATAAAACTTCCTTCTTTTTTTCAGATGGGCTTAAATGAAATGATTACTGTTCGATTAAACTTTTCCCTCGACTAATACAGAACCTCGATTAATATTTTGAACCTCAAACTCTGCATTTCCCGTATTCAAGAAGGCGTTTGCTGCCCATTGATCTGCTGATTTCTTTAGAATGATCGGAATTAAAATATGGCGCAGTCAACGAACCTGATCACGAGTTTAAGTAAAACCTTTTAATAAACAAAACAAAATGTAGTCCATGTGTTGACAGTAGAGTTTTTCGCAATAAAAATTATGAAAACAAAATTTTAGCGGCCGCCGTACAACCGCTTTGAAACACAGTGTGTGTGCGAGTGTGCATGTGTGAGCGTATTATTATAATTATCTAGCTAAAGATTTACATAATCAATTACTTTTAAAAATAAACAACAAATATTGAGTCTGGAATAAATTTTGTTGAAGGCTTCCGATTAATTCTAAAATATTTACAAATTAAAGTAGAATGACTGAATTTAGTTGTGGCAGATAATTCGAAACCTATTTCTCAAAGTGTATTGTGCCTTGACATTGAAATGGTTTGAGCACACGTGCAACAAAAAATACCAGCTGTGAGAGACAACGAATTGACAGAATTGGGCGAAACACTCAACATGTTACAATTACAAGCGTTCAGCCGAAGATTTTATGAATGAAAAGCTTTTTGAAAACAATCGAGTTGTACGAAACAACCAGTTACTCTCTTGTTAAGTGAGTCCAGGCATTGGAGAGAGATTTTATTTGTAAAAGATAAAGCGAATTCGCCCCCAAAATTTTATTTTTATGTTGCCCACACACTCATTCAATTTGAAGTGGAATAGAACACAACTCATTCATTCTGTTAGTGCTGGTGTGGGGCTTCCTGTGTTGTTTGCAAAAACAGCTGCATGCAGCAACATGTCGTGACAAAATCATTAGCCAAGTTGTTTGCTTACACGCTCTCGTATGCACTCGTTCTTCTTGCGGGTTTTGTTTTCAAGTCGACTTGTTTTAACCGGCAGTTGTTGTTGTAGTTGTTGCTTCTTGGCAAAAACAAAATCGCGTTGTATACAACTTTGAACGAACACAATATTTCTTCGGCGGTTGTGTTGTTTGAGGTGTGCGGCGAATTCAAAGTTTTCTTGTGGATTGACTTCTCAGACGAGAAAGAATGGTTGGACGTGAATAGATTGTTGTTTGCCAACGTTTCGTCGATTGTTCGCTTTTGAAATATAAAATTTTGCTCTTCAATACAATTTCATCAGTCCAAGAATGAAACACACAATTTTCGTTTGGAATGCGCAACACTTGTCGAATTGGTAAAATAATAATTCTGGTGTCCGTGCGATTAGCAGCCAAATTGTGTGTTAAACTAAATAAATTTGTGCTCGTGTTCTACCACTTCTTTCGTTGTGTTTCTTGTTTGAATTGTGACATTTAAACGCCGACTTTAATTCAGTGCAATTTAACATTTTGGTTTCGTGCGAAAATGCAAAACAAAACGAAATGATGTTCAGAGATGGTTTTAGTCGTTATTCGAAGCCGGTCCAAATCGCACGCGAAAATCAAACCGAACTTTTAAGTGAGAACATCAACGAATTAAAAAATAATAATAATAATAATAAAATATATAAATAAAATATTAAATGAATTGGGAAATTTTCGCCAAGAATCTGAAGCGCAAAATTTAATTGCGCGGAAAAGGCAGAAATAAATAGATTTATGAATGTTTTTATTGTGTAGTTTTATTTTAAATAAACGGTAATAAATTCAAATCGATACTTAAATTTGGGAAGTAGTAAAAGTGATTAAATGTCTGTGATTTAAATAGAAACGAAAACAGCTTTTTGAAAAGGCGTAATTTGTTAAAACATAAAAGACACGTCGTTTTATTTTTGAATACAAATTCAAAGAACAATTAAATCAAACCAATTAAGAAGAAGCCGTTTAATTAACAATAATTTATGCCCCATTAAATTGAAATAAAAATAATAATTTGCATTTTCAATGTCAACGTTCGATATTGAAATGCGATTAAAAAATTAAATCTTTGGAAAAAAGATAGCGGCTTCCAATTAACATAATTTTATTTATTTTTTTTTTCGAAAAAATTCAAAAAGTCATAAAAGCCTACGATCCGTTCAATTTTAAAATTTTGTGTGAAATTGTAAAATAAATTGTGTTAAATGAGTGACTTTGAAAATCTTTAACAATTAAAACGATTTTTAAAATCTGCTTAACGAAAGAATCTGTGCAAATAAAAATAAAAATATTTTTGTTCAAACAAAATATTCCAGTGAAACACAGTGGATTTGAAGTCTCCGGCAGCAGATCGCAAATTATTTTGCTAAATTTGTGCAGCAGCAAACACGATCCAATTTCGTGTGACGTGATGGTTGTTACACTTCGCTGAAACAAAAAACAATCTGAAAAATTTTAATTTAAGTCAAATTATAGAAACCACAAACCAGTTGAGGGATTATTTAATATTTAAAATAAGACGGTTTGCCGCTTCACAACTTGGCTTTCAAAATATTTTAGAACTCTTGGATACTCCTCAACGTTTAATTTCTAGGAAAACATAATTCCGCAGGTATTAAATATTTTTGTAAATTTTCATGAAAAATATTATTTTCAACTAAATTTCTGCACGCAAAATGTGTTCGCTGGAACTTCATTTATTAAAATTTTTACAAATGCATATGGGCATTTCCATGGTGAAGTGAGCGTGAAGTGATTTCACGTGATTTCAAAATAGAACGCATATAAAATTGGCTTGTAATCGTGGCATTCGAATGTGACACAAACGAAATTTATTTTGCGTTGCGATTGCAACGGTGATTTCTGAGAAACCTGAAGCAATATTTTGATGCGAGCAATTTTGAAATGTTGCGCGCTGATATTCTTAACGTGTTGAGATACGCCAGACTGTCTCAACTACTGAAACTTTATGTACGGCCTGTAAAAAATCGATTTTAAATATTCCAGTTATCACTTTTGTCAGCAAATGAAAAAGAATTGGTTTTCTGAAGTTCGAAATACGAGAGAAAATTTGCATCATTCATTTCAATACTTATTTAAGAATCGTCAACTTATCGAAAATGTCAAGGATTGCCAGTGTACGTTGGAATTGCTTAGGAGCATTAATTAAGACATCTATTCTGTTTCTTCTGTTTCTAAAGAATCAAATTTAAAAAAATAAAAAAAGCTGGCGAAAAATGTTGGTTGTTTACAAAAAGGAAACGGTTTGACGCTGTTTAATAACTGAAACACAAAGAAATAAAATCACACCAGCCGGCCAAACGAGAAACACTGAAGTATTTTAAAAATCCTAGAAGAAGCAGACAGTCCTCAAAAAAATCGAAGGAATTGCTTGGTTATGAACTTTTTCCCCTCCTCTTGCGGCAATAAAAAAAACGAGTGAATGCAGAACGCATTTATTAACTCCCAAGCAAACGGTTACTTGAAAGAGTTCTCCACAAGCAACTCCATAAAATATTTCTTGAAGGGAAAGTTTGAAATATTTATTGTTTCCTCGTTTCGTATGACACATTCGAAACCCTGACAAAACGCTGGAATAATAAATAAAATATTGGATCGTAAAATCTTTTCATATTTTATTTTGGGTACGACATCGAAATGAAATTGTCCTTAAAAAACATGTGTGGCCACAAAAATCAAAAGTTGGGGTTTTGTGTACACCCGTGTCTTTATTTACGAGCGTGTTTTCTAAACCTAACCTGCAAATTGCTTCCTTCGTACTTGTCCTTTGGCGGCCGATAACGAAAGTGCCTCTCCACTGGGCAACAAAACGTGAGAAAAACTCAATTAATATTTGAATAGCAAAAGCCAGTCAGTGGCGAAGCAAAATGAACATCATTTTCAATAATATTTAGTTGTTACTCTATTTTGGGCAAATGCTTGCCCAAATGGGACCGTGCGTTAAGCAGAACGAAAGAGACGGAATTTCAAACAAATCAAAAGGGGTTGCGCCTACCCCAATAGGAAAAAGAAATTCGTCGGTCTAATCTTATTTCGGAAACCAGCTAAAGAGGGGATGACTTTAACATCCAGACAATATCCCAGCAAAATATTAGAGATTTGCATTACAGCGGTGTGAACCCGGCTTTAGTTGTATCCTTCAATTTGTCAACAAAATGTGACATCATGTGCCGAAAATAGCATCACAAGATAATTGTGGCAAATATTCGGCAGCTCGAAAAAACAATTTCAAATTCCAAACTTAATTAGAAACTGAAAGCGCTCTTCCCAATCCACTGGCATGTCTCATTATAATTTTAAATAAATATCTATGAAAATATTTTACTTGCATACGACTGAGTGGACGGGATTGAAATGAGTGTCATTTAAGGGAGTTTTTTTTAAACTTTATTTGATATAAAACAAAATGGTTTCGATTAATATCAACGTTCTGTTAACGATATTTTCCATCAAATATTTGTTTTGCCACTCCTGCCGCAGCACGCCCAACGCACGCAGATTGAAAATTGAAATTGTTTAAATTTAATGACGCAGAAGCAACAAAAGTGTAAAGTAAAGGGTGCTTTTTTAGAGGCTCATAATCTTGAATTGAAATTGTAATTAATTTGACTTTTAATCAGAAACCAAATTTAAATATTTAAATAATAATAATTAATGTAAAGCTTCCGACTTCGATCAGAGGATATTTTCTTCAACGTCGCAAAGTGTTAAACAATTTATTCACTTCCCACAATTTATTCCAAACAGCTAAACCAGCACATTTTATCGTTCTCAACGCCGCTGTTCGTTGTAAATTCTTGTTGTACATCAATTATGTTCACATCAGAAGCCCGTTTTCTATTTTTGTTTTTTTTTTATGTCGTCCCATTGCCGGCACTGCCTTTGATCTTCCCTACTCAGTTAATCAGTTACTGGTTGGGTTTTGAAATTTATTCGGATAATTTTTAGCTCAGCGATTAGTTCACTGAAAGTACTGCGCTATTTCAAATGGGCGGTCTTGAAAGTTGAATCAGTTTTTTTTACTTAGAGAAAAAATACTTTTATTTCTAAAAAAAAGTTGTATTTGTATCTCGAACGTTCTGTTCGTAATTTTGTATCCCGGAAACCGGAAGATTCGAAGATTATATGTGCCTCGCATCTCATACCAAAAGGATCGAACGCTCAATACAAACACAGATGAAATATATTTTTTTATGCAACGCCTTCTTAACAATTGGAAATTTTGCTAGAAACAATAACAACACCGATTTTGGCGGTTGTTCTGACCGTGTAACCATTTGAGTAACTTTTACTTGAAACATTTCTCGGCAGACAGGTTACCCATTTCCTAGAGGCTGATACTTTATTTGGCTGCATATATAACATGGGCTTCCTACTTCGGTCAATCTGCCTTCAAAATATGATGGGCTGTATTAGAAAGAAGAAACACTCTTGAAGTAAGTCAGTTTGCGTTAATGAAGTTTTTATAGAAAACAAAAAGAAACTTATAAAAAATTTGGAATTCATTTTTATTTTCTGAAATACATGTTTTGCGTTTCGGTTACCCGCTTAAACCAATTAATTATGCTACCGATTAAGCGAATAAAATAAAAACTCGATTAATTAAATATCCCAAAGGAAAGTAATTTCTGTCGAGCATTCGCTGGACTATTAAATAAAAAGTTTATAATTAAAACTTGTATGCTCATCGTTGGTTCATTTTATAATTTATGGCACAATAAAAATTAACGAACGAAAATTAAAAATATATTTTATTTATCAATTTTTTTTATTTATTAATCAATTAAGACTTTAAGGCCAAACGTGATTCATATTCCACCCCATTTAATGAAAATATGTGGTTTTGTATGACTTGAGCATCTGAACTGAATAAAATTATACATCAAACCTGTTCGTTCATGCCAGCATATTTGACCAAGTTAAGATTAACATGCTGATAGCAGGGCCTTAAATATGATTTCAATTAAATTTGTAGTCGAGAAGTTATTGAAGCAGCAAATGATTTTGTGGAAAATCTTCAGCAAAATTCAAATATTCAGCAGCCACAAACCAAATTTGCGAAACAATTTTTTAAATTATATTTTCATATAATTTTTTCCACAAAACAAAAACAAGCAAAAAAAAACAATGCGTTCTTACGTTCTTTAGAACTATTTTTATAACTCTTGTGCTTAAGAGTTTGTGAATTGAACAAAATTAAAAGCAAATAAATAAGAAGTTTCTGTGACGTCGCCAACATTATTTGTGTTCAAAACTTAATTAACTTATTTGTGATGACAACGAAAACATTTCGTGAAAAAAGTCACGGGTAAATCATGAAACAAACAAAGTTTTACTGTGTGGGAACATGATGACAGCAAAACAGATAAAAGTTATTTCAAGTTTAGTTTTGTGGCCAATAGAGCGTTCCATTATTTCGATAGGGTTTATCTATAATGATCTTAATGGACAAAATATTTCCTTAATTTCTATTTTGTTCGTTAGAAACCTTTTCAGGGGGGCAGGTTTATTTACCTCCAACAAAAGTATAATAAATCAATAGTAATTATTTTAATCATGCTGATGGATCTGATGTTCACGACACAGTCATCTAAGAAAATAAAACAAAATAGAATTAATTGATTCAATGCAACAGAAAATCGATATTCAATTCTAGTGAAAAGATTATCAACTTATTTCTGTTCATCACTAAATTTCTTTTGATTCGTTTTTCGCTCATATGCAGTGTTTTTAGAGCCAGGAAGGAGGGGGACACTGTTAAGAGGACGAATTAGAAGATAAAGGGCTTTGTTGTTGCTGTTTTAACTTTTTACTTCGCCGGTAAACTTCTTTCCTTTAACAATATTAAGCAAAACAGCATTTAAAAGTATGTTCCGAAATTATTTTTTAAAAGTTGACGAAGAAGAATCAAGAAATAAATCTTATAAAAGAATACGTCACACATATTTTGTAGTACTCTTTTAAAAAACTCATCATAGAAGAAAATTGACAAGGGGTGTGCGTTTTAAAAGGTATTTTTATGCAGATGCGCAGAATGTAAACAGTTGGCATAAAAGCAGTAACAGGACCATTCTATTTTGCTTTTATTTTCGTCTTAGAAAAAGTTTGCAAATATTTGATTTCCTTAGAAAGAACTCTAAGCAGGAAGTACAACTACAGCTTAAGTCTTACTGATGAAATGCCAAAAGCAGTTTGAAAAGCTTTTGTCAATTGTAAAGTTTTCGGTAAAATAAAATGCGCGCTACAGAAGGCTACGCCCTAATGAAACCACTTGTACACCAAGTGGTTTCCCTGCCGACATTTATATTGTGTTAAATTAAGTTTAAATAGCCGGAGAGTAGTGAAGGTTGTGGTCTATTTAATTTTGTAGTTTTTATCACTCAGAAATTAATTTCAAATCGAATTATCTATTGAAATTTATGCACAAAACGCAGCTTTTAGTTTTAGATAAAATTCAGCTCTTCACTATTTTTGTATTTTGTTCAACATAAACTTTTCTTGATTATATGAAATAAATGTTTTGGCTGCATGTGCAAATTGAAATTCAACTGAACGCAAATAAATTAATTGGAAAATTGTGTAAAACGTTTTGGAACTTTTCGAAAATAGTTTGAAGTCTGTTGGTAGTTTTGCGTGAGAATCAATGAAATGCTGGCATATCGACAAGCTCAACCCCCAACAAATAAATCAATTCGTTAATGGGTGTGATCTGCACTGAAATATGAAATGGGATTAAAAAATAACAAAGAAGTCTGTAGCTTGCAAATCTTCTTATATGTTATTTAATTTTGATTTATTGTTGACTTAATACTCTCTTGTCAAAGACACGAACAGCTACTACGAAATGTCATGCACAAAAGAAACCAACAAAACTAATTTTAAATTCATGTGCTTTTTATATCATTTTGAATATTTAGAAATGTTCACTCTTGCCAAATATTTGCCCAGAAAAGCGTAACCACTAAATTCGATGGGTTATGACTATTATAAAAATGAATTAACTTCACCTTGTGAGTTTCTGTCGAAATTTAATAACTAGACTCTAGAGCTATTAAGGCTGGGTTCTTGGGGTCTGGTTAATTTTGATTCTTGATGATTTAATTGAAAAAAGCCAGTTTAGCTGGATAAATTAAAGTTTTGAATCGATCATCTCAAACACATGGACGGCCTAAACGTTTAAAAACTATTCGTGTTTAACTTCAGCAGAATTTTGTGTTGCAAGACAGCAAACAATTCTCATTTATTCTATTTATAACATTAATAAAAGAAGCAGCATGAATACACGAGTTTAAAATTTTGTTAGTTAAATGTATTCAACTCGATTTGTGAAATGAATGAGAATTATTGAAGTCGTTAGTTCAGACCACGAATTCTAAGATCGCAGGTTCGACTGCACACTCACTCATGCATGTCTGAGGTATCGAATGTTTCTGATCTGCATAAGTGCGTGTGGGTGTTTTAATTGTTCCCTGCCTGTTTCAGTGACGAAGAAATAGCCCTGGTGGCTGAATATTGCCGACAGCCGTTGTCACCATCATTGCAGCAACCTCCTCTGTCCTCTCAACAGCATCCCCTCCTTTTACAGTTGCTGCGCCAGTGTTTAAATTGAATAGAATGTTTTCAGAAGCCGCCGCGTCAATGTGCGGATACACATCAAAAAGTCATACTCGAAGTTGGCTGTTTTCGTTGTTAAAAGTCAAACAAAAATTCCAACTCGCTCTTCTGAAAGACATGAAAATCAAAGTTTATCACCACAAACATTTTTGGGCAATTTGTTGGTAATAAATTTTCTGTGTGCGGTGGCTTATGACTTTTATTGCAACGAAAACAAAAGAAGAAGAAGAAGAAGAAACGAGCATAACAAATCATTTATTCAGCAAATTAGAGAAGAATTGATTTGATGCGAATGTTTCGTCCAAAACTTGTTGGAATATGTTTTTGAAGACGCCATAGCTGAGGCTTCAATAACTTTTGGTCAAATTCGTGTGTTGGCCAATTAAGAAGAGACTACAATTAAATAAATTTCTATACAAGATGACATTTCGAATGAAAATTTTGAATTTATAATTAAATTTTTTCGTTTATCATAAATAAGTAGATTGAATGTCATCATAAACAAGGGGATTGTTTTATAAACAACACGAATGTTGTGTGTGTGTGTGTGTGTGTGTGTGCGTGCAAATATTTTTATAAACAATCTTATAAAGAATAAGTGGCCCCATTTAAGGAATATTTATGGCGTTTCAATTTCGCAAATACAGGCGGGTATCGACGCATGTCTTCTCTATTGAAATTTTGTCTCATTAGAATCGCATAATTAGAAAATATATTTCACTTTAACTAAATCGGTAAATTTGAATTTATGAAAAACATAAACGTTTATTGTTTTTCTATTCAAATAGCTTTTGCGCAAATACCACACACACATGCACACACGTACACACTAAAGAAAACTGTTCGAGCACGTCTTCTGTTGATGCAGTCTTGCCAAAAGATTATGGCCGTAATTGCCAATTACACGAGCAGAATATAATTTATTTCCATAAGTTACAGAAACTTTTTTGAATACAATTCGCAGGAAGAAAGTTGAAGAGTTGGATGAGTTTCTCCCAGTGCAGAGCCCCTCCGAAGCAACTTCAACTGTTTTAAAACACGATCACGGATCAGCACGATGAAAATTATATGAAATACATGTTTTAATTTCTGATGTATTTTTTTATCATTTCATCGATCATTTCTTTGATCCAAATTATAGACAAATTTCATTTATTTAATGTTTTTAAAGCGGTTCATATTAACGAGTCGTTTGGGTGAATTAAATTGTCGTGTTCAGTTGATATTTCCAGTTTGAATGAAGGCCGATTAGTATAGAACTCGTAAATCAAACCATTCCAGCGGTAGGACGACGTTAATATCCTTTTTTAGTTTTCAAATGAAAAATCAATTATTCGAAATCATTTTATAGAATTGATACAATCTGATTGCTCTTAATTAAGTCTCTACATTAAATTGATTCGTTAAAGACAAGAAGAATTTATATCAACTCTCCTGCCCGCATGCAGATCTATTTGTTTATCTCAGTGCAATTAAGTTGAACAGCAAATTTATTTTTATACATTTTTTGAAATGATCTGGCACATGATTAACCGAGCGAGTGTGTGTTTGTGTATAATTTAAAATAATAAGAAATACAATTAAGTTTCTTGTTTCAACTTTAATTAAATTTATTAACAAGCGTTCCATACCCGAAATCTTTGCGTGCTTGTATCTTTACATCTTCATTGTCTTGGCTCGAAAGGAACCAGTTAATTTCAAATATATTTTTCTATATTCACATCCAAATGACTTCATCTAATTAAAATATTAAATGCTACAAACGGGTGACCAAAAGTTTAAGACACTCACGAGCGTAATTCATTTCATTCATTTAGGGTTAATTATGAATACGGGACAAGGGATGTCGAGGAGCAACACAAAAGCCTTCAACCGAATTAATAATAAATTTACGAGAAGATTTTATGTTAAACAATATCACAAGAGGCAAGCAAATTCACAGCCTCTCTGTCAGTGAGTCGATAAAATTTAAGTGCAATTAAGTTGATGCGGCTTTCGAAGAAACACAAAATCCTTAACACTTTTGGCGAAATGTCAAAGTGCAGCGTTTATATAATCGGCGCTTTAAAAATAAAATAAAAATAATACAATAAAAAACAACAACAAAAGTTATATTGTGATTACAAAAAAATAAATTAAATCAAACCAATTTAAGAATAACACATTCCACAGTTCTTTAAAACACTTTCTTGAGCGTTTCGATAAAACGGGTTTTCTTATTTAGTCATCTTGAAAACCTCTTCAGATCAAAGCAGGAACAAACTGTTGCTACAGCCCAGAGCGATTTGTGCGCAATACAAAATGTCAGCACAACAAACACACCGAAATTGTTTCTAAAAATACAAACTTCTTGTTAGACATTTTAAGTACACGCGCGGTAATTTTCATAATTTCTCACACTCCGTTTCATCTGTTACTTTTGCGAAAAGACAACAGAACAACAAGACAACAAAAACAACACATTTTTAAGCAGATCATTTCAAGGAAAACGAGTTTTGTCGATTGTTAACATTGAAATAATTAAATAAATTGAATAACAAAAAATTCCACGAAATAATAGAAGTAATTCCACTTTCTCTTTTCTTTTTTTTATGTCATCATGCTGAAGTTTAGGGAATTGCCAAATCGAAGCAGTTGTTCAGTAAATGGCAAAACGAAATCGAAATTGATACGAAATTTAAATCTAATTTAAAGATGACATTCGTTGGCGCAAACAAGAACAGCAGTAACACACGGAACTCGATGTTTGAAACATAATCGCATGATGTTCTGTTCGCATAATCCCTGCAGGCTCTAAAGGAAATAATAATTAAAGTTATTAAAAGCATGTGAAGACGACTTCAAAAATAGGACACTTCCCTGCTCCTAGTGGGCCACAATCGACTACTTCTGACAAGTTGCTACTATTCTCCAGGGACTTGGATACAGCAAGATTCGTTAGATATTGTCAATTGCTGGAGAAAAACAGTACAGGAGAGCCCTCTTCTTGGTAATTGCCCTGAAGTGACATCAAAAAAAATAGTTAAAGAATTAGCCCAAATAGTATCCGTTGCTGTCGATACTTCGTGGCCTTCGTTATTAAAAAAAAAGACAACAATAATTAACTCAAGCGGTACCCTCAACCTCTTCGTCTACATGTTTGCTTTTTAAGCTAATTTGTTTGCCATCTTTTATTCAGAGCGCGCTATAGTTATTCCGAAAATCAGCTAATGAGCGTGACCTTCTAAAATTGCTGTATTAAATTGAATTAAGATTAACAAATAATCCGAGGCACAAAGGAAAGACATCATTAATTCAATAATTAAACTTACACAGTAGAGCAGAACAGCTGCTTTCGAAAGCCGCTACACTTCAGTACCCATATGCGTTTTAGCTTATCACCTTTTATTAGTTGAATGTGACAACGACTCTTATTTATACAGATTTCATTATGAAATAGAATGCGAGAGTTGTATCAATCGTAATTGAATTTAAAATGATTCAATGAAAGACTTAGTTTTAAAATATGTTGTTCTTATTTTTCTCATCAGCTACAAAATTATTAAGTTGCGCTTCATCACAACTTTTATTTTCAGAAACGAAATAAAATTTTGACTAAAAGTTATCAAAATGATGTTCAGAATGTCTAACTAAACGACAACTGACGTTACTCAATTGATTATTATGTTTTTTCAATTTGCACGTGTAAAGCGGTAGGCCGTGTTTACATCTGCTTGGTAGCTGTGATTTATTTGAAGATGGACAGATTTCAATATCTGCCGTAGGATTATAGTGATCTTCAATATGCGTGACAGAAAGTTTGTTTCGTATTTCGAAGTGCAACGGCTGGTAGATTTGAACAAATTTGTTTGATCCTTTTGAAATTAAGTATTTCAATTCGCCTCTTTTATTGCCCACTGTATGTGGGAGGTGAAAGTCTGCAAGTGCCGCAAACATGGACATAATGAATGCATGACCTGCACTTCACCAACTTTTGCTCTGTTGCATTAAACAAATTCGACAATTAAGAAAAGAGCAGCCTGAAATGAAAATACGCATCGTTCCTGCACATTTAACGGAAATAAAATTTCAGTTGAAGCTCTTTCAAGGACTCTGTTAGTACCACCGGCTGTGGGAGTGCAACTAGTGAAATGGTCAAGTGACTGGCACTTGAGAAAATAATATTGACCATCTGCCATCGTTTACGAGTCAATAAATGTTTTTGTAACACGATCAGCCATTTACTTTGATGGGCGAGTGTAACTTTAATGTCCTGCTAATGGGAAATGAAACGCAAATCAGTTTTTCGTTGGTGTTTAAGCCGGCCTTTGCTGGAAGTCATGAATAAAATATTTTTATTCTCAAGAGCGCAGTTGAAAAGTCCCGCTGAAGTGCATGTCGAGCCATTTGCCTGCTGCAATCAACTTGTTGTGGTGCATTTCAGTTAATTGTTTTTTTATGTTCTCATCGTGGCCATAAATTGCCGTTTATTTGCAACACATAATTTTTATTGCTCGTTAGAGTCGTGCTTTTAATTTTTTTCTTTTTTGCTTCGTTAGTTTATTTTTCTTTTGTGTAAATTAACTACTGCCAGATGATTTTCCTTTGAATGCTTGAAGTGGAAGAGGCGTTAAACTGTTGCAACTAAATCTTTTTTAATAGACAATCATACACTCGTATCAAAGTATTTTGTTGGCATTTTATTTTATTTTATAGGATGAAGTAATAAATTTGAATGCTTCCACGGCTGAATAATTCAATAAATAAAAATATGCACAAAATGTTAACCCTCTTCTGTGAAACGAGTGACTGTAAAATATAGAAAAACAATGATATTGATATTCAGTCGTTTGGAACAACATGCCAAAAGCATGAAAACATTTAGATTCGACAAGCTGAAATTCTTGATTTATTAGGGCTCCATTTAGAAAAGAAAAACCGACTGACAAAATAAATTATCAATTTTTCTTATTCGGCAATTTTCATCTCGTTTAAACCATGTGATTTCATGCTGCTCTCATGGAAACATCCTCCGGAAGTTGGAATTGTTTTGTCTAAAACTTCCTTTGATACGGCACTGTTTTCTCTTGACATGAGGGCTGATGTAAGAGAAATTGCCGCTTTCAAATAAATAAATTTTTTTAATAGGAGCAGCACTCACGGTATGACCCCGAAATTATGGGATTTTGTCGAGAGGACAGAGGAAGAAAGATAAGAATGTGAAAGTTTTCAATGTTATTAATTGAGGTTGTAGGCCCTAAGCAATTCGAACTCTTTTACCCGCATTTCGTAAGTATCTATAAGTTTAGCATTTTCTTAAGTCAGGCTAAACAACAACACAAACATACGAAATATATATTCGGCAACAGCGGTGGCGATATCTCATTAGAAGTATTCGTACATTCACACTCACTCACCTCGAATAATCGATTAATTTGTACTTCTTTTCTAGTCAATTGAGCTCTCTTGTTATTATTAGAATTCTAATAGAATTAATGTCTGCAGCAAAATTGAATAGAATGAGATGGAAAAAGTCAATTAATGACTCAACAACAAGTCAATTAATTGTCCATTGCAGATCGCTGGTTGCTCGTGAGCATCTGCAAAAAATAAATATCAAATTTAAAAATATCTGCTTCCAACTTTAACAGCAACAAAACTCTTTCCATCCATCTGAATGTTGCTGTTGTTGTTAAAATATTTTAATAATTAAATACAAAAATTATAAAACGTTATGCAAAATTAAAAATTAGTTTTTTTTTTGCTGCTGCCATCTCAAAATGGGAAACACAACAGAATAAACAGAAACCGGTTTTATTTCATATCTGACAGGTGATTGTGTATTTATTTTGTATTTGTTTGAATATTTAACATAAATTACAACAAAAAACATCGGGGTAATATGCTGATTGCTAAAGAGCCAACATAAATTGGCTTAAACAAAATTATAAATATTTTTGATAAAATAAAAAGCGTAACTCAAAAGTCGGAATGCAAATTAGCGTTTCGGGCTTATTACGATTTTTCGAAATTGTGTTTAAACATGAGGTACGAACTGATAGAGTTGGGCGGTAGTTGCGAGAAGCTCAAAAGATTCATAATCTCATTCCAACAGTTCATCTCGCTTCCCGCAGTTCCCAATCACACATTCTTTCTTATTTTACACTGATTTCTTTCGTAAAACTTTGGGTGTTCATGAGTTTTCCGATTGTTGGTTTGTATTCTGTTTTCCATAATTAATTAGTTTCTAGTGAATTTTCGATTTGTTCTTTTAATCGAAATTTATAAACACACAAGAGCGCCTATTCAAACGCACACATACTGGTACGCGGCATAAATGTATTGCATTTCATTTGAATAAAATTATTACATCCGTCAATTAGCTTTCAATGAGAGTATTTTTTCAGTTCTTCCAGTGCGAAAAAGACACAACAAGAAAAACAACAACAAGGCTGAACAACCAGAGGAATCGCAGCAAATATTCGTCCGGAGGGTATAACTTTTTGGGAATAATTGCTGTTTTGTCATGTAACACGTCCTTATGCTAATAAGTGCGCGCGTGTGTGTGTGTGTGTGTTATGTGGAAGAAAACTAGAGAAGTCGATAGAAAAGGAATTGACACGTGAGATGAATTTCAAGATGAATTCAATCTCTTTGGAAAAGCAACACGTTTCCTAAGAATTAAAACAGAGTCATTGACACACAAGCAGCAGCAAGCCGAAATTATAATAATTCTAATTTGTTGTATGCATGTGTATAGTCGTATAGTTGAATATTAGGCCGGTTCACAGCAAAAGCATAAGTGATGGATTATTATGGTCTCTACGTGCACTTCTTTAGACCGAAAATGGCGGCTTGAACTGAGTTGTACTCGAGCCGATGCGGTTCATATAAAACGTAGTTTTAGGATTCTTTCGAAGATACGATGGAACACTGAAAATCAAATTTTATGTCAACAAAATATAAACAAAAAAATAAGTTTAAAATTAAAATGCCTGCAGCTGCAAACACAAATTGACAAACCGGAACAGAATTGTCAAATCACATGATTTCATATCAAAATTTTCGTTTCACTTTTCGTTTACAGTTCAGTTGAAATAAAATAAACCAGATCTTCGACTCCTAGACTTTATGGGTGGACCACCATCTTCTGACGTAGATCCAAATGGCGATACCATAGCAAACCTTTCAGGCTTAAGAATGGTCTTGAGTCCAAAAAATATTTGTTTAACAGAGAGTTGAGGAAAAGTTAAGTGCATGGGAAGGGAACCATCATAAAACACATAAATTGGGAAATGAGTCTGTTTCGCTTTGGAACTTTTATGGAACATTCGCTGTGCTGATCGCACATTCGATCAGAAAAATATGTTTTGAAAAGCCAAAAAGTGTATCAAAATGATTCTACGGCCTCCGCCCTACCGACACTGTCATGATCATCTCCTGCCTCCTGACATGCATTGATTTTCGTTAAATTTATATTTGGAAATTCATTTATACTTCTATTTCAATTGTGCTGGTTCTTTTTTTCCAAAAGGGTCAACAATTTCAAAGTGCTGTTTGATAGGTTTCTTCCCATGCTGCGTGAGTCGGTCTAATGCCTTTGCAAGAAGAGAATTAACTTGCGTCGTGTGTCTCGTTTCACTTGCCACAAGGAAAGCAACAAGAAAGTTTATGAAAAAAATACGAAATGGAAATGGATGAGCGTATAAATATTTATAAATTAAATTCCGCACTGGTTAAGGGAGGGTGTTTGTGGAATCAAATACCACAAAGACATGATATTTTTCAATCTGCAGACTCTAGATGGTGAATTTCATACCGATGCGTTTTCTAGATGTTGTGTTCTCGTATAAATTGAAAACATGAAATTGAAAGCTCATCTATTTGAATGTGAAAGAGCGAATCGTATTCCAATTAAGTTAAATACTTCTTCAATTCACATAATTCAGTTGCAGCATTTATAATTTAAAAAATATAATCTTGTAAATTTACACGAGACACGAGTATGGACCAAAATTTCAGATCTAATTTTTAGTGCCGCAAGCTTTCCACGTTGTAAGAACAAGATGTTTTTATACGGAACCACTCCTCTTATTAAAACATATAAAACACACGGCCTTCGTTGGAATTCTAACATAGAAAATTTGCAAAACAATTTGTTTCCATGAGGGGAAAACTTGTCTATTCGGTAAAAATTGGTTCATAACACACGCTGTTATTCTTCCAAACTACAGATTTTATTAATTGTTTTTGCACACCTGCGTCTAGTATCAACTGAAACATAAAACATGGCCTTCGTTTTTGTGCCAACAGGGGCAAAGAAATATTTCCCAGCGCACATTTCGACCATTAATTGTCGTAATGATGTCATGAACTTCAACGGCATTAAATTTAATTGAGGCCAAGACTAGTACATCTTGTGTTACATAAAGTGCAGATATTTAGAGAAAAGCGGGGAAAGACAACATGTATTTTATTAGCCAACTTACACTGCAGAGCAGAACAGCTGTTTGCGGAACTCGCTACCATTCCATTATCAGTACTCATGTGCTTTTTTTTTATTAGTGGAATGTGTTAATACTCGTAGTGTACGCATAAAAATTGTATCAGAAAATAGAATACGAGAACTGCAGCAATTTCAAACCGATGTTAACGCCACCGTCTGTTGTATGCGCAGTTTTCTGCATGTCCCACATTCGCTCCGTTCGGTTAAAGGTTGACGTATTTGGCTTTATGATTTCCAGGCTTTCAGCTCTCACCAAATTATGTTTGCCTGCTGGTGTGTGAAGGGTTTCATTTAAAAAGTGCGTATATAATTTTATTGGTTGAGTTGAAAAATAAGTTGACTAACTTTTAATTAGAATGTTCATATCATGAAGTTTTTCTATTAAATATGCCCGTAAACATGTTCTGTGTTCAAAGATTTAATATGAGAAGACGGAGAACACCTTCCACATGCGGCACATGGTGCAAACAGACATGAGCATAATTAATTTATGTAAATGAAAACAATCGTTAGCTAATTCCTCTTTAAGCCTGATGACTGAAATTGTAATAAAAGTTGTTTCATTTGTTAAATCAAAATTAAAGAGATATTTCGATTTGCACACAATCGCGTCGTCAATTAACACAAAATATGGCCAGCAAATGACAATGAAGCAAAACAATAAAAACCAATTGACCTCGCCATTGTCCTGCTTGACATATATTGTCCTTTATTTTCCCTTAAACCTAGACATTAATTATTATTTTCAGGAAAAGAATCTCAGGCCTGGTTAAAACTGAATTATGGCAATATTATTTCGAGTGGATTGGAAATGAAATCATGATATGAATTCGTCTTTGAAATATCTCTAGGAAGATTAAAGAAATTATTTTGTTTTAAATTCTTACAATTCATTGAAACCTGGGAATTGTTTTTTTTCAAGAGATGGATCGAAGTTTAAAAAAGTTTTCATTTATTATTGCATCTTTGAAATATTTAACTGGTCTGTTGTGACAATTTAAGCGGCTCATAATATTTTCGAAATAAACCTTTTTTAAAAAATTTCAAACCGTTTTACAAAATGCGAATCCCATAAGAGTGGCGCGTCTTGTCACCAGAAGTACTCAAGAAGCAGGTTTCACTTGTAGACGCGAATGAACTTAAATTAATCGGTCCTGAATAAAACTTTATTCCCGATATTTATTTGCCATATTAAAGTTATTGCAACGTTGCGTTAAAGAGAATATCAGCATCAAAAGATATTTAATCACTCTGCAGGGGAACTCAAACAGAAAGTGGTACGTTCCCACAAACTGGCGCGTGAAAGGTTGGTGTCTTCTAGTCTTTCCAGCTGTGCCTGAATATTCATCGAAATGAGCACATCTACGAGTATATGAGCAGCAGCATTATTGTATAAACAAATACAACGAACAATTTGCAGTTTATCACGGCTTCTTACATGAACTTCGCTAAGAGTCAGTGAGCAGGACAGGTCATTTCCCTGCAAACATTGTCACAGCCTCTGGGTGATCTACTCTGCGCCCTCAAAGACATGAAATCCAAACTGCAAACTCAAACGTCACAATCGGACCACCCGTTACCAGGCTGCAGAATTAAAATGTTATTATTTTTCCTCCTTCTCAAACTCTGCAACGTGCAGCGGTTTGCCACTCTATTTGATGAGCGTTTAATGTACTCGAGTCAGTTCTATTCGGCAAAAATCATGAAACACTAATTAACCGCCTCTTTATGTTTTCCATAACACATCGCCAACACTAAATTGATATTTATTTTGGCCAAATCATCGACTACGTGTTGTGCATTTTTATATGCTTCTGCTCGGAATAACCAACTGACAATCATTGTGGCAGCTATTAAATTCACTATCTGCTTTTGTTTTACTTCCCCAAACCATCAAAACGACCCAAGTAAATTGTCAACAAACTGGTCAGAATGTAACAAATAAATTAAAGTTATAAATTGATAATTTCCTTATTTGTGTCACAATTTATCTGGCCGCCTGAGCGTATAAATCTTGTGTAGTTGTAATCTCGTCAACTTGTCTTGGGATTATTGTTGGAAGCAAAAGCTTATCGTGCATTTGGGGAAGTTAATTTTTGTCTGTCAGGATACGAAATAATCAATACGTTAATCAAAATACGGCAACAAACTTTCGTGCGTAATCTTATCAAATAGATAATGATATCTTTTCATTCCCAGTTAATTACATTCTTGTGCGTGTTGTGAAAGTATCTGGCGAGTTGCTAAAAGTGTTGATTTATTGTAGAACTGGAGACGGCATTTGTCGAATGTTGTTGAGCCCATTCTGACGAAGTCATCAGTCACTCTCAAGACTCAAATGAATGCTTGTTCCATTTGAGATACTCTATTTGTCTCGCAGTACGAGCAGGAAGACAATTTCATTTTGTTACAAAATATTATTTTCGTTCTACTTTTGAGCATCGACTCAGCCGTTAAGAACTGCGAAGTTTGTAAAGATATTCGAAAATATACGTTCTTGTTAGCGAATCTCATCGGCTTTTGAATTTAAATTTTAACGAGCTCAATTTTGTTTTTGGTGCTGAATGGCAGTTTGTAAAACTCTTTGAAAATGCAAAAATTTGGAGGCTGGTTTTGATTTATCTGTTTACTTCAGCCCAATGAAGCATAATTTTAGATCCCGACCAGCTTAAACGAATGATATCAGATTAACTCCAAAGGAATGGAAAATACTTTCAAAGGCTCCTTAAATGGAGACTTCAACAGAACGCATGGAAAGTGGGAGCACCTCTTCAACATGCAACTGGGCACATCAACAGGACCAGGGGCATTTGATAATTTTCTTTTGTTCATGTCAAGAAAGGGTTTGTCTACTAAAAAGCTATAGATCAATACACCGAAGCCCCAACTGGCATAGCTAATGGCGAGGCATTCTTGAAGCGTCACAAATCCAATCAGTAAAGGGATTTGGAATTTATTGAGCCAAAAACTAAAAAATTAAAATCAAAAAGTGCATAAAATTATGATACGGATTCGGCGAAAAACTCCAGAGCAGGGTGACGCAGGCTGAGCCCAAATGGAAGCCATGTAAAGGAAAACTACAGCGAGGCAAACTGAGTTATACCAAATAAGATATGGAACGCAAATCGTAAAGACGCTCATCGGTCAGATGCAAATCGAGGCCCTGGTGTAGTTGTTGTTTCAGGTATTTTGTGCGGGTAATCGTTATTAGACCTAAACAAGTTGAAAGCAAAAAGATGACCAAACATTTCACTTGTATCCTGATTTTATAATGATTCCATGTCGCCGAATTTCTGAACGGCAGGAAAATCTGTTGCTAGTCTATCTGAGATAACAAAACTGTGAAATGACTATTTAAAAGGCCAGGAAAATTTTAAAAAGTATTTTGTGAAGATGGAGAAAGAAGAATATCCTTGTGTTCGAATAATGCCTGCTTGCAATGTGTGTGGAGTTGTGCTGGAGGTGTCTTCTACCTGCTCACAGAGTAAGCGAAATTGTCTTACAGACGCCTACTGCCTCTCTCTCTCTCTCTCTTTATCTCTCTCTCTCTCTCTCTCTCTCTTTCTCTTGAAAATGTATACGAGGTTCGTATAATTGATGGAGTGCACCGGATCATAAATTTTTTGCCGCTGGGGATCAATGAAATATTTAGAATTGTAAAATTCGTAGGTGGGAAAAAAATTAGAGACTAAATTTTCCTCGAGATAAACATTGAAACTTATTTTTAATAAAATTCATCGAGAGATAAACTAATCACTACAATGGGAACTTTTCTTTTTCATTTTAGCTGTTCCTCAAACCACATTTTCTTGCCAAAATCGATTTTGTTGTGGACACGTAACTGGAGTGACTTCCTTCCGTTTGCAGTTCACGAAGTGAAGTTAATGTGCGGCTTAATTACATCTTCCATTAAAGATTAACTTGGGATTTGTCGTGAGTATATTTTTGTTTTCGTAACCCGCGTAATTTGTTTTACTGAAATACTTGAAAGCCGAAAATTCGAGAAAACTACATAAAATTTTCTCTTGTTTCATTTCCGCAACTGGCATAATTGTTATTCATGTCAGTTTCGTGACCTAAATTATTTTGTTGGACTTTGTGTTTTCGTTGCATCCGTAGAGGCAGTGAAGAACTAATAGAAACAAAGTTAGGGAATCTAATTATATCGAGCACATACGAGTACAATGAATGTCGGGCCGTAATAGCGTTAACAACAAAGTAGCGTAGAAGAAGTTTATTTATATATTTTAGTGTCACTAATTTTGTATCTCTCTCAAAGAGTTAATTACCTCTTCTGGCCACTAGTTTCAGTCATTTCAGTGGCCAGTTGTTGCGTGCTAACACATTTCGCAAACTTTATTGCTGCCCTAATTAAAACTATTTTTATGTGACATTAATCAATTAATCGACAGTGTGCTTTTGAACATGTTCGATTAATCGAATAAGAATGTGGAATTGCTCGAATAACTCCCATGATGTTTTGAAACTTAATAAAAAATGGGTGTGATTTAAATCTTATTTATTGAATATTCCTTAAAAAATTTGTTATTTTAAATAAGTTTTTGCTTATATTTTATAATGACTCTGGGCTGTTGTCTGTGTGCGGCTAAAACATGCCGCTGCAATCGCTCATAAATATGATATTGTATTGCTTTGATCTGCCTCAGGGCGTGGTTGTAAAATTCTGGTCATCTTCCTTCCTCTCAACACTGTCACCTCCTTTTATGTGCATGAGTGTGACTCATGCCGTCCTAAGTACCGCTCAAGCAAAACAAAAAATGTACCTTCAATTCACCCTCAAGGTTACGGCTGGACCCACTTTTCTGTAAAAGAGTGGCCATTTTGGAGAACGAAATTCCATTTTACTTAAAGTAGATGTTGCTGAACTTGAAAAAGTTTCTGGCTTCCAGTTCATTTCCCATGGCAAAGCATCCTTCCCAAACTATTGAACAGTTGGCATCTGGTGTTTTACTGTCGCGTGCAAATAAACTATTTCCCCAAACACCACCAGATGTACAACGTGTTGTTGTAAAATATTCTTAACAGGATGATGATAATGCGGCCATAATGAAAAATGCAAAATTCCTAAACCCCGCAAAATTCCAAGAGACAGAAAAACACAACATTATCCGCAGTGTTCCAAACGCTAGGAGCCCTTGAAAGCTCTTGGCTTATATGTTTGTGTGTTTGTGTGTGTGTGTGTATTTGTGTGTGCTCAAGTGTACATGAAGCAATTTAGTTTGGTTCTCAGAAATGGGCGGCAAGTATTTTATTATTTTTCTTTTTTATTAATTTACATTTTCAACACGACTGAACATGCACGCATCGTTTGTTCAACAAATTCTGCTACAAGAAGTTTCAGAAATTGACTCTCAAAATTTCATTAAGATGGAACTCGTCGAATGTTTAGTGTCAGCAGACTTTAGCCAAGTCTAATTAAAATTAAAGTGAATGTTGGTTTTTCCTGGCCATTAAATGCCATAGATTGTCTTAATATTATTTATTTATTTTCTAGTTTCAAACTTTTGTTAACAATTGAGTTACGCATGAATTTCAAATCTCGTTTCCTGTAAAACGAAATAGAGATTTCCTCTTCTATTGATACTTAAAAAGTGTTCAATAAATAATACACAGTTTATTTGTTGAATATGACAAACGTTCAGAATGTTTAATGTTTAATTTAATATTTTTAATATAATAATTTAATTTAATAATTTAGTTTTTTCTGATTTTGCTCTGCGTGATCCGAGTTAGAAAATAAGTACATTTTCAAATTGCACTGAAAATAATTCAAAATATTGCTGGTCTATTAATAGCAAACTGCAGGTTCGCCGGAAAATTTAATTTAAAATAAAATTTAAACTTGTTGTAAAAGATTTTGTTAATTGGGAGAAGGGCCTGCAGGTTTGCTTTGTTTCGCTAAAAGACATTCGTTCCGTTGGCGCTTAAATGTTAAATATATTATCTCCAGTCACAAATAGTGCAGCAGCACGACAAGATTTATGGCATTATTCTCTTAATAAATAATATTTTTGTGAAAACTTTCTCTATAAAATTCTTATATGAATAAATTTTGTAAAAGAGTTTGAACTGAAGCAAACCGCTCTGCTCTTTTTTTTTTATCCGAAACAAAAAGTTTCTTCCAGTAAATCATCTAAAATATACATTTTAAATGTTCTTTCTCAGAACATTTTGCAGTTTTTTTTACATCTGAATTAAAAAGAATATTTTGCATTAAAGAAAAGTTTAAGCACGTAAAAAACCCAAGAGAATTTTTTCATAATGCAATTGCTTAGGGAAACTGGATTTCTTTGGATATCCAGGAGATTAGGAGGAGATAGATTTAGTGACTTATTTAAAGCACATTTTGCTCCGTGACATGACCCAGAATCGGTCGCATTAATCAATTTAACTTTTGCCGAGAAAACAATAAAAAATTACTCTGTGCCAAATAACGAGATTATTTTTCTATTCAATAAAATGAAATGAAACGATTTCGATGCAACATCTGCTCAGAACCTTTTGTGTATGTGTGTGTGTTTAGAAATATTTCGCAAACTCGCTGAAAACTCTTTCTTAAAACATAATAAAGTTGGGAAATTAAATCATACAGAAAGAAAGTTTGGCCCATTTGGTCAAAAGCTTGCAACACGTTTATTTCAATGCACGTTCTCTTAATGTTGGACTATTTTCTACTTGACAAATTATCTTGTCATAAAAATATTTAATTATGTTTTAAACTATTTTCACGCAATTCGGAACTCTTTGCAATGTAATGGAATGTGACTTTTACTAAAAACTCTTAATGAAATAAAACGATTATAAACCATACACTTTCAACAAGCAGCAGCTGGAAATGGAGTTGCTAAACAATGCAAATGAGCATCACTAAAGAGTACATATTTTGATGTCCTGCTTTTCGCTTTTGCTTTGCTTGGACAAGCCACGAGTATTTTGAAGGGCACCCGCTTAAACTGCTGAATTTAGAAGCTCTTGAATTTTCTGCATTTTTTCCCAACCAGATCTCGTTGCCTCGTTACATTTCAAATGCATTAAATTGGAATCAAGCGACAAACGATTTGCAAAGTCAAGGGGAAATTTATCAAGTGGCCGGTCTCAAGTCCTATAATTCCAACGTAAATTCTTTAATACAACAGTGCGTATGAGCAATAAAGATTCGCCGGCAATAAATAAAAATAACTCATACGCAAACAGCGTCTGTTGACTTTTCATCAGGGACAAATCGAAACTAAAAAATGAAACGAAAGGGAGTTGTTGCGTGCACATCAATTAATTATCAATTAAGGAAGAGAATGGAAATTATAAAGAGTTGCGCAACGGAAATTTTCTGGTCGGGGAAATTGCGAAGAGTCAAATCTTTTCATCCACTTGTTGCACTTTATTATTTGCGTTATTTATTAGTTTTAAGATGATGAAGCATTAAAGCAAACTGTCCATTGGAAATGCTGGAATGCGGCTACATCACACTCGCACATCAAAAATATTGAATGCGTTTGGAAAGAAAGTCCGCTATTCAAAACTATCAACACGAAAAATTTATTAAAAATGTGCTGCTGCCAGAACCAGTTTCAAATTTACAAGAAATTTTTGAAGTTTTTTTTTTATTTTTCATTGCAGATTTTGAGCAACGTCTCACTGTTGCAAATCACGCCATTTAATATCGATTCAAACTCTTTTAATTCCTCAACAACAAAAAAAAATGAACATCTCGAAGCCGTAAAATTATCTTCATTATCCTGCCCAGTTCGCTTTCTCTTGTTGCAATAAATATAAAATACATATAAAATTGGTCTTTCAAGAATTTGTATTCAATACAATTTATGTTTTCGTGTGTCTGTATATGATTGCTCGTTGTTGGCTGGCATTTGTGGCATCGTGTAATATTTCCTGCTCGCAGCCAACATCCACCCACCCTCCCAATATTTTGGCTCAAATGTGGATTTATTCTTTATTAATATTTTCATACACATTTTGTTCTTCTGAAACTAAAACATATCGATTTCCACTTACTGTAAGATCCATTTAATACTCGTATATGCCCTGGTTAATATTGCGAAATGTAGTAAAAAAAATAATCTAATTTTTACGAAATGTTCCAAATAACGAGGTCTGCTGTAGTAACTGAATGTTGGATCATTTGAGATTTCATCAGCTTCTGATAGTATGACATCTAGTCCTCAGGACGTTGAAAACTGTGTGTCTCATCAACGTCTATGGGTATAGTATTTGGGGCAATTTTAATAATCAGTCGTCTGTAAAGCCATTGAATCATATACAGAATATGATTATAAAATAACAACAATAACATATAAATTTAAGGCTTGTCTCTGGTGAAAAGGTTGTTACGACTTCAACGAAAACAGCTTGTCAATGCTGAAAGCAGTTGTCAAAGGGAGAAGGCTTATTTGTGAAATATAGGCTGAGGGGTATTGAAGCGAACGATTTTTGTTTGCTAATTTCTTTCACAAACTTTCCTATTTTTATACTCGCTTCAATATTTTAAAAAATTCACTTGCGATTCCGAAATGTGTTTCGGAATTAAATTAACAAAAATGTCTCCAATACCTCTTTAACAACACGACTTCTTCCCCATTAACTTTGTTTTATGTGCGCATAGAAGGCGTGTGGGATCAGCTGAAGTATCTTTCGAAATCCAGCCTTCCGTTTTCTGCTGCGAAATAAAGCGACCTGTTACGACTTAACTCATAGTGTAAATATGGTAGAAATCAGCACGCATAACTTCGACATCACAACTTTAGTTAATAGACCTAAAAATTTGATGGCGAATCTTGCAAATGTCCTTTCGTCCTGCAAATCTGACTGCTTTTAAATCATCCGTCCTCCTGTCTTATCTAGGAAACGATTGAAAAACTTTTAATTTTTCAATATGGAGATTTCCTTCTTTTCAATTTTTCCCAAGGAGATCTTTTTTATTAGAATTGATATCAAGCGAAAATAAAATATTTGTTGACTTGGAAACTTTTTTCATTATAATACTAAAAAGTAACAAGAAAAACAACAACAAGTAAAATACAGCCTCCGGGTTGCAGCTTAAGTGACATGAGACGTCAAAGTTGTTTGTTTGCCTGCTTGTTTATTTAAATAAATTAAAACTGGCATTTATTGTCACAACTGCAAACCAGAAACCAGGGGAACCAGGGGGAAGTCTTTGAGAATGTGTTTAGGATTTGTTGTTGTGCTCTTAATTTTATATGTATTTTGACCGCATCGTCATTCGCACATCGTTTGTATTATTGAAGTAATAACTTCGCTTTATGAGTCATGAAATATAAGAAATTCTGCAATAAAAAAAGCAAATTAAGTTTATTTATGGTACGGTCACACTTGGCAAACATTTGCCCAAAAAAGCGTAACCTGAAGACAATTTCAAAAAAAGATGTTCATTTCGATACGTGTCTATTAAGAAAAGCAGTTCCCTACATGGCCAATTTGACACTGCCACTGTATCAAATATTATGGGGAACTGTTTAACTCAATAAGCCCTCGTTTTCAATGAAAGTCGATTGCCCAAATGTGACCACACCTTTAGAAACACTAAAACTTGGTACAGTGCGCATTTTGCAGGTTGATGATAATATCCATGGATACAAAGACATATTCGTAGGTGTGTTTGCGTCCGCTACACTCCAGAGAACCAGACCAGATTGGACACACTGCCTGCCTAATAAATGTTGTTGGGGGTTGCGTTAACATCTGTTGCCCTGTTTAAATTATGAAATCATAGCACTTGCCACGGAGCATTATCCTCAGCAATTTTGCCTTTGTCTGGGACCATCACCCAAAGCATGACCTCTGGATGCGCAGTGCATTGTGTCAGAACTAGAACGGAGGGATAGTGTTGAGAGGACAGATGAAGACAAGTTAGAAGACAGAAAATATTGTTGCAGCCATTTTTACTTTTTACTTCTCATGCTCTGAGAGCCAGTCCCAAATGAAACGTTTCTGCTCCCGAAAGTAGGGAGGAGTCTGTCGTAGCGAACATTCCGAATTTTGCAAAATTGAAAGCGGCCTCTAAATTTATGCACGCAATTTTGTTGTACGATTATTGAAAGTTTGTTTTCGTATGAACAAAATGTGGAAAGTGAAGAAATACAACAACTAAATTAATGTGACGACAACGGGAGCGACAACAAATAAAAGAAAGATTGTTTCTGATGGTTAATTCACTCTTACGCCTACTGCCCTGTCCACATGCGTAATCTTGTCATTCACATCCAACAGACAGTGGGAGTGCGACCACCATCGAATAAATCTCTTGCTCGTGCTCAAACACAGAGCGTTACAGCAGGCTTACAGTGAAGTACGTGTAATCCTCTTCACTGACTTCATAATAAATTCGCATAAACATTTTTATGTGGAAAATGGCAAAAATGAAAGAATAATAATAATAATAATTATTATTTTCTACAAAAAGAAACCACTTGATTCGTCTGCAGTTTCTTGGAAATGAAAGAAATTTACTAAAATCTTTTTTAATTTAGTTTTATTGTCTCCACTCTTCCCATTTACGCTGTTGTCCTCTGTCGTATCTCTTTTCGGGAGTTTTGTGTTTCAATTTGTTAATAAGTTGCGGTATTATTTTTATGTGACAATGAATTGTTGTACTCCTGATGGTGTGCGGCGATTGTTTGAAATAAAAAAAGTTTGAAAATGAAAGTGTCTCTTGCAAATACGAGTAACTTGTCCCCAAAAAAAGGACAAACAAAAGAAGACAACATGATTTCAGCAATTTTATCGATCTATTCTGTTCTATATCGGAAAATCAGTCAACATTATATATAGAATAGATATTCTTTAATTGTAAAGACGATATTGAATTACTTATATTTTGATGCCAATGCATGCACGTGCATGTATAAACAAAATGTGAATTGAATCCTTTAGTACCACACTTGTGCCGTTTTACGCCCGGTTGTTCATTTTACTGCAGCTTCAATTCACGAAGTTTATTATGTTTTTTTCGTGCAAATAGTTGTTGAAGTAAATTAATTCAGTGAAATTCTTTCTTTGTGGAAAACACAACAAATTGCACAGGCAATAAATTTGTTATGGAATATTTATTTCGTGTAACGATTCTCTAATTAACGCTAATGGTATTTCGTCAATTATTATTTTCTTCCTTTTTAAATGAATAAAAGCTCACGAAGAAGTCTGAATATTTAGCAACAGAATACAAAACACACAAATAAAAATATTTGCAAATAAAATGTTTTTAGTTTATTGAGTTTAAAATTTTCGGGGTTTTGTTACGGTTTAAACGTTGCAAATTGTGTTTGAATATTTTGGAAAATATAAAATCTTTGGAATGAGACCAGCAAACTTTCTTGGTTCAAAAAGCGAATGGAAAAAAAATAAACACCGAAAAGCGTTTTTTTTTAGTAGGACCAGCACTCAGGAAAAGACTCCTACATATGCAGTGCATTGGGCTGGAACGGGAAAAGGAGGGGATAGCGTTAAGAGGATTGATGAAGACAGATTAGAAGATAGATATTTTGTTGTAGCTGTTTGTACTTTTTACGTCTTCAGTGAATATATTTGCTACAAGTACCGACGGAGGAGGGTGCTGTACTCTGCTCTGTGAGTACATGATGATGTCAATACGTGTGGGTAATGCTCAGCGACCAGTGCTATGCCTTCGTCAACACTTAACACAATCCTGCACTAATGCAGATCGGAAAAACTCGACAGCATGCTCATGACTGAGTGCGGGGTCGAACTCGGGACCTAACGCATCGAAGTCTTGTGTTGTACTACTTCAACCACAGCACCCTCGGAAAGGCGTATTGAAAAATAAGCACCGAGACTATGGATCAAATACCATGTGAAATATGTCTCTGTCTCTCTCTCTCCTTCTCTCTTTCTGATATAACCGATTTATCAATTATATATCTATTTAACACTATATAATAAATTTTTTACATCCCAAAGATTTGATGAAAACATAAATCTTTCAAAATAAAAACAGGTCGTAGACTTGCGCTTCTCGATTTCTAATTCCTTGAACAAATTTGTTTATAAAAAATTTCGCAACATACCCAAAACTTACTGCGTATTTGAAGTGTCTGCATTAATAAAATTTTGCTGTCGAGCGGGGGCCGTTACTTCGCACTTGAATTTCAAAAGAAAACTGTTTGTCAGTATGTGCCAAATTATTTGAAAATCAGCTCCCATCGGCAATAAAAATCAACAACAATATCTTCTGAAATCTGTGGCAATTTAATACTTCCGTGTACTGCTATTAAACATTCAAAAAGGAAACTTGAAAGAAAAGTTTTCTTTTCATTCTCAATGAAATTGATGGAAGAAATAATGAATATTCAAAATTCTTGTATCGAACTTAATTTTATACAAAACTGTTCATGTTGTTGTTTGTTTGAATTTTTGTCCTTTGAAATCATAATTTTTGCATATTTAAATACTCGTACAAATAAAAGGAAGTTCGTACACATTTTTGCAACACAAGAAATGAATTTAAATTGAGTACTAAAAACAAAAGATTTAACGAGGCGCAACAAACTGCATTCATTCCGTATTTTATTAATTTTAAATTTAAGAATTTAACAATAATAATTTTTGTTCTGCAACTTCACTTTATATATAAAAAATCAGATAATTCAGTACATGAAGTTGGAATTGAGAGTTTCCGAAAAAGGGTTTCGTTTTCGAAGAACTTAAATACGAAATAAATTCCATTTCCAAACTCTATTTAATTATGAATAAGTCGAAAAAGTTCACCATAAGGCGAAAGGACGTTTTCAAGTTAAAATTAACTTTAATGTTAATCAAAGCAAAGAGAGTAAAAAATCAGGTATTTCTGCGCAATTACTTCATCCAAAAATATATTTAAGTTTTCAATTAGCAAATTGCGCAAAAACATTTTATTTGTCTTCAATTTTTGTCGGCATAAAATTTCCTGTTTTATGCGCTTTTAAATGTCTCTTTTATTATTTTCTGTGTATGAAAAAGAAAGTAATTTTAATTTATGGTCTCAATTTCGGGTGGATTTTTTAATAAAACTTTTGTACTTCTGGTGGTTTTACTTGACACACACATCCACCACATCCAGCCCAGGATGTGGGCGTAAATTTGTTAATTTATTTTTTACTGCATATTTTTAAAGGACCTAAACTTTTATGACCTTAAGACAGCCATAAAATAAAAATGGCACTCACCTACTTATTTCACCATTTAATAGCAGATGTAAAATCAATGACAGGAAACACACACAAACAAGCAAACAAAAACAGGTCGTCCTTGCACGAACAAACGTTTGTCAAACAAAACATTTCCTTTTAGAAGGGAACATTAAAAGAATATTCATCAAATAATTGAGCGAATGAAGAACAACAACAACAATGTGGCGTAAAGGAAACACAAACATGCCCAAAAATACATGTCGGCTGCTTTAAAACCAAGAATAGGAAGGAGTGAGTTTGTGAAAGAGAATTGAATAAAATATTAAATAGAATCGGAAAAAATGTTTGGTATCCCATTTAATTTCCTGCAAATTGAAAAGACCGAAAAGACGACATTTGCCACTTGCAAATAAATTTATACTCGTCTGCAAGACAAAGTAAATAATCCACAAAACATTTTGAATGCGACATAAAGTTTAGACTGCGCTTGGGCGGCCTCATACAAAAGCATATTTTTGTTTAGCTTTAACAAAGACCTCCAGGCTGACAAACTTCTGTGAGGGAATCATATACAAAAACAACATTTTCATTAATTTAGATAAAAGGAATGCGAAACTTGTTTAATTTTACACCATCGTGTTCACACGCCACGAAGTTCGAGATGGAATTCAAGTACTCCAACGTTGAAATAATTCTTTATTGATTTAAATGTGTATTCCTATTTGAGAATTCCTCAATTGTTCTGAAGAGTGCCTAAAAAGTTCAAAACCTGGACGCGGAAATATCACAAGTGGCTCGTTGTCGGTAATTAAAATAAATATTATTCACTTACTTGTTCGATGATGTGGGCAACATTCCAAAGAAGCCATATAAATTCATATATTTTATTTATTCACCATAAGCATTTACGATTCAGTTTATAAAACTCTTTTCACTATAAAATTATCTGTCTCCAGCTTCTATCAGTCGAAACAGAGTTCAATTTCAAATGCTTGAATCCGTTTGATCCATAATTTGTGTTGCGAATAATAAAAGCAAAATCTTTTTGTTGTTGCTGTTTAAAAGTAGACCCAATCGACTGTCTAACATGTCTCTTTTGTGTCTTGTGGTTTTGACTAACTTTCAAATACAAATCAATTTAAATGGCTTAAAATCTTTCTTAAGTGATTATAGTGATTTTATATGCTCTTTTTTTGTTGTTGTTGTTGTTGAAAAGAACAGTCTAGAGGTGTTTTCCCAGCAAACATTCGTTTAAAATGTTGTGCCAGCAAAGAGTGGTTTAGTGGTACGATAATTTCGTTGGCCATCTATAATTGGATTAAACGGAAAGTGTAATAGAGAAAATTAGTTGAAAAAAGGAATATAAATCATTCCTCTAACGCTAGAATCTAAATTATGGAAATTACTTTAAATATATAAATCTGTTCCCAACATAATGACATCAATTTTTGCTTAAATGCCGAAATCGCCTTGTTTATACCGAATGCAGTACTCCAGCCGTCAACAAATCGCCATTGAAATATGCTGTTTGCTGCAACTTAGACGCTGAGAGTATCGTTGCAGCTGAACTTTTCGAAATGAGCTCAGAAGTGTCGTTACGGTAAATGGCGAGCGTCATTGAGACATGATGATATGGTTCCAATAAAACGGAGCAGCTTGGCAAGTCTTAAAGCATTGTTAGCCAGTATTCCAGCCAACATTGCCAAGCCACTGTTAAGGAAATGAAATTAGAAAGTTTTGCTGATCGAATGCTCCATGTCACCTTTTCCTTTATCATTTGAAGCCCTCATGCGGCTGAGAAAGTAATCAAAATATCCGCATGATAGACTTTTAACGATAAACGTTGCCAGTTTGAAAGGTCGCTCTCGTATGTTTGTTGGGTGGGGACACGTTATGAACAAACTTCTTGCATGTTGTTGTGCGTATTTGGCGTACGTGGGTTTTTGTATAAATTTAATTAAATTAACGAAAAGAACTCGATTTCTTCCAGAGATATCGGCTTCACGAACGTGTGAATAGATGTATTTTGATGTTAATGTTGTTGAATGATTGGCGTGTGACACTTTTTAAAACACCTCGACAAAAGCTCTTCATAAATATTTATCTAGAAAATGTACAATGGAAATGAAAACGTAGAGCAATTAATTTGATTTTAAATTTGGAACATTTCTATTCTTAAATCTTGATTTCTTTTTTTTTACATTTTGGTCAATAAGATTTGATATATACATAAATAAGTATTTTTAAATAGTTTTATGAACGATTAATAACACTATTTGTGATCGGTAAATATTCCACAACTTAAGAAATTGTTTTTTCTTATTCACTTTCAATAGATAAGAAAAACTTGAAAGACATTGTGCACATCTCTACTGTGTGAGTTGAAAATTTAATTCCTCCACTAATCCTTAGCGTATTTATCACGTTTTTGAAAGCCAGCGTATTAATTAAATTTCAATTTGCTTTACTGAAGAAAGTTCGTTATTAATACCTAAAAATTGTAATTTAATTAAAAAAGTTATAAACTCTTGTACGACTCTAGTCTTAGGAGAATGTTGCTTTTCATTTTTACGCTGTCCGTGGGAATCTCCAAGTGTTAATATAAAAAATACGACCGCCTCGAATGTTGCTCACAATATTTTCAAAGTATTAATTAATGCTAATCATCATCGACATACAAGAGCGTCTATTCACATCGCTTTGCTCGTTGGCATGATTTTAAAATAAATTTTAATTACTGGTCACAAATTATCTGTTAATTTAGTACAGGAACTAAATGTGGTATTTTGGTACTTTACAAGCGATGGACAGAAAATGGTATTCAAAAGAATTTTGTGTGTGAAATGCCGAAATAAGAAGTTTTTATGTCTGCGCCGATTTGAATAAAAACAAAACAAACTATTTCAAAAGGCAGAACTTCCGTAGTCTTCACGACATCTGCAAATATTATCAGTACGAAGTTAAGAAATAACTACGGAAAAGCTAAAGTGTTAGTTTTACTTCTAAAAGTAGTACCTGATCCCATTTAAAGTCATACCAACAGTGACGTATTCAATACTCCAGTTTTTCTTACAATAACTTTATACACTCAAAAAAATAATTAGAAGTTGCTTAAGTTTGCAGTGTGACTGCCTCATTCGCGATATCCAAATAATTATTTCTTTCGTACAACAAAATTTAAAATAAAAATTGTGTTGAATGTGTATGTGCGAAGGAAGTTATGCTTCCAGCATCGTGAAATAGACAATTAATTAAGTTCTTGTAACTAAGTTGAAGCAATAATTTAATTAAATAATAATTGTAGGTAATTAACAGCCGTACAACAACTAAAAAGTTGAATGGCCAACGAAATCGCTTGAAATGGTATTGAGAGTCAGTACACATAGTTCTTAGATGGAGGCTAAAGTTAATTTCGACCACGGACCATTAAATGTTGCTTTAACAATTCGGCCCCTAAAACGAAAACAAATATCCTCCGCATCCAACCCTCCTACTCAAATAATTGGTGTTTCTATATTTACAACGTAGATTTTTTAATTCCTACACTCCTGCTAAAGCGATAATAAATATTTTATATCCTTTTATGACAGTGAGTCGCTGGTGCAAATGTTCAGCGGCCAGGCTTATGCCGTCATCATATTTATACTGATATTAAATATTTCTTTCCGTGTAGATGTGCCATCGGCTTAGGAATGAAAACCATTCAATTTGTCAACAACGCATTCAGAAGACAGATGGTGTAGAAATAACTTGAGGAGTTTTGTGAAGCCAACATGTCCTGTTATCGTTATTTTCAGGTGTGAAGAGTAAACAATTCCTCTTGTGTGTGATTGTATGTGAGTCGTTTTATGAATATCCATAAAATAATATTTATTCTTCTTAGAATTCGCAACTGCACTGTTTCGTAATCCTTTGGCTCGTGATAAGAAACACTCCAGTTCGCCAAATAAATATTTTCTTGTTTAAGTTTGCAATTTGTCAAACCTTTGCAACCAGGATTATGGGGGGCGGCAATAAAGGAAGATAATGCCTTGAATGAGGGATGATATGAACCCAAATTATTAAAATTTCTCCCAACAGATTAATGAAAAGAACAATTTCGGACAGACTCTACCAAAACTTTTTATTTTATATGCGTTCTTAAGCAACTGTCATCTACTTTTAAGACAAGCAAACTGCTCATGGGGTTGATTTATTCAAATCCTTTCGAGGAAATTTGCGACATAAAAAAGTATAACCACAAATTTATCTGCCACAAAAAGTAAGGTTTCGGCTAAAACCATTAACTAAAACTAACAATAAAAAGTGTTTTCAGAAACTACGTCATAAAAACAATGAAAATAATCATAAAAGTGATTTATTTAGTTAATTTTTAGTAAAACGTTTAAGCAGCAAATTCGAATTGTGACGGAGTTTTTGGTGTTTGTTGACGACCGCTGTAGGGAAGAAATCGGCCATCGTATGAGCGCATAAACTTTTTGTCAGCAAATATTGAATAAGATGGAACATACAATTTGATATTAAATAAAATCCTGCTCTTTAACAAAATGTGTCTGTCACTTTCTTTTTCGTTACAGAAAAGTACTCGCTTATATAGAAACGATATCGCTAATTTTAACCAACACCAGCCATGCACAGCGCAACACATGCCATCTGCAGTAGCAACGGCAACAGCTCAAGCACCACAAAAAACAGCAGCAGAATAAAAACAACTTTCGGATATAATTGATGAAATTAAAACAAAATAAGCACGAAAAGCTATAAAACACACTGAAGTCCAGTTAAAAGCCCTCCCGTACCTCGAAAATGTTCCTCAATCGCAATGATCCCAACCACACATTCTCCCACTTGTTGTCTTCGCATGAACTCGAGAGTATGGAATCATTATCCGCATCTGCATCTGCATCTGCATCACCTACATCATCCTCCGACTTGGCCTCGTCCGCCACATGGAATTTCGAAAAGTTAGCGTCAGTCAAGGCCTTATTGAACAACGAATGGCTACAGCAAAATATGAGCCAAATGCTAAACATTTCCAGCGATAATTTAACAAATCTGTTCAGCAGCATTCATCAGCAGCCAGTGCCGGAAACTCAAAGGTCTCCCATGCCACTTTTGGCCACCTTGACTGTCTGTTATACGCTGATATTTATTGCAGGCATTCTTGGCAACCTCATAACGTGTATTGTGATATCTCGTAATAAAATTATGCACACGGCCACGAATTTTTATTTATTCAATTTGGCCGTATCCGACTTGATACTGCTGCTGTCAGGTAATTTTCATTTATTTATTTTTTTATGCACAAGAAAAGTAGAAAAATATTACAACTCGACGTTTGTTGGAGTATCTCTTTCTGTAGCTCTAAATTTGATCACGAGCCCATAGTCGGGGACATAAAATCAATTACGACCCTTTCACTTAAACCCTTTAGAAATAATGCCACTCTTTAAGAATCTCATTGGCACTTTCTATAGCAATTCCACGTGTCGATAATAATTCATCTCTTTCTTCATACAAACACTCAACAAGTTCTGATGAAGCTACAATTGTGAGAAGCATCATAATTGCCATCATCTTTTGTTTGAGTTTGAATCCTCAATTCTATTCTTTCTTGAGTGCTTAATGTTTATGAAAAACTCTTTGTGCCACAACATAAGAAGGGACTTGAGTTAGTCCAAGCACTTGGCGGATGCGAATATATTCACTTTCAACAGGAGGATTAACCCACAAATACTTATTTTGTATTCTGCCGTATAAACATCACTACACTGTGCAACAGTGAAAATCAGAAACTATTAAAAGTTGGAAAGAGGTGTACATACATACATACGCGTATAAAAAATTAATGCCTTCGATGTTGGGCTAAAATATCACAAAAAGGGAGGGAATGTAAGAGAGATTCGACATGCCCGAATGTAACACTGTCACCTCTTCTTCAAGCAGGAGTCGTTTAATAATAAAAAGTGTGGAAATCCGATATATATTTTCAATCTTGTTTTAGAATATTTTTGGCCTTTGAGAAATTGTTTTGTTTTCATTGTTTGTATTTCATTATAAAATACGTGAAGAATTATTTTATTTACACCAGGATGTAACCAGGAAACTAACAAACGGTTTTTCAAATTACTTTTTGTTCGCTACACAACACACTTTAAGCGAACAACTCGACACAATTGTTGTGTTTCTACCGTCCAACAAAAAAATATAAAGAGAATTTTTAACGTTTACAATTATTTTTATTGCAAAGATAGAAAGATGTGTTTGTTTGCTTAAAGACTTATCCAAAACCTTTTCCAACACTTTTATGTTAAGAAATTAGTATTGTACATATTTTCACAAAATTGCCTTTAAAATAATATATTTTTCACCGATTCTGGTTAAAGATACGATTCTTAAAAGTGTACCACAAGTTATGAGTGACGTATTTCTGTATAAATGATAGATTTTTTAAATGTTATTTTCTGCATTTCTAAAGGATTCCGAGTCACTTAAATTAGAAGAAATTCATGTCTTTATTCAGCACTTGAAATCTTCGCTTCAAAATTATTACCTGCATAAACGGTGCTTAAAGTTAAAAAACAAGTATCGAATATCACTAATTAAATTCGTTCCTTGAGTTTTTTTTTTATTTGCTCATCGATAGAAGACATGGAGGCACAAACATTTGAAAAAATTTTATCAATTCCATGCTTCTGTTCCTCTTCTATTAGCAAATTAAATTAGCGACAAGAAACATATTTTGTAAGAGAACACGCACACAACCAAACCGTGGCATTAATAATCCGGACAAACTCACGGCTATTTAACACGGCTAATTAATCAATAACTTATGAATATTACAAGCCGATTATAGTTTAATTAAACAAAATTAAAACTGAGAAAGATGATGAAGACATGTGTTTTATCAAATGCCTTCGGCGTGACAAACACCGCGTGGAGTTCAATTACAATTATTAATTAATAATTAATTCGAATATTTAATTATTGTTATATGAAGAAATAGTTTAATAGGAAAGAAATAAATGGAAGAACTTAAACAACGTGGCATGTTTCGCAGAGGTTAATTGTTCCTTCAATATGTCTTACTTATTGAAGTTTACACACAGCGCGACATATTAAGAGTTACCGTGGCTTACCAAAGCCACATGCTTACATGTATCAAGTTTAGATCCGAACAGTTGAGAAATCATTTGGACAAATCACGGTCCTCGATATCAATCGAAATTTGTATGTAAATTATGTTGAAATTCCGAATGATATCGGATGTTTTTACATTCAATTAAGCCACATAACCAGTAGTAGAAACAACAAAATACGATTTAATGCCGATGAAATAGTGTAGCGGCCTTCGAAAATAACGCCATTCTACCCTACTGTGTGAGTTGATTAATAAAATTTTTCCCTTAACTAAAACGAATGAGCTGAATATCAATTTTGGTATCATTATTTTATGTAAATCACAAAGAAGAGCCGAAATGTTCAAACTATAACGTCCCGAGATGAAACCGCCATCTTCGAAATATTGAAAACTAACAAGTTTCAAATTACCAAAAACTCAACTGCATCTACTTCCATGTATTTGTTGTTTTAATTATTTATTTACATCGCTTGAAATACATCTTTTTCGAATGGTGAAAAACGGACACATAATTAAATATTCTATTCCTGAAACTCATCAGTTCAACTTGAATTGTTGCACCACCGACTTTTTATAATAAAAAAATTTGTTTGTTTAAATGTTTGTGTTTAATTCTTTTGCTCGCAGGTATGCCGCAAGACTTGTATAATCTGTGGTGTCCTGATTCATATCCTTTTACCGATGCGCTGTGCGTTATAGAAGGTGTTTTGTCGGAGACCGCCGCAAATGCAACCGTATTAACTATAACCGCCTTTACTGTAGAGCGTTATATAGCCATTTGCCATCCGTTTCGGTAAGTACAAACGTCTAACCCTGCTGAAGTAAAAAAAATCCGTGTGTAATTTATGTCATGTGAGTGCTTCACGTGAAAACTGCAAAGTGGTTGCGTTAATTATTGTTATGATAACTATTTTCTGGATTCCCAGATTCCAATTGAAGCCCGCAATTTTCCTCACGGCCTTTAAAACAACTTGCAGATAAAGTTCCCAGTAGTTATCCTGAACAGCAGCTAAAGTGAACGTTGCACCTTTCCCATTGTTAAAAATAAAGTTGTGAAGACAATGAAGGAATGAAAGCAAAACAGAATCCATCTTTCAGAACTGATTGTTTTTAATTTGAATTTGTAAGGAAAAGTACGTGTCGATCCACTTGGGCGTTACACGGAAAGTCTTGAGACGTTGTTCAAAATACAAAAGATTTTTCTTTGGCTTGCATCGACGACAAAACCCTTGGTTGATCCACATTTCTTTTGTATGAAAAATTTCAATACTTTTCATTTAAAAGAAACATTAAGATGGAAGAACCAATTAAAACTTGAATCAAATCAATTAAATCATTTGCTTGAATATATAATCGAGTGCACATTGGAAGTTGTGTTTCATGCGAACGACTATTAACGACATAAACTACCAGCCATGAAATTGAGCTGTTGCATGCCAATTAAAACTTTTGCAGGATGTTTTTATTTGCTTCTGTTCGAAATTTTTAACTAAAATGAAAAATATAAATATAATTGTTCATTTTGGTAGCGGACATGTACAACGAATATAATTTTTATGTTTAAGTGGGGATTTTATTTAAGTTTATTGGTGTGTGTGTGTGTGTGTGTGTGTGTGTGTGTTTGTTGCTATTTTATTGCTTTTCGTTTGTTTTTTATTTGTTTTATTTGTTTCACAGCCAACATACAATGTCGAAACTATCACGTGCTGTTAAATTTATTTTGGCGATTTGGTTGACGGCCTTTGTTCTAGCTTTGCCCCAGGCGATGCAGTTTTCTGTGGTGGCAGAGCATGGCGGCACAGATTGTACTGTAAGTATTCAGAAGTCAGACACTTTCATTTGTGCATTATGTGGGTGTTCCGACAAGGGAAGTTATTTAAAAGTTTTAAAGTACATGCAAAATGGTTTTACAAAAACTAATAAAATTTCCGGCACAACACGTGTGCTAAAACACATGACACTGTGCAACAAAAATATATTTTTAATGGCACTTGAGCAATAAATCTTTTTCATGATATATAAAACTCAATGGATCACTTTTTTATTCTATTTTTATAAGACACTGAATTATTTAGGATCATGTACCACATTAACAAGCATTTTTCTTATCAAAATGCCAATTAAGTAGTCTTGGCGCAAAATTAATCGCACTTGCAAATAATATCGTACGTCTATTTGATATTGCGAATCCGCCACCAGCTGCTATGGAGCGATAAATCCGAGGCAGCCTGAAATAATTGTTTCTTTCTTCAAATAATTGGTCGGTGGCATTAACGCAGCGTGAATTTCAACCCCGATTTCCCATTAGAGTCTGCTCGATCAAGCTGGAAGCACAAAAGACCTTGCAGGGCGTGGCTGCCTGCTGACTAATCGGTCTGTCGCTCATATCTTGGCTGAGCTTCCGAAGTCGCATCATCAGACGACTTTCCACACATTTGGCTACCACCAGGCGAAGCATAAGCCGAATTTTAACCCGGGACCGCAGCTATTATAAGTTTTCTCTAAGAATCATATTGTAGTCATACATCCTGAGTTTTATTTGTCATTTCTAACATTTTTTTAAATTGGCGGTGCAATTTTTTTTCTTCATGATTTCGAAAAATGTTTAATATTGACATCAGTAAAATGTAATGAGTTCCTTGTTGCACAGTGCAGTTAAATTGGAGGAGGAAATGTTGCACATTTGAAATAATCAAACGATTATTTCAGTTTAAGTTTTGTAACACGGCGTCATTCATAAACACAAATTGAAATGAATTTAGAATGAATTTTATTTACAAAGTTTCGTTTCTAATGCAGATCAACGATGACTTCTTTGCACATGTTTTTGCGGTTTCGGGTTTTATATTTTTTGGTGGACCCATGACTGCAATTTGCGTGCTTTACGTACTAATTGGAGTTAAATTGAAACGAAGTCGTTTGCTGCAGGCGGTGCCCAGAAGATGTTATGATGTCAATCGAGGTATCAGCGCGCAAACTCGTGTCATTCGAATGCTGAGTAAGTAAAACACCAACAAATATTGTACGAGTATATACAAATAACTGATATTGCGATGTGTATGTGCGTGTGCGTGTGCATGCAACTCAAAGTTATAAACATTTCATCATTACAGCCTCTTTTTTAAAACTCTAAATTGTAATTTCGGCAAGAGAACTTTCCTCATGTTGCTTTAAGGACTTTAGCAGATGAACTTTGCTCGAAGCAAAAAGAGAAAGAAATTTGATACGTCACGTGCAACTCCATTATCAGTCTGCAGCAGACAAAAATAACTGGGGCAGAATAAATAGTTGCCCAAATATGCGCGGGTTCGAATGGACTTTGTGTTCGAATATTCGATGCATTCATTTCACCAGTTTCGGATAAATAAGTGCGTCCTGAACATTTTATTTCCACAGCACCCCACATCCTTTAGAGTCTCTTGCCAATGATTTTAAATCTACATAAAACTGACTTGAGTAATCCAACAATTTTATTTATGAAAATTTGCTAAAATATTTCTCTTCTTAGTAACGAGATGCTTTTAAAAAGTTTTCTTAAGAACTGAATGCTATTTCGTTGTCTTCAAGGCCCATACATTTTCATTTTCTGCATAACCACACACATACATGTGCTTACGCATGTGTGTTTGTATGTGTAAACATTAACTTCCTCCTTCATGTGCGATCAACATAAAGATATCCACGATTTATTAAATGCAGAACGTTTTGCAGGATTCAACTCCTTGAACAAGTTAAAGGTCCTTTTAATACAATTGCAGCCTTGGCTGAGTTTATGGGGAACAAATTTAATATCCATAAATTAATTAATTTTATCTTTCTATCTTTGAGGAAACTATTTTATTAGAACGATTATTTTATGCGTTTCATGCAGAGAAAGAAAATTTAAATATCAATTTATTAAATATTATTCATAGTGGAAAAGGTGGGTGCCGTTGAAAATTAACAACAGAATCAATTTCGCATTCAGTTGTCGCAAGTTATCGTTTGTCACTCTTATAACATTAAACGCAAATGGAATTCCAAGATTTTGTTTTTATTTCAAAAATTATTTGTGCCATTTGGAACAGGCAGTAAAATTATAGTTTAAGGCTCTTGACTAAGAATTAATGCGATCGAAAATATTTTCCTTCTGTTCCTCTTGTCCGTCGAAACTCTTCCTAAATAAATTTTGCAAAGTCAACATGCCAAGAATGAATTTAAAAAAAAATTTTTTTTCATTTTATCACGTTATTTATGTCGAGTAAATGTAAATATTTTGTAATTTTCCTTCTCCATTCAAGGCGCACATTCATGCTCGTATTCATACCCGGCAAACATTTTATAACAAATTCGATCAACTGCTACAATTTGTTGCCAAACGCAGTATATTTTTTTAATAAATAAAATGAGGAGTAGAAATGTTACTCTGTCCCAAAAAAAACTCTTTTAGCTAAAACTGTATCGAATGCCAAGTCCAAATGGTTCAAATCAAAATTACATTCTTCTGACTCCTCAGCATCGAAGTGACTTTTGGAACACGAAAATAATGCTAAATTGGCTTTACAAAAGGCGCAACTGCCTTGAAATCTATTTAAAAGTAAATCAGTTAAAAGTTAAGACAGGCAAACAAAACAGTTTAAATTCGAAGAAAACCCTTTTTCCACTCCATTTAACGTTGTTAAGGTAAACGACCTGACAAAATTCTGACACAATTCACCACCTGATTCACAGCAAATTTAACTCTATTTTTTCAATATCCATTATTTTTATGGGTGATTGGAGACGATGAGGACCCGCCCTTTTTTCAATGGGATAGTATGTGTTCATAAGGACATCTAATGTACGCCTCTATGTACGCATGTAAATAAATGAATGCTAGGACGAATCAGCTCCTTTATGTTTTTAGTTTAGCAGCTGCATCTGGTGCAACTAGACTGTATTGGGTTTCTTCATTTGAAAAGCTGGTGTGACCACACGCAGTCTTGGAAAGGGTTTCGGATGCTGGTTGCGTATACATACATAAATACATACAACATATGTAAATAAGTATGTGTTATTTATATATAAAACGTTCTCATAACAGAATAATAATTTATCCACAAGCAATTTTTTGTTTTTATCTTGTCAGTTGTTTGTGAAAGATTTGTTTCCACGATTTGCTTGTTATTTTTTGCATTGTTGTATCGTTGAATTTTTCACGAAATTATAGTTTTATTTTTTGGATGAATCATAAATCAGTCTTTTTTCAATCGCTTAAGTGAGAAAAGTGGTCTGAGAAGGCTCATGTATTTGGCTTTTGAACTGGTCGTTGAACGTTGCTGACATCAACCATCCAAGTAAATGGATACAGCAAATTATCCTTCTTCTGGTCTCTGTACTTCAGTCCTCTCAGCACTTTCCTCTCCTTTCAAGTTCCATCTCAATATGCTGCATAGCATGGTTCCACTAAAAAAATTATCATGAAACTGCTAACTGGGAGCTCCAATGATTTATTTATTTTACTTGAACACATTGTGTGAATGTGTCGACCATGTCTTCAAGATATCCTGCACGACGGCTACAAGACAATAGAAATCGTGGAAGCCATATTGGCGTAAGACCGCACAAGGGTCAATTTTTGTCCCCTATCATTGAGGTGAACACAAGCGACAATATCCGCCGCCATATCTTAGAAAGATATTAGAAAGGCGACAGTGTCCTCTGTCATGTCCTCAACGGCTACACAAACGACAAATATTTCAAATAAACGAATTGAAGACTTGGTTGAAGGCATTGTCGCGCATTTCATTGTCCACAATCTCTTTAAAGACTTTTAGAAACTTTGCAGACTTTAAAGACTTATCAGACATACATCGTCGAAGACCATATCGTGCGCCAACTGGGTATATCCGTATGTATGTATCTGCACATTCACACACATATTCCTGCATGTGTAATAAAATTTCAATGTAATGGATTTTATTTGTTTGACAAGAGAAGCAAATAAAAACATTCTAACGATGTTGTAAATGTTTGTAAATATTTTCCAACTCTCCCAACAAAAGAAAAATATTTAATTTTTTCAAACAAGTGAATGGTTGGTTGTGGGATTTGCAAAACCAATAATCAAGACAAGCAGATTTCTTAATTAATTTGTATTATTATTTTCTTTTCTAATAAATTTAAGGTAAAATGAGACAATTATTTCAAATTTCATTTGAGTTATTTAGAAAATAAAATTTAATAGTTAAGTTTGTATATTTGGGACCTGGAAACTATTTTGTGAATCATCAAATTCTTGTTCATTCAAATAAAAATGATCAGTCGTTTTTGTTTTTTATGTCGTCTCAAATATTCGCACTTCTCAAGGTATTCGAAAAGTTAATATCCGATTTTTATTGTATTTTAGTTGCTGTTGCCGTGGCGTTCTTTTTCTGTTGGGCTCCATTCCATGCACAGCGTTTGATGGCTGTTTACGGTTCCACGTCGGGTATTGATTCGGAATTGTTTACTAAGATCTATTACATACTGGACTATACATCGGGAGTGCTGTACTTCCTGTCGACTTGTATAAATCCGCTGTTGTACAACATAATGAGTCATAAATTCCGGGAAGCGTTCAAGGTAAGACTATCTTTGTCCTCCATCATGTGCTCTTTAAGTTAACCTTCAGCACTGCTTTCGTTTCCATTACTTTTCTCCTCTACCTCTTCATTCAATATCTTTCTTACTAAAACTTAATGGAAAATTGGTACGAAATTTAACATTCAAATAACTACTTTTGAAATCTGTTTCAATATTAATTCAACCAAAATCTTTCATCGCTTATTGCGATTCCGTTTTTATTGCCTGATGGGCGCATGTTCGGATGGGGACAATATCAATTATTATATTCCGTTCTTGCTCTCTCCCTCTCTCTCCCTCTCTCTCTCTCGCTCTTTTGTTTTCTTTTCTGTGTGTTATTTACTTCTTACAGGTAACACTGGCGCGGCACCTTCTGGCGGGGAAGTACCAGAGCCAAAATCACAACTACAGTGCACTTTTGAGGCAGAATGGTTCGCTGCGCATGCATCATACAACGGTGAATAATAATGCTCATGAGCACTTTAGCTCATATCGTGTTGTGCAATTGCATTGTCGTGACCCAAGCCATCATCTTTCTCTACAGGATAGCATACGAACAACAACAACCACTACAACGATTAACAGTAGTAACAGCAGTGGAACTGGAGCTGGAGCTGGAGGTGGAGGCGGCGGTGGAACTATTGGCATTGGCAGCCATGGAAGCAGTTCTGGATATCACCCAAGTCACCATCAAGGATGCTCTAACGGTTGCAGATCTTCCCAACATCGCCATCGATGTGCATCAACGGGCTCCCAATCGGCACTAGCAGGTTCCCAAAAAGGTTCCATTACTCCAGCCCATCATCGATTACTCCAAACTCAAATCTCCCAATTGTCTTCGGTGGGCGATGCCAATTCTCTAATGGAATGTGATATGTCTGGCGGAAGTTCAGCTTCACAGTGTCATCATCCCTCAACTATTGGCCGACTTAAGGAAATACGCAGACAGCGCTCGAGAGGTAACGACGATTTTCACTCCATAGACTCATCAGTGCCATCTAATCAGTGGAGAGATGATACCAAACGTTGTGCTTCTATAAATGAAACAGATCTGTATCCGAAGCCTGTGGCTCCTCATATAATGGCAGCCACTTTGGTGGCCACACAACCCATACAACCAATGCACTCGATAGCTGAACTCAGTCTAGAAAAACCTACAAGATCTAGACTTAAGCTCTCACGCATTATTAGCAGACGCCAACAAGATGCGTTCGCAATTCAGTCCGGCCCAAGAGTGGAACTAATGAGACCCCGCTATAAATCTGATAAAACATCGTCTGTGAAAACTATACATTCCCTAACCGATAAATTCAAGTGGCGCACCAAACGAAAATCACCTAAAAAACGTACGTCTGCAATAAAAAATGGGCTCGAGTGTGAAGATTCGGCAAACACCGGAACTTCATTGCCCACTGCAGCTCTTATGAAAGTAGTTTACACGACAGCAACAGAAGCAGAACTTGAACCGGAGCTGGCGCTCAGCAATGATGGTTCACTTGGGTATCGAGCTCCGCATTCATTATGATGACACTTCAACGAATTATCTCCACTGAGGATGAACGAAACCTTCAACCATGAAATGGATAAAGAAGAATACGAATTGAATCAATTTCGATAAGACTGTTTAAGAAATATAAAATAGAATTATTGTCCTGTCACATGGAAAACTCTCACAAGGTTCTACGGCTCACAGCTTGTAAATAAATATATTGAGTGCGACTACGAGTATGTAAATAATATCCACCTTTGGATAAATTTGGACTTTGTCCTGAGAAGGGTAAAAATAATTTAGAGCAATAAATTTTCACACATAATAGAGTTTATTTAACAACAATGGAAATAGCTCTTGTGGAACATTGACGAAATGTTTGGGTGCGTACAGCGCGCAATACATATTTAATTGCCTTAATATTCCAGAAGAAAATAGAAGTCAATTCACCTTTCTTTAAGTATCTCGTCGTTCCCAATGTTGATCAAATATGTTTAACTTGAAGGGTGTTTCTGTGCTGATATGCACAACATAAATAAATTCGTATTAAATTCTTTGCAAAAATTTATAAAAAAGCTTCTTTCTGTTTTATGTATTCATACGCACCTTTACAAATTTTTAAAGGCCTGCTTTTAACTATTTATTATTGGACGGCAGGAAGGCGACAACTGCATTTTGTGTTCTCTTAAAATTTATTCTGTTATGAATAAGTCGAAACATGAGATTGCTTTGTAATTTTTTGAGGCGCTGTGGACTAAATATTAAGAAAAAAATAGCAAAACAGCATTTTATTTTATGTGCCAAGGGATTGCATTTTTAGTACCAGGCGAAAAAAGATGACATGAGTACGTTTCGAAGGAATAGATTTATAAAAAATACTCTTGTCCGTTTCGCAAGCCATTTGAAATTAAAATTAAGTAGAAATTAGTTAAACTAATTAATATTAGCAAAAGCGAACAACAGCATTTTCTATGGTGGCAATCCCGACAAGCGGTTGTTGATCAACGTTTAACTGTCAGTAGGGAAAGAAATTAAGAAATTCCAGCCAGAGTGCCTGCCAAATTCTTAATATTTCATTTATGTAATTCGTTTATTTTTGCAACTAAAAAGCATTTCTCTATAAATATTATATGTATTGATAATGAATTTACAATTCCAACTTAAGTTAAGGTAGTAAAATAAAGTTTAAGAAAACTATTAAAATCTTGTGCTTTTAACGTGATATCGAGACATAATTTGCTGTACTTCTAATAATTAAACTGCTGTATTTTTTTACACTCTCTCTCTCTCTCTCTCTCTCTCTCTCTGTTAAGAATAGAATCTTAGATTAAATCTTAATAACTTGTAAACATGAATAGTTTGTAGATAATATTTTAACACTTAATTTTAGTTAGACTCGTGTCTCGTGTACATACATGTACTTAAGAATTTACAAACATACATACTTACATATATACCCGTATGGGTATATACATATTTTCAAATACACTTATGTAATTAATTTTTAATATTTTCTCCATTTTGTGGAGAGACTCTTTTATATATGATTTATCTTATTAATGCAAATAGAAAAATCGAATTTGACGGACAACTAGTCAAGTTAAAAACTAAATAAACATAAATATTCCATTTTTATAAATATTTTTTTTTTTTAATTTTTACATTTATTTAATGCCTGGCCCACGATGTCACTCGATATCGTTCGGTTGATAAAATGTATTTAAGCAAAAAAAATTGTATAATATGTTTTTGTCTTAAATGTATTTTGTCGCCAGGAGGAAATCGACTTTCATGATGGGCCAGGCAGTTAGATTTTAGCTGAAAATTAATTGTGTAAAATATTGTTAGTAGTTTAGATATTTTATATAAATTCCTGTGTACTTAAAACAATAAGAAACTGTTAATAAATTTAAATTTTAAGTTGCCATTTTTTAACTTGTTACCGATTCATTGATGATAAATAAGTAGAAAAAGATCTTAAATATATATATATATATGAAATGAAAGATTCAATTCATTAGAAAGTGCAATAAAAAACACAAATAAAAATTAAAACAAACAAACAAAAACAGGTCTGCTACCTTCTTTCACAAAAGATACAAATTTATATTCAGAAGTAAGAACAAATGAATTACATATTCAGTTTAAAATTGTATCCATCAGTGCTGTCTTTCGTTAGCACCTTCATTTCGGATATTGTTTATTTGTTGAAAAAATATATGTATTTTTCATATTAATTTATTATGCAAAAGTGTTTTTCTAAACCAAGTTAAAACCATATTTCCATTATTAAATATTTTTGCAAATCAAATCGATCAAATAAAGTGAAATAGAATTAGGATTATTATTTCCAAATCTAAACGATATTTGAATGGCAAAGGCCTCTAGGACAATAAAATCAAACATTCGCAAAACTTGTCTTCTATGTTACGTTTTTATGTCTCAACACGAATTCATTCTGAAAACAATCCAGGCAAATTAAACATCTTCAGTTCCAGCTTAGAAAGTTTGTCAGTTGTCACAAGTTATCGTTCGATCGAAAAAACAAAATGTAAACGAAAAACTATTTCTAAGATTCAAATGTGAGTTGAAGGGACTATCAAGAGAACCTCTTTCTATCGGTAATTATTTCTAATTGAGAAATGGTTTGGCGCCTCTAAATCGTTTTATCCGTTTATCGTTTAGATCAACTGACTCAAGATATCACTCAAGTCGTAAAAAGTTAAAACGGACAGGCAATATTGAATTGCTGTGTGGTTGTATTTAATTAAAATTTAAACCGCATAACAACGGAAAATTAAATATATTCCCTGTTCACCCCTGATGATAACAGGATGAAGAACAAATAAATTTTCTAAATGAAACTGAAGAAAGAAAAAAACTTTCATTGTCTTGTTAATGCTGCCGACATATTAAAACGACATTTTTAGGCCGTATAAGCTTAAACCGCGACTGCATTAATTAAAAACTGTAATTACCACAGAGTGTTTGAATGCATGTAGTACATGAGTCGGAGGCAAAGGCATTTTAGCAGGATTAATTACATTTTAGTAACCACAACAGGCTGATTTTATGATAAAAGTAGTTGCAGGCACATAATTGATTGCATACAACCGTTTTTATGTACATCAGGGTGACCGCTGCAACTAGATGTATCATCGCATACACACACACACACACACACACGCACACACATACAAATAAACCCATTTTCAAAACGACTGTGAATGAGTTAATGATGGCCAGGATGATCGGAAATTAATTCAACTAAACTCTACGTATGAGTTGAAGATATTTCATTTGCGAGTGGAAAATAATTTCAATTTTTTAATACGAGAAATTGTACGAATTTATACCAGTGCGTTCTGGAATCAAGCGTGCAGTTATATTTATGGTAAAATAAAAATTTCATTGGCTTCGCGTTAAGAAAAAAAAACGTTAAAGCGTCCAGTCAATGCCTAAGCTCTTTCACGATTTCAATATGTCTGTGATACGCTCTCTGTAAATATCTTTACTGCGTGTCACAAACTTAAGTTTTCAATGGATTTCAAAACATTCTGTTTTAGTTTTGAATGCCCGTCTCTATTTTAGAATGTTATTTCGACAGATTTCCTATAACACCAATAGCATATAGACATTTTAGTGTCCGCGTAGTAACGCTTTAAAGTGCTTCGCAGATATCTTAAAGATATTCAATTCGAATCTTATGTAAATTAGGAAACTTTTTCGCATCACTCGTAATCCTTTTGTCTAACGCCTTAGAAAGTAACCAGCCGCATGCTCATTATTTAAACATTAATTTTCATTAGTCTACTCCACACTTGTATTCCATATGAAAGTAGCGTGAGAAATTAATATGTGTTTGGATGTTTGTACGTGTGTGTGTCAAATAATTTAACTAAAGGATTCCACAGGGTTTGGGGAGAGGTTATCGTTAAAGTGGGCTTGTTGGCATATCAAACCGCAGTTTATAATCAAATTCGTATGCATAAAGATGTTGGCCCATCCAACTAACTCATTTAATGGATGCTGATGAGCAAAAATAACCCCGCTTACTGACGATGAAGGTGCAGCAGCTTTTTTAAACCAGGGTTCCGATCCAAAATACTGCTTTTGTGACTATGACCTTTTTCCATTAAGAGATTAAGAGATTGTTAAGTATAACAGAATTTATATATTTGCGCAATTCTTGGGATATTCACCACTGTGTCACGACATGTCGTAGCAATTGAATCCATTTGAAATCGTGGGCGTATGACTGTTGAACTTTATTAAGTATTGCGTACACAACCCACAGCAAAGTTGCGGTTCTGTTTCGGCAAATGATTAATTAAAAACATTTTTAATAACAACATACAAACAAGTACGCCTTTCACAGATACAAAATCCCTCCCACACACTCTATTTCGTATGATCGTCTCTCTCATTGTAGAATTACCAGGCAACTCCAGTTGTACAACAAGACAATTAATTGCACAGGTATTTTGTTGGTGGAAAAATAAGACACTTTCAAAATTATTCTCAAAAGTAAACTTTCAACACAAAATAGAGCAAAATGCAACAAAATACAACATTCGAATGATTGATGAGTATTCAGGATGTGAATTATGTAATTCGAGATTATATGAGTCGAACCAAGTTGTTCATACATTTTTTTATCATACGTTAAAGGTTTCATGATCCTGAAAATATGTAATAAAATGCTTATATTGACTACAAAGAAGATGAAATATGTCGTGCAAGTTTTCGAAAATTTCAAATCCAGCTATGCTTGTTGTTGTTTTTTGACAGTTCGTACATTAGCTAAGAGGAACTTAGTTTCCAGTCTGCTGATGATTTTGTGTAAGAACCAACCAAATGCAGAATAGGACCAGTAGCAAACAGAACATCTATATTTACGAGGTATCTCAAACTGTCCGAAGGAGTAGTAAAAATGTTTAAATTTTAAGTGCCTTTTCAACAGGCAACAGTTTCATGTTATTTTAATGTCCGCTCCAAGCGCAGAACGCACTTGCGACATATTAATTAATTTTAATACATTAATTTTCACGTTACTTTCATTTAACCATAAAAAGTTATATTAGTAACAACTGCAGTACCATAATCCTCGTTCGTTTACTTTATATTTCGATTGCTTTGTGTATCTGTGTGTGGAAGTATATTCATAGTGTGTACGTGTTAGTATTTAAGTAGCGGGCTACATCCGGACTTTCTTACAAAAAACATTGCATATGCGATAACACACAACTTGTTAAACTTTATTTATTAAACTCCATTTTCTGTGGCAGCAAGATTTAGTCTTGCTGGAGCATGTTATTGAATTTTATTTCGTAACACATGGACCATTTTGAAAAAGTCATTGGATGAGAATTAATTATACACTCATTTTTTAATATGACGTTAACGTAAAAGTGCATGCACACGTGTGTGTGCAAAGTGCATACAGTTGCGAACATGAAAATAGCAGTAGCATCAGTGCTGGTTAGTAAAGCGGCACACCTTTAGGTATAATTTGCTTAAAATATGTGCTACAAGTGAAACTATTTGTAAAACTTGAATTTTTTTGATAATTTCTCAAGTAAAATATGTGGTCGCAAGAACTTTGCTTTTAATATATCAAAATATTTCAAACAAAGTAAAGTATTCCCAAATTGTAGACGATTATTCAGGCTCTTTTTCAAATCCGCGAATTTTTCTCAAATTATGTGGCCTTAAATTAAACGTTCTTATTGATAGTGAAATATTTAGAATATTGATTACAATCATCAAAGTAGCAGAACGATTAGCACTGCTTTCGAGGACGCTACGCCATCTAAGAAGCGTACTTTGTACAATTGATCTACTTCTTAAGGTGGTACTAAACAGCAGGAATGTAAATTTTTAAGCAAAGTTTGTAGACGATTATTCAGGCTCTTTTTCAAATCCGCGAATTTTTCTCAAATTATGTGGCCTTAAATTAAACGTTCTTATTGATAGTGAAATATTTAGAATATTGATTACAATCATCAAAGTAGCAGAACGATTAGCACTGCTTTCGAGGACGCTACGCCATCTAAGAAGCGTACTTTGTACAATTGATCTACTTCTTAAGGTGGTACTAAACAGCAGGAATGTAAATTTTTAAGCAAAGTTTGTAGACGATTATTCAGGCTCTTTTTCAAATCCGCGAATTTTTCTCAAATTATGTGGCCTTAAATTAAACGTTCTTATTGATAGTGAAATATTTAGAATATTGATTACAATCATCAAAGTAGCAGAACGATTAGCACTGCTTTCGAGGACGCTACGCCATCTAAGAAGCGTACTTTGTACAATTGATCTACTTCTTAAGGTGGTACTAAACAGCAGGAATGTAAATTTTTAAGCAAAGTTTGTAGACGATTATTCAGGCTCTTTTTCAAATCCGCGAATTTTTCTCAAATTATGTGGCCTTAAATTAAACGTTCTTATTGATAGTGAAATATTTAGAATATTGATTACAATCATCAAAGTAGCAGAACGATTAGCACTGCTTTCGAGGACGCTACGCCATCTAAGAAGCGTACTTTGTACAATTGATCTACTTCTTAAGGTGGTACTAAACAGCAGGAATGTAAATTTTTAAGCAAAGTTTTTATCGAAACAGGTAAAATATGGAAAATTCTTAAATTAATTAACTCACTTTTGGATAGTACGAAATCCCCAACGGTAACTACCTGGCTGCCCTCCTGTTAGAGATTGATGGGCTACGTAACGCATAATATATTTTGTTTACCGAGAGAATACTTCTTTGTTGACTTTTTAAAAATGTTTTAAAAATGCTGAGTAATCATACTTAGAAGTATCGATGCCAAATCGAAAAGATATGTTTATTATATACAAAAATTTTTATTTTCACACTGCGGTATAAAAATTTCCTATCGAAAGTTCAATTCATAACAAGCTTTGAAACAAATATGTTAATTAACCTTAAAAATTTAACTTTAAGATATTTAATTAAAAACAATACAATTTTTTTATTTAAACCTGAATAATGGCTTAAAAATATAAATAAGTAAAGGCTTAACAATATTCTAGGATATACAGTATAGAAAAACGTGTATAATACAGATGGATATTAATATAAAAGATTAACTTTACAAAAGGCAAATTTTGATATAAGAAAAAAGTGTTGATTCAATCGATACTATTACTGGGTGTTGTATCAATCATATTGGAAACTTTTTGAGATTTAAGCCACTCTCCTACTGGTTTTAAGTTTTGTGCCAACCACTTTATGTTATTCTTAACAGTTTCTAAAGCTTCTTTCCGAGCAGCAGTACCAGCACCAGCTTCAGGGTATTTGGCGAAGAATGATTCCATTTCCTCTAACTTAGTTTGAGTAGCAAATCGGGAGGTAATGGATGGAATTAACCGACCCAAATATCGTTCGTTGATACCAAAACGTTCTACTAATCGTGTCCAATTCTCACGAACATAATCCCATACCAACGGTTGCCCTGCCCTATTTTGGGCAATGTATTGTAAACAGGTAAAGTAATCCTGACTCCTTACGTAGCTTTCATTCCATGCTAAGTTAATGTAACTAAAATAAAAGAAAATTTAGTATAATTATTGAAAACATAATTCAATATATTCGGAAAAAAATACCGTTGCAGGAGCCATGGCTCATTAATAGCTGCCAATGATTCCATTAGCTTTGATTTTTCCTGGGCATCTTGTTCAGCCACAAACAAATCAAATACTTGATTCCATGTTTCCTCATTGCCAGCAACTTTCATACCATAATAGTAGACGGTAGAACGGATGTCCGGATTAGGTCTTATATTTGGATTTACCATCCATTCAGCGAAACGTTTGCCAGCTTCTTCCAAGGCCTCAGAGTTGCCATTATCACATGCAGCATTCAAGATAGTCACACGTAAAAGACTTGATATAAGAAATAAAGTTCCATAAGTTATTTTTAATAATTTAAAATAATAACTAAAATACTTGTGTAAGTGGTCCTCGCCAACATTCCATGTAACTGACTCGTAAGCAGATTTTAATATTTGGCGAAAATAGTCCACAAAATCACGATACAAATCCGTAAAATATAATATATTCTTAATGAAACTAAGACGCGATGATGCTACTCTCCAAGGTACATAATCCAATTCATTTTCCAAATATTTACTCAAATCTAAAGCTATGCTGTAGTCAAGTTGTCCAGCATCAGCCAACGCAAAAACATCATTTATCAAATGAGCACGATCGGATACACTGAAGTAACCACGGCTTCCGAACAAAGCCTTTATCAGAGACCGCCACATATTTTCAGAATAATTAACACGATAATAGCCAACTTGGTTTTTGTTAAATTTAATCCATTCAACAGTATCAGGAGTAGCAATGGACACTACCAAATAAAAGTTCAAAATGGAGATTTTAGTCCAAAAAAATTTTGTTAAAACTATAATGCTTACACTCATTATCATTGTAGTTGAAAATTGCTCGTTTAACTTCACTGTTGTTGCTTGTGAAATAGGTTATTGGTATGGACCAATGATAACTGTGGATATTATTCCAAAAAATCAATTATTTTCATAATCAATTTTGATTTTAAGGACTCACTTGAATTCCGATTTCGCATGAGTACCATTGTAGTCTTCTGGGTTGGCGAAAAACCTTTTTTGTGTCAACTTGTAGCCATTCTCTGTTTGAATTACTTCTACAACAGGTAAACCCATTTGTTCAGTCCATGTTTGCATAATCAGCCTTAATGAAATTTTAATTTCATAATTAAATTTTTTATAGAAGAATCATAATTTGCTTACTTAACATTGAAGTCTAAATTAAGAGCTTCCAATTCATTAAGAAAATCAATAGTCTCGGCATTCTGAAAGTAGTTATTATTCAAGTAGTTGGTGGTAGCATTCCGGAATTTCTCGTCACCCACTAAATCTTCCAGCATTCGAATTACTGAAGCACCTTTTGAATACGTTATGGTATCGAAAAGTTCTGTAATTTGATTGGGACTTTCCACTGTTTGAACAATTGGATGCGAGGCTAAAGTAGCATCTAGTTTCATCACATCGTGCAAGTCGGCAATGAGAAATTGGTCGAGCTGTAAATTATATTAAAAATTACTTAATGCAGTTATTGAAAATAAGATTTTCATTAAATTACAAACGCAACTTACCATTTGCCAGTCTGGATGAACATGATGCACGCCTTTGTACTCAATATAACTGGCAAAGCCTTCATTCAGCCACAAGTCGTTCCACCACTTCATTGTTACTACAGATATATAAGTATTCATTAATACGAAATTTCAAGACATAAGAATGCATTAGAACCAACCCAAATTGCCAAACCACATGTGAGCCAATTCGTGACCGATTACTGTTGCAACACGTTGCTTATTTGCACTTGAACTTATGTTTTTATCATACAACAAAGATGTTTCTCTGTATGTAACCAAACCCCAATGTTCCATGGCTCCTGAAACAAAGTCCGGAATCGCTGCCATATCGAGTTTTGGCAATGGATAACCGACATTAAAATATTTAATGTAAAATTCTGTAACATTTACTCCAACATCTAAGGCATAATCGGTCTTTTCAATTTGACCATCTGTTGCAAATACTCGCATTTCAAAGTTTCGTTCACCATCTAAGATTCCTTTGACCATTTTGGATTTATGGGCAAAGTCAGACACAATGAAACATGCCAAGTACGTGCTCATTGGAACACTTTCAGCAAAAGTTACTTCGGTAAGACCATCTCCAATATCCTTTTCTTCCTACGTAAAGTTTTAGCAAGTTTAGTAGTTTTTTACATCGAAATTATCATTGTATCATACCTCAACATTCATATTAGATAATGCATGATAGCCGTCTCCTGTAGGTCTGACTAAAGTTATAGTAAACATTGCCTTCATAGATGGTTCATCGAAGCAGGGAAAAGCCTGACGTGCATAAGTAGGTTCAAACTTTGATGTTGCTATCCACCTAGAAGATATTGTCAAAATAAAGAACATATTTTTATCCGTATGTATAACAAAAAATAAGTACATGACATAAAAGCATTCTGAGTACCTTTTTTCGTTGCGTCTTCTATCCAAATACGAACTCTGATAAAAACCTACAATACGGTCCACCAAAGAACCACTGAAAGCCAACTGCAACGAATAATTGCCCACTTCCAAAGGCTCAGCAAACTCAGTTACCCAATATTCGAACTGAGGGTGCTCGAAAGACAATAAAGGTGTTATGGTTCGTATTGGTTTCTCTTCGTTACCCAATTGTACAAATTCTTTTGTCACCACATTTAAGAACTTGGAGTGAACAGGTATATAGGAAATCGGTTTCAATACCTCCAGTCTAATAGTTATATTACCACTAAATGTTTTATTCTTTAAATCAGGTTGCAATATCAAATTGTAACGCAAAGGTTTCAATTCTTGCGGCAAACGAAATGATAAATGTTGTAAAATCTTCGATGTTGCCATTATGGACGGTGATATTAATGACTTATTAAACATAAAAACCTTTGAACTATCTGGGGACTGTGTTGTTGGAGTTCCTGAACGAAATCTTATAATTGGTTTAGTGGACAACCGCAAAATCTCATTTACTTGGACCTCTTCTTGGATGATAGAATCGTTGTAGGAGATATCTACTGTTTGCATCAAAATATATTAAATAAAATGTTTTTTCTTCATATGATTTTCAATATGTACAGCAAAGATTTCGAAAAGATTTTTAAAACAAAAGGGCTCCTCTTGCACTACTCCCGAGATAATTAAAACTGGAAGAAAGAAATCGGCAAAAAACAATGATAAGGCATCCAACCTTCGATTTAGAAACAAGCACTATGAAATGACGACACGAAAATTTAAGATGAAGGTTGCTGCCATACTACAGTAATAAATCCGAAAGAAGCTGCCACACTTACTTACGAGTGGCATGAACGTTAAAGTTGAAACTTGTTTAAATTGTGCTATAACAAGATGTTGCAATATTTACTGAAGTGAATATTGCGCACTTGTATTAATTACAAGTGAATCATAAAAAATTAACTTTACTGTACATGTATACATGCTGAAAACATTTAATTTATATCAAACCCACCTTTCAGGTGTTGCTCGTTAACAATATTTCTTCCAACGTATACTAATGCTCCTAATAAAAATATACACAGCACTAATAAGAATATGCTAAATCCTGCTAATGTTAGCACCGTGTTGCTAGGTTTTTTTGACAAACGGTGTGTCTCCTTCATGCGGTGATGATGTTCGTCTGTTGAAAGTGAAGACCGTGGTCTTATTGGAATTGGCAGTTTTGGTTGCTGCTGTTGAGGCGGGTACATTATGTGAGATTGTTCAATATATGTTATGTATTGTTTGGTTTCTCTAGTCCGGCAGCACTCTACAAGTATGTTTATTTTATGCGCTCAAAATCGTTGCATCTTTCGGAAACATTTGTGCCAAATGTATCTAATTTTTCTCGAGTTAAATTTTTTTATAAAACAATTTGGTGTTACGTTATTATTTAATTCGAAGTGTTTACGGTTCTTTTAAATTGGTAAATGTGTTCGTATATCTTGATTATCAATGTGATATTTAATAATATCCATACAAATTTGTGATTTGTGTAGCCATTGAAAATATTTCACAAGTGTATAATTTTAAAATTAATAAAATATATATGTATATGATAAAACGTACACAACAAGGAAATTCAAATTATTTAAGATAAAAATGTTAATAATAATAAGGATGATCTTTTGATATATTAATTCAGTGAAATTTTAGAACTTTTTATGCAACAGGTAAGCCTATATTTTCTTTACTCATCTTAAACGTATCAGCACCTATAATAGTAGTTAAGAAAGTTATTCCAATATGCCAAAAGCACAGTGCTCCATTTACGGAAATATCTTTAATTGCTGTTTTAACTATAAATTAATGCTGTATGCCATTCAGGACAAATATTAACTTTGAATTACTATGATTGATCATATTCTATCACAGTTCTATAGACTGTTTCTGTCATCCATTATTAAACAAACCTAAATACCAATCAGCGTGGTATTTTGAGAATTTGAATGTCACATATAGTCTCAGATATCTCAGGATATAAATATACAGTAATATTTAGGATAAGTTAAATCTAACAGATAATATAGTGTCTTCTTAGCCCATTTGAAAATATATTTGATAATGAAGTCTTATATGTATTCACAACTGAAATAGTTTTAGTCTATGTATAATTATATTAATACAATATAATTTCGATGAGCTTGATCCCAGGATTTTGTTTAAAACAAACAAATGAAGGCGTTTTTATATTGATTAATGTCTAAATTGAAATAAATTTCACAACATTTACTCAAAATTTTTTTAATTTTTTGGTGCAATTTATTGAAAAATAAGTGCAATATAGGGTATTATGTGCATAATATGTACGTATGTATATACATACATATATGTAAATATTTGTATTTGAATACATTGATTTCAAAAATTTCATTTATGAAAGCTATGAAGAATAAACAAAATACAAATTTAAAATTACAGAAATACCGTTTGTATCAATTAAAATAAAACTAAGTTGTATCTTCCACTTTATCACTTTGACATTTGATAATAAATATTACTAAACTGAAAAGTGGCTTACGAAGTATTTTAGAGTCTAAAGACAAATTTTTTATGGTCGAAAGGTAAATGTTTTATGTTCGGATGTAGGTCATTTTGCTTTTAAATACAATTTCAAAATTTCAATATTATTTTCGTAGTTGAATCAGTTTAATTGTTTTTATAAATGTTTGTCCAAACAATTGAAATATTAAATTGCAATCGACAAGCGTACGGGAGATAGTTGAGTACATGCAACTTGAATTACTAGAAATAAGAATCTAAAATGTTTGCTTACATGATACAAGGTACTTTTAAGAATTGCTTAAAAATTTTAGTCGATGAGTAGGATATATATGCTGGATTAAAGCTTCAATCATACGGTGTTTTATCTACTCAGTAGATTCTACTATTGTCGCCTTTCTACACACGTGCATAGGAATATATGTATATATATATATATATATATATATATATATATATGCACATGTACACATGTACACATGTACATACCTGAATTCATATACCTACTAACATTAGAAAAAAAATTTATGTTACTAAACCAACCAACTAACTCGCATTCAGCATCAAACTGAAGTTGTAATAATAATATGTTTACATACCTACATATAAATGTATGTATATTCTTAAGATCATATTAACATGTGTACATATGCCCTTAAATGAGGGGAATTGATAATTCCTACTCAAAACGAAGTTGCATCATATATTCCAAAAAATAACTTATGCATCTCTTTATATTTTCGTTTAATTGAATATATTATTTCAATTTTAAATAGTGAAAAGCTATACAACATATTTGAACACAAAAGGCATTTGCTTTGGACTGTAAAAAAAAAGTTGTTTGAATTACAGCCACATTAAGTTGATTTGTGTTACGTTCGCTTGTCGTCGTCGCCGTCTTTGTCATTTTAATCATAATATTAATTTACTTTCTATAGTATTAAAAAATTCCACTTTGTTTCAACGAGTATTTGAAATCGTAAATTATATTGGAAATGTAAAAAGTATTTTTCGCATTTATAACGGCTGAGATGACTTTTGTATTTCGAGAAGCGAAGTTGTATAAAAATTAATCAAGGTTTTGTATACAAAACAAATTTCCTGAAGAAGTCGCACAAAGGAGTGACGAAATACCGAAAAGCTATTTATAATTTAATAAATATAAGCTTAAAAATATTAGTCCATTTTATTTATATATATATATATATATATATATATATAAATGTATATGTATATGTATATGTATATGTATATGTATATGTAAATGTATATATATATATATATATATATATATATATATATATATACATATATATATATATATATATATATGTGTGTGTGTGTGAGAGTGTGTGTTTTTTTGTGTGTGCGTAAGGAGGAACCCAACAAACGCAAATTTGAACGTTTTGCATATATTTTAATTATCTGTCGAATGGAACTTGTCCATTTTTATGCTGCGCATATTCAACAAAAAGCAGTTGTAACCTTTTCATTTATTAATATTTTCGGGCGAAAAGTCTACGTGGGAAATGATGTTATTGATGGCGAATATACTACAATGGATCCACAACCTTGTGGTAACCAAACAATACCTCTTAAAAACTTGTATGCGCACAATTCTTCTCTAATTAAACATTTGTGTTTGCTGGGTATAAAAACGTTTAGATGGGTATCTTTCGAATAAAATTTATGTGTGAATAAGTACATGAAATGCAAGTAGGTAAACCACATCGTAAAAATAATAAAAATCAAAACATCATCAGTGCCATGCCATAAAAACTGCAAAACAACAAGATTGTCAGCATCATAAAATGTAATACAATCGATTAAAAATATGATAAACTTTGAGAACGAGAGAGATCAAATAAATTAATGTATTTGTGTCACTTTTGTCATTATTGAAGTTTGCACTTTAAGGTAATTGGCAAACAATGTATTTACAAGTATTATGACACTCTTTAGTCTTGATCATCATCAGCATGATGAAAACGATCATCATAATCTCGTTTACATTTGTATTCCGTTTTGTATTGTGTTTTATTATTCAGTTACAAATATTTTATTGCATTTTTAATTTAGTTGCCATTGTTATCTATATACATTCATTCGTACATATGAATGTGTACGTGTAGGTTGCGTCATGTCAGTTAAATCGTAAGTCCGCTCTTCCAATTAAAAATTCATAAGCATAAGTTTTTTTTAGACGTGGATTGATGCGAAATGTGTAAATAAAGTTAAATAGAATATATCAACGTTAATTATGGCAGTTTGTGGACGCATACAAAACTGAAATTTGCAAATGTTAAGTCATAAAATATTGTAATTGAACACAAAGATCTCATTTTATATACATAATTTGGTTGACGCAATGACTTCGTACTAAACTTCGAAGTCTTAGTCTCTTTTAAAATACATCTAATCATCATCAGACGAGCAGAATGGAACATCATAGTTTTCGAGGTCGTTAAACTATTTTTTCAGTGTCTGTTGCCCATGTTTTATTTTTACCAATTATCTTTGGTAAAAGATTTTCTATTCGAAGGGTCTACGCCTCTCTCAAATGTCTACATACAAAACCGTATAGTCGACGTGGATATAATACAAACAAAAAATTCTGGAAGCTTTTATTAAATAGTATTCTCTTTTGTTTCTCATATAAAGCAAATACAGACGTATTGAGAAGGTGGGTTGAATTTACAAAACAACTGAAAACATGGCAGTTACCCTCTATTAGTTTTACAGAACCAATATAATAACCTGCAAAAAATTTTGTACGAATTCCAGAGAGAAAAATTTCTATACAGGACACGTCATGTGACTAGTTTCCAGGAACTAGCAACCTTTATCCTGTTGTGGTTTCCTTATGATCACTACCACTTTTTATTTCATAAAAACCGGTGCTAATGTTACCCAGATCGATAGAATTTTGTAAGCACTTTTGTTCTAGTTTTGAGGTTCTTTTTGTGATTTTCTTTTCAGCAGTCACAAGTCAGGTTAGATTATGTTGAAAGGAGGGACTTTGTTTGCTGCTTAAGTTATAAAATTAGTGAAATTGATAAATTTTGTGGTGATTATATATCTTATATATTAGATCTTTGAAAACTGAACAATTGTTAGCCATTTTTTGCTCCACTGTATACAATCGTATAATAAAAAATGTCGCACAAAAACTCCTTTCATTCAGGATGCATCAAATCGGTAACTGCGATTTTTAAATTTGTTTTCTCAGTAAACAAATATTTATAATAATTTGATTTTCAAGTTCAACTACTGAGTTTTAACTTGTTTCACAGATAAAAAAATTATTTATAAATATATATATATGCACTTAATAAAAACAGTTTTTTGTTAATTTCTTGTTTGTTTAAATAAATGAGTCTGTCTCATGAATTATTCAACAACATTTTGAAAATGTTCAGTAGTTTTAATAAACTTTAATTAATCATTTGAACTTTAAGAGTATCAATTGCATTAAATAAAAGGCCTTACTTTCGTTACACACATGCACATGTGTGTATCTACGAATAGCACTGTCCGAAAAGAAATGTAGCGACGGAATGTGTTTCAAAATATGTAAGCGGCAGCAATTAATCTTGTGTCTTTATTTCATTCAATAATATCTCAATGGTTAGAGGTTGTACTAGATTCCCTATTCGATTTCACCAGCTACAAGTCAACAAGTTGAAATTTACATTACAAACAAGAATCTGTTCGTGAAGTTCGTGGATTATTTCTAGAGTTCATTTCAATAAGCAAAATCGCTATATTTGGCGCAATGACAATTCTCAAGCCGTTGACGAATCACTTCTATATCAGTTAAAATTTCCTGATTGACCGATGTACACGATGGCGAAATCATTGGGCCTTTTTAGTGAATGGTGAGCGCTATCCAGCCATATTGACTGAATTTCATGTTAAAAAGTGTATTCTATGAAATTATCTAACACATAATAATGAAAAATTTCACCCCAAAACACACAATCTAAAGAGAATCGAGAAAACAGGATGTTGAAAAATAATATTCTCTTGGCGGCTCCATGCCAACTGAAAAAGGAGTGAGGCAAAATACTGCTCAAAAGACCAGTTGAATCAATAATGCATTTCAGATTATATCCACGAATGGAATATACCGGGTACCCAGCAAATTATTAACTTGAATATCAGTTTTATAACAAATTACAACATAAGGATAAACGTTTTGATTATGAAGAGAATCTGCTTGTTTTATAGTGCTAAGTAGAATTGAATTCAAGTCGGGTTATTATGGATATTAAAGCAATATTGTTCTCACATAGTTTTAAAAAAGGAGTTGATTGGCAACATGCCATTCATTTACATACTGCAAAAGCAAATAACTCGTACACTCGTTCATATACACACAAATATTCGCATAAATATTGATTTAAGTTAATAAAGGAAAATCCAAAATGTAATTGAAATTAAAGTTAAGCATACACTTCGCCCCTTCACCCTGACACACTTAACATTATTGAAAAATTCATCACTTTAACTAGTGGCAAAAGAAAAAAATTTAAAACAAAAAACAAAAGTTAGCACGATCGAAACATTGAATTAAGTAGAACAAGTGGAAAATACGTGAAGGGATACACATCAACACCGTATAAAAGAGTTTTTAATATAAATTTTATTTTGTAAAAAGCTACGAACGGTTAACAAAATTCATGCTGCGCACGCGCACGTGTGAAGAATTGTAAAAATTTAAATGGGTTTCTATTCAATGTGCGAATACAATGAAGACCATTAATGCAATCTCGTAGCTTCAGTTACAAACTTAAACTGTCAAGGGTGTGAGTAATTCATTATTTGGCTCTAAGAAAAATTAGCCCATCGCATGCTTGTCTGAATTGCCAAAATAGTAAAGAAAATTTTATATATTCTTCATATTCATTTTTATATTTAGTATTCATTCTTCTGACATTTTGTTAAACAATTGCAGAATTGGATCCATTGCAAAACGGAAATTGAAAAAAAAAAAAAATTCTGAAAGTCGCATGTAAATGTAACGTTGGCAATCTAAGAATTGGCAACGGCCAAGAATCTGAGTTTGAAAAAAACACGGCTTGAGTTTTCCCTTTTGATTTTGAAATTTCTTGTATTAACCGAATTTATATCTTTATTTTTATTTGCTACATACTATTTCTTCCCGGAAATCTACAGTTCATCTCGAAATGTAGTTTGACTCTTATAATATAAAAATAATAAGTCAGAACTCACACAAAATTTGTTTTGTTTAAAAATCGTCAATGAGCCATATACATAAGCTTAATAAAACCCACTGACATTCTTCAGCGTATCACCTATTATAATTAATGTGTGCCTGCGAATAACAAGCCAGTCAGCCATCGTGCCAGCAAATGATATGTTGGTCATGCCTAGAGACAAACGCGCGCTCACTATCACGCAATATCACGAAACTTACTTACAGCAAGATTTAAGACTTTCGCGATCATGTCGAAATGATGTTAATCAGTTGTACGCCCGACGGAAATAATTTTTTAATATCACTCACTCACATTCTCAGTAAAACGGAGATTTTCATTAACATATTCCATTCCTCAACATCTCTACACAGACGCATGTGCGCATACGGATGTGTTTGAACGCATGTGAGGTTTAGTAAAGAAATCTCACTTGTCCACACAATGACTTGCAAGCATATTTTCCTTCATGTTGGATAAAACGAAAATTGAAGATTAACGCACACGTGATATTTCTTAGTTTGTCACGGATAAATTCAAGACATGCGCACATCTCCAGTCATGACAAAACATTAATAGAAATATAAGCAACCAAAAACCAAAAACTAAATAAAACTTAAAAAGAAGATTATAAAAGTACGAGAATATAACCGGTAATAAATACAACGAACGAGCAATTGCTTGGACAATGCCCGTCCGTCTGATCATCCGCTTGCCTCTCATTTGTAGAAAGTACTCTAACCCGTATTTTTAGTCACAACAAGTCAAAGTAAAAACATAAATAAATAAAAGAAAAAGTTAACTAAAAAGCTCACATTCAGGCACATAATCTTCAATTAAATTCAATACGAAGTCGTAGTACTCGCACAATACGTATGAGCACGCGATTACACACTCGTATTATTTAGTACAACAAAACAGGGCCTATCTTCAGTTGAATGCATTTGCGTCCAGTTAATGCAACCTAAATAATAACGACAATAAAAATGCATTTCAAATGCAGAGCGCTTAGTCTCTACGATTGCTGTTGCCACATTAATCATCGCAATGCAAAACAGGTGGGTGAATGAAATACAACAAATGAGTTTGAGCCAAAATAAACGATAACTTTTGCTCGATCATGGCCGCCTTTAAAATTGCTTTATTCAGCACCTTCAATTCGCTTTGGTATATGACTGCCATTTTGCTGAAAATTTCGTCAAAACACTAAATTCTTGAAAACTTAAATGTTAGATTATTGTTTGTTGAAAAAAGTAGTTGCGAAATAAGTGTAAAAATCAAATTAAAGTGGAAAAATTGCCTTTGAAGCGGTGTTGTTCTCTTAAAATGAAAATTAAGGCATGAGATATAAATTTAGGGTTGTCCTCAGCCCCAACTATTTTATTAACCAAATAAACTACCCGTGCAGTGCTTGTGGGAAAACTTGACAAAAGCATTTACTCTTTTGTTCTAGATATTTTTTTAAATAAATGCAGATACAAAAAGCTTATTAAAATATTGAATGATCAACTGAGCTACTTAACTAACAAGAGGCAATAAACAATAATATTCATGAGTACTGATGACTACGCGCACCTGTTCCGATCTGCTCTGTAAATTGGATAGTTAAAACTGATGTAGACTTTTCCCTGTTCCTTGGAACATTTTTCATGTCTTTCTCAATTAAAAAACTTTTCGAACCAAAGCCTGTGAGTATTAAGATATTAGTTATCCTTAGCTCTAAATCTTGATGTGAACGAGGTCACGGATAAAAGCCAGTAGTGAATAATTCAAAGCTCGCCATTTATTTCTTTGTGGTACAGATCAAAGTATCTTATCGTCCATTATTAGTGATGAAACTATATATGGTTTAAAAGGTATTTCTATGTAGATATGCACTAAATATAATATTTCCAAGTTACATCAAATAGATTTTGCAACCAAAGCAAGTAGCTGAAATATGAAAATTTAGGAAAAGTTTTTAGTTTCCGCTTTTTGATACGAACGTTATATCAGATGAAGAAATGTAAAATGCTGCAAGAACAATGCATTTTGATATGCTACATCATAGTCAATCAAAAAGTAAATTTCGAATTCTGCTGTAATTCTTAGAACTTTGCCGATTTATTTTGGCTGTAATGGCAGACATGGAATTTCAACCACCGGCCCGATACTATCGTAATTAAATGTTGCAAAATCCATTTACTGGAAAGAAACAGATATATACTTAAAATCACATTATTTTCATACTAATATATACAATTTTCGCAAATATTGGAGTAAATACTTAGTACTCGCGTATACCTACAGAACACATCACTACTTGAAGTTGATAATTTTGGATGGAAAAGTGTTCATTTACTTTTTGTTATTACTGAGAGAAATTTCACAAAATTTCTTCTTACTCTCTAGTTGATGGAAAGTGATAGAAAAGTAAATGACCAGAGCTAACATAAGCAGAAACTATGTTTTTCTAAATTAGGCTTTTAAGGAATAGATCAATACTCGATTAATCAAAACATTTCCAATATGTATATTCAAAAATCTAAGAATCATCAGGCGCCCTAAAGTTAATAGTGTTATAGTCCCAGTGGATAGCAACTTTTAAATATGTGGACGTTTGAAATTACCTCACGGTAAAGAGAAATTAAATAATATTAAAAATCAAATGATGTCCAATCCAGATGACTTCATTCGTGCTATTTTCCGCTACCGGTCAAGCATAATTTACTTGGGATATTTCGAGTAAAATTAGCTTTTAGGAAATCCACCTAAAATAACATTTCAATCTAATTCAATGGTGATAATTGGCTGCGTAGAGTGCAAAACGTAATGACATTCCTTTCAAACATCACACACACACATACATATGTACGTGCACATGTATATGCATAAGTACGGAATCAAGTTGAGTGGATGTGTGAGACACGGTTGAACGGACTCATCTTTTAAACCGAAATAACAATAAAGCAATAAACCATAAACAAAACAATTCGAATGCTAACAAAAATGTAAATAACACAAATTAGAAGTAGAGAATCTTTCAAAGCAAAAAAAACACTATTTAAGGTGCTGATGAACTAAAATAAGCTTTATGCCCAGGCACGCACCGCTCTACCCTTCATACGGCTGCTAAGAATTTATTATTATAGTGCATTTGTTTGGCGTGCCTCTCTGTCTAGTTTGAAATAATCGTCTACAGTTCGTGTGTACTTTTTTCAGTGGGTTCACGTTTGAGCTGTCAGTAGCCAATTGAGGTTAAATGTTTTATATTTTATTCAGCGCTTAACAATACTTTTCTTTAATGTTACTAATTTATATTTAAAACCTGTTAATGCTATTTGGGCCATCAGTTTATAGTTTACAAATTTGGTTTGTTTGTTCAAGAAAGAAGCACACGACCGAGGTAAGTCAAAGGAAGTGCAATTGAAATCATTTTGGTATTTATTTACGACTTGTATTGCTTCTTTATTTTTATTTAATTTCACTCTCTTTTTAGTATATGAAATACATCAAGTGTTTGTATATAATAAGCACTACAAATTATTTCAATATATTATAAAAAAGATTCAAATATTTTCTGAAGCCATAATTATTGGTGCCACAGCTTGTATCGCTGTTTTATTTTTATACTAAAATCAAAGCTTTTCATTATTATTTCCTTGTTATTAAATTTTTTATGAAATATTTCCAAGTGAAATTTGTATAAATATTTTAATTGTCTTTTACATATTAAAACCACTTTTATTGCTGCAACTTTTTCCACACAACAGAAACCGTTAGTTTTTTATTTCGGTTTGTGATATCTCGTTTCGTTAAATTGTCTATCCGCTTTCGGCCAACGTTCACTCTCGACTGAATATAAGTTTTGATTTCAATACTTCATGAAGACTTTTTTGTATAATTCCAATACACGCTTTTATTTTGTTTGCTTATATGTATTTCGTGTTGTTGTTTTCTGTTGTCTTTTACACGGAGAGTTGTATACGCTTTTACTGTCGTTTTTGGTTTGGTCGTGTTGTAGCGATGTTGTATTAAGTACTAGTTTTAATGTTTTTGATCTTTTCAGATCATTGGCTGTTATTGCAAAACTTTATAATGAGACCGGCTTTTTAGCTTTGGAACTCACACAATGAGAGCTTGTGGAGACTTTAGAGAGAATGTGGGCTTGGTGGTTGCCCTGTATTCTATTCACTCACATCTAGTTGATTACACTCACTGGTGACTAGTTGATGGTATAACGAACGAATTGGTTATGTCGAAAAGACACTGTTTATGATTTAATTTGCTTTTTTATGTTCAACCATCGATATGTTAGGAACGTAAAGTGGAAATAAGTTCAAAATCGACGTATTTTTATGAAGCTGATCCCATTTGGGAGCTCGTGGCTACCCTTTGAAGACTTTGAAATAATTTTGTGAAAAATTTTTGCATATTGAAATGGGCTCCGTTCTCACAAGCTGGTGTTGCAAATTCATCACTGCTAACAGCCACAGAGAAATCAAAGTCCGTGATATCAATTTACAGTGAAAAGGTTTGCGCAAAATTTTGCTGATGACTAGCGATGAACAGTGGTGTTATTAAGAAATTAAGAAAAGCGGTGAATGAACGAATTTTCAGAACAATTTTATCTTTCTTAACATTTTATTGCAGGACGACCGTCATCATTCACATCTTCTCGAGCTTCCTTGAAAACTTCTTACCACTTGTAAACATTTTTCTCGCTCAAAGTACAATCACCGTACTCCACCGTCTATAATTCGATTGCTTTAATTAATTTTTTCGAGAGCTGAAAATCACCGAACACGCAAAACACTTCAAGAATAATTGATTCTTGGATGCGTAAAATTATCTGTGTCTGAAGAATATTTAGTTTCTCTAATATAATAATAATGAGTAGGCTTAATTTGAATCTTTGATTTAAAAAACGTCATTAAACTGAGATTCTTTCGAATTGGACGTATGAGTTGGGATATGAGGGATGGTACTCCTAACTGAGTTAGAAGACGCAAAAAAAGATGTTCTCCTGCAGAGAATAAAAAAGCAAAACAATTCATTACAACACTGATAAAAAGAAGTATCCAGAAGATATAAAAAGTTACGAACCAAAGAAAATATTAGTTGAGAATCGGAAGCTACATTAAGCAAACATTCTGTAATAGTGCGATGTTAGAAAAATTTTTACTAAAAATAAGTTCTTTCACTTAAAAAATCTCTATTTTGACATTTAAATTTGCACCGCTTCCATGTCAAAGGCAGTCGATGGCTTCTTGGGACACTATTCCTAAAATTTCCTTAGATAAATAAAAATATTACATCTTAACCGAATGTATGAGTCTCTATTTTTATCGATTCAAATTGTTCGGAAACAAAGAGTTCAAAAACTCGGTTCGAAAATTATTATTATAATTGAAAAAAAAAAAATATTATAAATTTAACTCTTCAACACAAAATGCTTCATCCTGCACAAGTATTGAAATCGTCAGTAAAAATTACCTGGATTCGCTGCCGGCATTCGGATAATTACTTGCATATAAGCCCTGAAGACCATTCATTTGACAATTATAATTTATTGAGACCACATATGGAGTCATTGTGAATAAAACTTCATCCAGTTCGATAAAAAGCATTTCACGGTCAACATCCAAATAAAATTTCCGTATTCGTATACGTATACGAGCCATCATATTCAAAATACTAATCGCGTTTATATCTAAATCTTTGGCATGTAATACAATCAAATTTGTTTCCTTGTCGATTTCTATTTGAATTGAAACGGAACCTTCGCAGGTCTTTGATATCAGATCTGGATGGATGTACAACTTATATTTAATGGGACGAATGTCGTTTGGAAGATGATAAATTATCTGAAACGAAAAGCAAATTTATAATAAGACTTGTGGTATACAGTTTTTATAACTTGACAATATTTAGATACGGCTAAAACTCAAAGAATGTTGACTGATAAAAATTAGAAATCGCTTTCAGTTGAATGTGCTTAATCGATATAATTGAGTATTAATTTTATTTGCCAAAAATAATTTAGATATCAACACAATTAATAAATAAATTTATTGCAATTATAAACATTTATTACGCTTTTGTTACGGAACAGTTCAACCTAAGAAGCACACCGCGATGTACGTACTTCTACGTGCAGGCTCTTTATTGCATATGTATTGCAGACAAATGAAATAAATTCAAAATTTAGATTTTGCCTTTCTACTAGCCAATAGAAAAACTATAGGCATAAAGTATATAAATTGCATCAATAGTGGTAAACGATAGAATACTTAAGCGTGATACAAAAAAATGTGTACCGTGTTCATAAATATGTTGCAGCAAAATTATCCATCCATGTAAAAGGGAGAAAATGATTTTAGGAGTTTTCCAAGAAAACGGCACTTATATAAGTGCTCTAAGTTGACTTCAATAAATAATTTGAAGTCTGCCTAAAAGAATATTTCTTTTATATTTCGGTTTTATATAGATTTCTTTTTTCGCACCGTGTATTATTATGGAGGCATAATTCCTTTCAATTTTACCATAGTGGTGTAAAGTAAAATAAATTTGAATTGAAGATATTTTCCTTTGCTAAACTGTAAAAAAATATATAATGAAAATAATTAATATTGTGCAAATGCAGAAAATGAATTTAAAGTTTAGTTTTAGACTACAAAGCCGAAGGTCGTGACTGTGGGATCACACTTTATCATACAGTTGCATTAACTACTGTCGGGTTGTTTCAAGTGCCGGGGCCATCAATCCAAGCACTCAGTTGGGTGCTGGTTCTGATTGAAAAAAAAAAATGTTTTCCTGCATGTTAAATCGAATTAAGATTCATTGGCTAATTGTTCCTGCATGTTTACAATTGACAGCGTGCAATTTAGTCGTAGCTGCCTATTTGCACGCTTATTTATTGTATCAAAAGCTGAAACGCACTTTTCCACTTGAAGGAAATATTTTTGTTTCATTGTTATAAAAAAAAAAATATCGCACCTGCTCGGGATCTGTAAGACCTGGTGGCAGTGTGGGAAAACTTGGCGATGGAAATTCTGTAGAGGAGCTGATTTCCGTTGTTGACGTTTGCTCTGTCGATGACTGGGGTAAAGATGTCGAAGAAGGTGTCGGGAGTTCTGTAGAGGAGCTGATTTCCGTTGAATTCGAAGATGCATTTGTTGAAGTTTGCTCTGTCGATGACTGGGGCAAAGATGTCGAAGAAGGTGATGGCGTTGTTGGTGTTGCAGCAGCTGTTGTCAAGGTTGAAATAGCTTCCAATTTATGCAACGCATCCTGTAGCTCATTTTCCAAATTCGTTTTTTCAATAGCCAAAATAACTGTGGAAACACAAAATGCTGTAGTGGCCAAACCGAAAAATATCGCAAGCTTTTTTGTTGTCGGAACTGAAATTGCAAACGTAAAGAAAGTGCAAATAAAATTTGCGTTTTTATTGATACTGATATCTGAGCAGTTTTCCATCAAACAAGCAACAGCAGAAAGTAGAAAAACTTACACATAATTTTCATTTTGATTTGGAAAGTATCAAATGATTTTAAAATCTAAACGGAACTGTTTTTGATCCGCGTCATTTACTCTGCGTATTGCCGATTAAAAGCCGTAGCGGTAACTGCTAGTGAAAACAAAGAACTACCGTCCAACGTCTAAATTTGTATTTTTCGGTGCAGGTTTCATTATTATTTATTTCATTTTATATTATTATTACACTCGCATAAAATGAAACTTTTATACTGCAACACGAATACGATAAAATTTATGATGCTTTTACTGATATCGTTTTTTGTTAATCGAAGTGCATGGACATGTGGCGAATTATTTTATAGTTTCTAAGATTTGAAAGTTACACAAAAATTCAATTAATTGATCGTATATATACTAATTACATATACGAGCTCTGTTCCAAAAGGTCATTGCTTGTTTGTAATATTTTTTTGCCATAGATCGACCTTATGTAGACCTCGTATATGTATTCTTTATGGCAAAGTATTTTAATGTGTACTCGTGTGTGATAATTTCTCAAATTGGCCACGAAATGAAGCAGTCAAAGTGCGCAAAATATTGTTTGCAGTTGGCTGGTTAATGGGCGATTAGAAATGGTTTTTGAGTTTCGTTTTCTTTGTACTCAAACATCTTTTTTTAACGTTTTTATTTAAAAGTTTCAATCAATTTAAAACCGAAGTCCAAAACCTACATACCGTGTAAAGCATAAATTAAGCTTTGGGCTTAAAAGCAGTATTTTAAATATTTAAGAAACTATTGCCTGTGTTGAGGCATATGGAGTAGTTTTAGTTTTGGTTAAAAGTGAACTGAAATAATGTTGTACATCATATTCACCTCATTTGAGCTATAAGTATTATCCTGTGATTTGGTAGGCAGATAGAACGTGGCACAGATTTATACATGGGGACTTTTCATAGGATAAAATTAATGCTTCCGGAAACACAAAATGCTGTAGTGGCTAAAACGAAAAATATCGCAAAAGTTTTTGTTGTCAAAACTAAAATTGCAAACGTATAGAAAGTGCAAAAATATTAGAGTTTTTATTGATACTCATATCTGAGCACAGATTTAAATATAAGGAACTTTTCATGGGGTAAAATTAATACCTCTGGTACTTGTTTTCTACTTGATACTGGGCTAGTTCGTTCAGTACCTGATTGATTTCAATTATCATTAACTTTGGCAAATGACCATGTTTGTTTCGATTGGTTCTCCTCGCGATGTGTAGATGTTTTACGAAGGGATTTTCGGAGATTTAAACACTAAAAACGGGTAAATTCGGTAGTTTCGTATCTAACTGCGATGGATAGACTCAAGATTTCAAAGAAAACTTTTTCAGAAATATTGCAATAAGTGCTTGGTACTTGTTTCACATGTGCACTTTTAAGGGTAAAATGAGGTAGTAATTGCATTTAGTACTTTTCATCATCTTATGAACTGTAGTTTGTATCCGAAAGCTTTTCAGTGCGTTTCATTCTTCTGGAAAAATCTTGAATGAGTTTTTCACTATCATAAGGGATATATACTCGTACCACTTTTCGGCACTTGGTTTCTTAATAACAAAATACATGTGACATGTATCTAAAAATAATTTTGACACTCTACCGTTGGGTACCAATAAGAACGAATTTTAGGAAATTCGTCTACGACTTGAGCACAGAAAACTACTAGTTAGACGATATATGAGCAACGTTATATTTATACAAAATACTGGATGAAACAAAATGTTTTCTGAGACTCTTATGACATAAAGGGAGCTGCAGGTACATCTACTGTGCTGTCGGGTGCAAGCAACACTCGCAGGCATTGTTTTGTTGCCAAGGGCCCAAAGAATTAGCTCGCACTCTATTTAGAATCCGGTGACACGGGAACACTTTAATTTCGCATGTACAATATTAAAACATCAATAACAGTTATAATAAATTAATATGAAAATACAAATAAATGTTTTGTCTTTAGCCATTAATTTGTTGCAACCAGCCACGAACTACGGAAAGATTGTTTTTTAACCAGGCCATATTATTTTTGACATTTTCTACAGCCCTGATACGTGCTGCAGTTCCAGCACCAGCATTCGGATATTTGGAGAAGAAATGTTCCATTTCTTCCAGCTTAGTTTGTGTTGCAAAGCGAGACGTTATCGATGGGATCATGCTACCCAAATAACGCTCATTGAGGGTAAAACGATCAACTAATTCGGGCCAATGCTCTCGAACATAATCCCAGACAATTGGCTCACCAATTGGGTTGGCTGCAATATTTTGTAGACATGAGAAATAGTCCTGTCCACGTACATTCTTCTCGTCCCAAGCGAGTTCGATGTATCTGGAATTTATTAAATACAATATCGAATAACAAATAAACTCATAAATAAATGTAAATCTTGTACCTATTTAATATCCACGGCTCTTGCACAGCCGACAATCCATACATTAACTTGAGCTTTTCGGAGGCATCCTTTTCAGCAACAAAAAGCTCCCACACTTGATTCCAAATAGTTTCGTTTCCCAATGCAAACATTCCGTAATAGTAAACAATTTCACGAATATCGGGATGAGGACGATTGGACGGATTTTGTAACCATTTTGTGAACTGATCTGATGCTTCGCTCAAACATGCTGGCAAGCCTAAAGAGCACGCAGTGCTCAAAATGGTCACGCGTAAAAGACTGTAAACCAGACGTATGAAAACGGTGCCTTGAGATAAGAAATGAAAAAAATAAGCCAGGACACTTACTTTTTCATGTGATGTTCGCCCACATTCCAGCCAACACTTTTGTAAATATCTGCAACTAAATTTCTGGCGTAACTGTTGTAGTCCACAAAAGCATCGGTAAACATCAGAGTACGTTTGAGGGATGTCAACTTCGAGGCAGCCACACTCCAGGGAACGTATTGATCTTCTTTGCTTAAGTATTTGGTGATATCCAAAGTCAAACCATATGACAGCTGAGTGGAATCGGCAAGTGAAAATGCATCGTTCAGCAGAGAAGCGCGATCTGCCACAGAAAATGTCTGCAAAATGCAATTCAAAGTAGACATGAATAACAAAAGATCTGGAAGAGGTTAAAAAGCGAATGCAATTACGTTCGGACTTGATGCCAATTGATCCGACAATTTTTCCCACATCTCAGCATCATAATTGACACGATAGTAACCGAATTGATTGTGATTGAATTTAATCCATTCCACAGCACTCGGCAGAGAAATTGTAACTAAAACAAACAACCGAAAAATGCTTAAAGACTTTTGTGGAGAATAGAAAATGTTAATTTGAGTACGATTATGTGATCAGACCTACTTTCATTATTGTTAAAATAAAACCACGTTCGTTGTACTTCGGCGGTGGCACTTGTTGTATAAGTGATTGGTATGGACCAGGTGTAGCTGATGAAAGAAACATTAAAAAAAGCCAACATTAAAGCTGGAGCTTTGAAATTGTGCGACACAACTTACTTAAATGGTGAGTCATTGTATACACCGTCATAGTCTGCAGGGTTAGAAAAGAAACGCCTTTGAGTCAATTTATATTGAGTGTTAGAGATCTTAGCCACTTCCACTACAGGAAAACCCATTTGCTCTGTCCAAGTGTTCATAATGGCCTTGACGTCGAAGCCCAAATTCAAATTATTTATAACTGTAAGAAAGTCGTCAGTGACGGCATTTTTAAATTTGAATTCTTCCAAATAGTTTGTAACCGCCTTTTGGAAATTATCGGGACCCAAGAAGTCTTCCAACATACGCATAATTGAGGAGCCTTTCGAGTAGGTGATTGTGTCAAATATTTCTGTAATTTGATCAGGATTTTCAACAGTTTGCACAATTGGATGGGCTCCCAAAGTGGCATCTAGGCCCAGTACACCGTGAAGGGTTGATATTATAAATTGTTCCTGCATATTCCACTCAGGGAATGCTGCTTCAATTCCTTTGTTTTCAATGTAACTAGCAAAACCCTCGTTTAGCCACAAATCATTCCACCACTCCATAGTGACTAAATTGCCAAACCACATGTGAGCAAATTCATGGGCGATTACTTTAGCTATTCTTTGGGTATTGGCAGTGGAACTGACACTCTCATCGAACAGCAAAGAGGTTTCACGGTAGGTCACCAAACCCCAGTGTTCCATAGCTCCCGAAACGAAATCCGGTATGGCCGCCATATCTTCATAAATCAAATTGACAATTAAATACGACTAAAATTCAAAAAATTTTCAGTTCAACTCACCCAATTTAGGCAAAGGATAAGCGATTTTAAAGTACTGAATGTAATATTCGATAACTTTTTTTCCCACGTCCAACGCAAAATCAACTTTATTAATTTGTTCGGGTGTGGCAAAAACACGTAGCTCGAACTCTTCCCCAATACCGTTGGTATCCACCGAAATGTTCTTAAATTTAAAATCAGAAATGATAAAACAACTCAAGTATGTGCTCATTGGAACACTCTGGCTAAAATAAGCCTCGTTAAAAGCACCCTGGTTCTTAATGTCCTAAACACATGAAACAGAAAATTCTATGAAATTTAATTTTAATTTAAAATCAATTCTTTTTTGCCTACTTCGATATTCATGTTGGACAGGGCATGATATTCTTCAGAATTGGGATAGACCAACGTTACTTTGAAGGTAGCTTTTAGGGCAGGCTCATCGAAGCAAGGAAATGCCTGTCGGGCATAAGTAGGCTCAAATTTCGACGATGCGATCCATCTAAAAATTTTAATTTTCTCATTAATCTGGAATTTCATTTCACCGATCATGTGGATTAATTACTTTGTTGTATTGTCAGATTTAAGATACGAAGACGAATATAAACCAATAATCTTGTTTTTCATATTCCCTTGAAATATTATACCCAAAAGGAATGTCTGAGGAGCTATAATTTCTTCACTCAGTTCGATTACCAAAAACTCCCGCACGGAATCCAAATAAAAGTTTTCAACACTGACACCGACATTTTGTAGGTACACACTTGTTATGTTCATGTACAACGAGTGTAGCACAATTCTATTGGTGTTTTCAGTGCAAACAATTTCAATAACCTCTTGACCAGAGAATTTGCCAGAATCAACGTTTGGATGTAAGTACAGATCGTAATTGACAGGATACATGGTCCTTGGCAAGCGGTAATCAGTCTTGTGAGTAAAATCAAAACCAAAAATATATTATTCGATGCAGTACTGTACTGTACACTTACTTTCTGTTCAGGCACGGGTGTGGAAGAGGTAGTAACGGATGTTACAGGAGTCGTTGCTGTGGTTGTGGTCGTCGTCGTCGTCGTCGTTGTCGTGCTCTTTAAAGCCTCCTCGAGCATCTCCAGTTTGTTTTTTGTCTCCTGCAGTTCATCGGTAAGATTTGTTTTTTGCACAGCCAACACTATCGTTGAAACAGTAAAAGCTGTCAGAGCCAATCCCAAAAATATTGAAACTAATTTCGCCGTGATGATCATTATGTCCGGACTACAAAATTTCCAATCTTATCAAATAAAGTTTGGAATTTTTTTTAATTTGTTGCTAAATTACTATCAGTTGTTATCGTTATTCACTGGTTTAGTCAATGGGAGCTGATTATGTACCAACCTCTACGATGTGTGGACTACCACTAACTGTTCTATTAATTCTTATTGCTTATTGTTATATTGGCTAAGCGCCTTATCATCATTTCTAGATTAGAAATCTTATCAACCCTTGACGAGTTCCGCCATATAAACGTTCAATAACTAATCAGATATAAAATCAAATAATCTTTATTTAAAGCAATAAAGTTTATATGCATTTTTATGTTTGCTTGCTTGAAGTTGCGAGACAGTGTACAAAAATTATTTATCTTCCCGCAATTTTTTTCATATTTTGCCTATGAACTGGCAGCGCTTGCATACAACAACATATTTCCTAACGACAAACAACTTTTTGTGGATTCTTGATTGCCAGCTAAACCCTTTCCATTTTCAGTACTCGGAACCCTAATTACTATATCCTGAATAATTTCATTATGTCAAAACCCAAATAAAAAATGTTCCCATATTCAACTAAATTCCCAGTTTTATGGTGACACAACGTCTACAAATGCGCGTACATAAGCGGCGTGTGTTTATTTTATTTTCTTGTTCTGAAACTTCCATTAAACAATGCAAAGAAGAGAAGTGATCTTCAATTCTCAAAAGAAGCAATTAATAACTGTGATGCGATAGTTTTAACTAAGAGAAAAAGCATATTTTGCTGTCAGCCTTTCTACTAATATTTTTCTTTTAAGAACTCATTTAGTTAGTTTCTTTGCGTTATTGAACAGGTCCCCAGAAAGAACTTTTAAACAGCAACCACTTAAAGTAGTTCTAAAAACGTTTGAAAAGATCATGTGTAATTTTTTGTAAATATCACATTCCAAACCATGGCTTAATACTCATTTGGGATGTGAAATAATTATTAAAATCAGAGTGAACAGATGATCAATTTTAAATGTGTTTGGTTTTTCATATCCATGTAACTTAAGAACCGTTTAAATATTTTTATTTTGAGTGCCTTGTTGTCCTGTTGCTAAATTTGCTTACTTTGTTTTGTTCCTCGTGTTTCTCTCCCTTTCCCACTCTCCTAATGCAGTTGTTGCCATTTTCGCAAAGAAAACCCAATTTTATGACCATCAACTACGGATGTGTACATCTCAATGTCAAACATATGTGGCGGCTCAAGCAGTTTTTAATAAAAGGAGTGAGTGTCCTTTTAGTTGGGTTTTTTCGTTTGTTTTGGGTTTCCTCAAACAAAGTTTCTTCTCTTTAGCCAGCGCATGTGGATTTAAGCAAACTGTTCTTTTGTTTTCTTCTGTAATTAATGTCAACACTTCCACAGTCTTCAAAATCGGTGTTGTATGTACATCTGTTTGCATCTAAATCAGCTCACAAGTCAAGAGGTTGCTAATGCTTTGAATTCCAACAATAATGACTTTATAAGTGGAAAACCCGTAACAGCAATGAAAATATTCTCAGGCAGTTATTGGCTTGTCCGAAAATAAATTAGAGAATACCTGGATTTTACATAAGCTGAGGGCTAAGGGAATTTTGCTTGAACAATAAACCAAATTTGGGTTTAACTACCAGTTTCCCACATTTAGCGCATAGAAAAAACTATGACAAGATAGTAACAAATATATGGGTCTACCTCCGCTGTATAAAAGTAGTGAACATTTTCCAGCCGAAATCATTCGTCCCTCAACGCTCCGTGAGAACACATCCGCTTTTAGAAAATATTTTATAAAAATGAACGGTTTCGTTTTGTTAACTTTTGCCGTTCTCAGTAACTTCAGTTTTTCTCTGAGTCAGATTTATCTACTACGCCAACTCAACTTAATTCCCAGTCAGTGGTTGTATGGAATTCAAGTATATTCCCAACTACAAAAACCCCCCTCTACCGCAAGTGTCATGGATATCAGCACGCAAACTGCAATGAAAACGTGTCAGAATAGTTTTCAGTTTGAACGTTGGAATTGCCCCACTTCGGATTTCCTATTAAGGATCACATCAAACTCTTTGACTTTGGATCGTGAGGACTCGTATGTCAGAGCCATAACAACAGCTGCTATCTTGTTTGGAATCACAAAAAGGTGTTCCAGTGGCATTATAGCCGAATGTAACACTTGTGCCGACAGCTCCTACAGTTCGCAGTGCTCAGACAATCCAAAAGCTGCAGAAAAACTATTCAGTCAGAATTTGAGTACGTCTTTTGCAGATGACTGTTATGGCAAAGCAATTCAACACAACCACAAAGCTGTCACAAACTTATTGCAGAAGTCGTTGGTGAAACAATGCAGATGCGCTGCCGTCAATGTAAACGGCATGTGCACAAAAAAAATTTGCCTGCAAGTACTTAAACCTTTTAAAGATCTTGCTGCTGCTATACGTCAGATGTACGAAGTAGGAATCCATCTCGGCAATGTACCCCAAAACTCAAGCATCATGTGGCACAATATTCCATTGGAAAGTTTAGTTTACATGAAAGATTCACCCAATTACTGCGAACCCGATGCCGTGCCCAACTGGAATGGTATGGGTGGACGTCAATGTTCCACCGTGCCAAATGGCAAACATCTGACAAAAGAAGATCGTAAACGCTGCCGCCATTTTTGCAATGAATGTGGTTACACGGTGAGATCGAAAAACGTTGTTATCGAAAGTAGTTGCAACTGCCAGATCACATGGGCTTATCGAGTTCATTGTGCCCAATGCGCAACTGTTCGAAGGCAATACTACTGTTCTTAAAAAAACAGTTGGTTGCGGATGTCCTGAATATCACTGGCTGATATTCCAATCCCCTCGCATGCTGTTGTAAATAGCTAAGAAGCTTAGAAGTTTAGAATAATGTCTAATTTAAGTAAAAAATTCAATATTTATAAAATTTTTAATTAATTAAATCCAAAAGTGAAATGAAACTTAATTAGTTGTTGCTTATTTTTTACTACATCCGTTTTCCTTAAATTATTCATATAACCGATTTGAAAGGCAGATATCCTACAGAATTTGTCTCAAGGATGGTTGTGTATTTCCCACTTTCGTATTCTTTTATATCCTTAAAGAGCAAATATCGTTTAGAAATAATAATAATACTCATGTTTGCATGCGTTTTATTTATTGTGTGGTCAAGCATGCCCATGTCTGGCACATTTCAATTTAATCGAAAAATTAATTTAATTGAAAAACTATTTGAGAATTACACTGACAGTTTTAGAAAACACAACAACCAAAACGTATTCGATATGATTCGAGATAAAGATAAAAAATTCAGTATCAGTTATTTTGGAAAATGAATAGTTTGATGAATAGCGGATATACACGAGTATTTGTCATCTTCCTATACGACTGAGATGATGATGGCTACTAGTTCTTTGAAAACCCGTGATTCGGAATCGGTATTGCTTTGATAAAGAAGCCAATGAACACTTGGACTTTTTGCAATTTTATGTCCTGGAAAATGTTCTCAATTATAGAAAAGAACTCAGGCAATTTATAATGAAGGTGTGTTCCAAAGTAGGCAACCGCAAATAGTTTTTAAGAAATCTAAGCACTTTGTTATTTGAAAAAAAAAACTTTTTAGTAGCGAAATTTCAGAAGTCAATTTTTGCATAATAAAATTTTTTAGCCATAAATTTTTAATTCATCAGCTTATTGCACTTCTATGTGACTGCGTAATTCAAACAACGTTTTGCCCATGGCATAGCTAAAAGCCTAAGTCCCGACTCGAAATTTCAAGTATCGGAAACTCCGGCTTGGCATCTGTAGCTGTAAGCCACTAAAACAGATTTTCAAGTAAAACCAGGCATATTAAATATTTCTCTCACTTTATTATTTAACAAAACAATTAAATTATTTGGGTATTAATTAACCCAAGCCGCTGGCTTTCCCTCTACTCGATAACCATTGTAGGCCATATTGGATGCAGCCGCCGCCAATTCAGATCTTCGGCTTGGTTCACCCGCCCAATACGAAGGCGCCACTTCATAAGTCTGCATCTGTTTGTTGCTATTGCGGAACGCAGAAATTATTAGCAGAAATATTGCCAACTTTCCCACTAGTATTGATTTCATTAGCAGCAATTTTAATTTGGTTACCAAAAATGGAACGATGGCTGATTGTATTAGAAATGGCAAGATGAAAAGTGGCAGTATTCGCGTCACCATTTCATACTTTTTGCCACGGCCTGCAATTAAATTTGAATCGAAAAGAGAGAAATATGGGTAGCACTAAATTATTTCTCTACGGGAATCTACTCTAAGGAATTTACCTTCTTCTGTGTTGTCTGTCAGCCAGCGACCTGTTACAAGTTCTCTTAAGCTTTCACCATCCAAATTGACCTTAACAACACTGTTGGCCATATCAAGGCTTAAATTGAGCGCTGGGCCCACATTGTATTGCTGCAGGCTGGTCTTAGTCAGTGTAACATTCAATTTCCTTTTTCTATTTGGGGAAAGTTTGATTTTGCTTTCCTGTGTTACCGTTGACTGCGGCACAATTGCTGTTGTGGTTTCTGTATCTGATTGCCCCTCATAATCAGGATATTCGGTTACAAGACCATCACGTTCACTGTCTTCAGTCGATGCAGTGATATCTTGTTGATGTTGTTGTTTATTCTTCATATTCTCCCTCAACGTCTGTTTATATTCCGTTAACGTTTTATTACCCAAATATGTGCTTTTATAATTCTTATAAATACCCAAGAAAATGCTTCTTAATGGCTTTGAGTGCTTCTCCAAGTCGACGTTATTTACCGGAGCATTCGCTATACTGCGACCTTCGAAATGTTCTTGGTTTTCCTCCAGTGCTTCTTTTAGGTCAGCATCACCATTTAAATTAACTTGTTCTAGTTCATATTCGGATGCTGACGATTGATTTGCATCCTCTTCGCTAGAACTGGGTTTTGTTGTGGTTATTAAAACACAAAATAAAAATAAACTCTTCACAGTTTTGTTCATCTTGTAAACATTCTAAGATTTCCTAACACACTTTCCGACTTTTGATTTTGTTTGTTGTTCTATTTTTTGTTTTGCTTTTATTTTTTATTATTTTAATTTTAATTTTTTCTTTTTGCTTGACTGGATCTCCTGCAGAAGAATGTAAATGATCTCTTCACGAGTAAGTGCAACCACTCGAATGTACGTTGTGGAAATGCGTCCGTATTCATGTTTACAATGGATTTTATTAACTTGGTCTTAAGCAGCATTGCGAGATGACTTAAGCAGTCACTGTTGGCTTCCAACTGGCTCTTGTCACACACTTACCCAGTTGCATTTATCTGGTTTTATGTTCGTCTCTGCTTGTTTTTTCTTTAACTTGATATTGTGGCCATCCACTCGCTTGAACAGTTAATGTAAGTAAATGGCATTGAATTGTTAAATTTCTATCCAACCGTTTATTCTGCTCAGAACAAAACGAATGAGAAATTAATCGGAGCAGATACTCAAAGATCGTGCACGAAAAGAACCAACAAGTTGATATTCCATTTAAAATTTAGCGAAAAATCAAAAATAAAACTAATTGGCTGTTTACAATCATACAACTTGTAAACTTTTTTTTTGCAGACGACATTTCTTTCCTATCCAAATTCGAATCAAAAATATTTACTTTCGAACTGTCGAATGAGAATTACAAAGCGACCGATTTCGGCTATGCGCCACATTCAGTGTTATCTTTGTTACACTTTTTAGTACCCCCTTAGATAGAAGAAGTATTTTTCCTAATCGAAATGGAATTCTAAAATTTACAGACTCCTGCTGACTCGAAATAAATACATATTTAATAAAAGCAATTCGGTAACCTTTTTGGGCAGCTCTGCTGTTTTCGTGTAACTTGTCACTGTTAAACACGTTGAGTTGTTTCTATAATTTTGCAATCGACTTAGAAACGAACAACATTCAACTGAGAAATCACATGAAGTCATCTTGATCGTTCATCTGATTTTTGTTTTAATCAAATACGAAAGTTCTTCAAAGATCATCCATTATTTTAATGACCGATACGACCAATAGCATTTATTTTTTAGGGTGTGAATAAATTACACCTGCAGCAATAACTTCTTGCCTGCCGTTTATTTCGACCAATTAGTCCGTATATATTTATTTTTTATTAGAACCGGCACTCGGGGGTGACCCCTATTCATGCGCACATTGTGCTGGAACTAGAAAATTTGGTTGTGGGAAACACGATAAAGGGAGTAGTGTCTATGAACATTCGGTTTGACTTTCTCCATGCTATATACGACAGGAAAGACCTACGCAGGGAGTTTCGTCCATATACGGGCAGTACGGGCAAAGAATGAATTGTCCCTGTAATGCGTAGTGCATTACTGGCAAACCCACTACATATAGGTTTGATCGCACTGTAGAACGTGTTGAGCGTAGAAAAGTGCGCGTTTCGGGAAAGAGATCCCATTATAGTAACGATAAAACACACCGCACACTGCGTCGATGCTCAAGTCAGTCAATAGAGTTGGCTACCCTACCGTCCCCTATCAGTTTCTTTAGCCTTTACTGTACGCAGACGAGCAACTTCAAAACAGACTTTGAAGCACCGGCCCGTACATAAGCGTTGTATTCCATTTTCGGTTGGATGTAAGTGGTATAAATAGTAAGACGATCAGAGGTGGTGATCTTAGAAAGCCGAGGCATGAAATATTTGCTCTGTCCATCACACTGGACTTTCATGCTAAGAAGCTTCAAGAGCTTCTGATTCCTCAATATCTATAACACCCATGTTTATAGATTAAGCAGCGTGATCGGGCTTGGCATTAATTTGCAGATTAATAGCAAAACTGATTGATACACCAAACTCCGGGGCATACAACCAGTCGCATACAATCAAATATCTTCCGAAATTACTTTTTTTGTTTTGATTTACTTAAAAAAAAATTTAGATTATAAAATTTTTAAAAATATGATATAACGCATAGCGTGTAATTGTTTCGTGTTCTTTTAAAATCTTGTTACATTGTTTTCAGTGTGTGGAAGCGAGAGAACGTATCAAAAATGTGTGTGTTCGATGTGCGCCCAATATAACGAATAGAACATCGCCCAAATTTTATTTTTTTTAATTGTCTCAGTACTACAGGCCAACATGGATGATTGTTTAATTACCTCATTAAGGTAATAAATCATATTAAGTTAAATTAGTTACTCGCCTAATTACCCAGAAGTTAAAATAAAAATATGAACGCTGGTGAGGTCAGTGTAGCGATTTAAGCAAGCATTGCTGTTCTGTCTGAAGGCTGAAAACTTAAATTACTAGCCAATGATGTGTATCTAATCTCTCTGAACCTGTCGAGGTCAGGTACCACTATAAACATTCCAAACAATCACCATCTTTTTATAAACGACCAGGATAGGTGAAGGATCCCTTTCAATTAAACCAACAATATTTTTTTATTTTTATAATCAATCATAAAATTTAAGCAATTTCTGCACACCAGTTACCTTGGAATTTGTGAGAATCGCATAAACATTTGCTGACTGACAAAAAAATGCATTGTTTTATGTCAAATTGAACTATAATCAACTGTCTACTGTGCGGAAGACATGATATATAATCTAAGAATCAGTGCAGCAGAGTAGAACAGAGCTATTTTCGAAAGCCGCTGCACTTTCTAACCAGTACTCATATGCATTTTGTTTTTAGCACGCGTTAGCTGGTTTAGTAGCATGTAAACGTGATTCCTCCATTAATCATTTTAGTTTATTTATCATGTCATTCGAATAATAGTCTTTTAATTATAATTGCACTTTATATAGATTCACTTTGAGGTTGGAAAAATACATTCAATCGAAACTATCGAGTTAGCTGAATCAATGGTCTTCGTAATTAAATCATGGTTTTATGTTCTTCTGTGTAAGACCAGAAATCTTACATTTAAAACTTTTGAAAGTCCTAAAAAATTTAAATGGAAAGAAAATAAGTTTCTTGGGTGCTTCTAATGAAGTGCAATGTAATATTTTTGTTGAAATAACGAAATTAAAGGCAGCAAAACTGACATTTCTTCCTTCTAAACCAAAATCTGCCACCGCAGATGGCACGAAATAATTCCCATACGTTTCACACTTTCCGAGTATTTTAAAAGAACTAAAAGTTGGCTGCTTTGAGATTAGAAATGTTATGCGCAATGGCACTTTCGCTACAGAATACACTGGATATTAAAAGTGTACATGAACATGTACATCGTACACACATCCATACATGTATGAGTGTGAGTATGATGTATGTAGGAATGGATGTCATTCATAGCGAATGGAATATTCTTCGCATCGCATTGATATCTGTATGTATGAGATTTTTTTTTATAAAAAACAGGAGTTCAATGCGGATTTAGAAATTTATTTACTGCAAAGACTGCAATTCTTTTATTCCAATTTTATAAACTTGTGTTTTCAATTTTCCATAGTTTTTTTATTTTCCCATGTTTGCAATTGAAACTTTTATTTGACATTTTTGCAGCCAAATCTAGTTAATCTTCAATTAAATCGTTCTTGTTATAGATAAAACATCGTTCGACTTATCAGTAATTAGCGCTGCCTGTATTAGGAATTTGTGTGCTTTGGATAAATGAAGTTTTAAAAATATATATAAAGTCGTTAAACATCAGTTTGGTAGAACGAAAGTGGTATTACGAGTATTGCCATTGTTAAGATATTGTCAACCAAGTGAAAATTTAACTTTTTGCCACATTTACGTACTCGTAGTGTAGGAAATATTCGTTTCAGGCTGGACAAGCAGGCGAGTCAGGATGGAACCAAGTAATACGTCTTGGAGAGCCCTTTCTGCTTAACTTAACTTGAGTTCGCAAAAAGTCTTAGACCGTGTTCAATATTCGCTGAATAATAAATGTTTATCTATTTCAAAATTGTTTTCTTAACATCTCGCAGATCCACTAAATTCCGGTTGATACCAGCGGGCACTTAAAAAAGAAAGCGCAGGCTTAAGAAAATATTCAATAAAAAAGAAGAAAATAAGAAATAGTGATACGAAATCGAATCGAGTGTACTGCCTAAAAGCAAATAATGGAAGAAATTCAAATCCAGCGAATTTTAAATAAATTTATTTACTGCATGAAATGAGTTCTAAAGAAAAAGTGAAAGTACCTACTATTTAATTACTTAAACCCTTTTAAAGTTTTTTCTTTTTTGAATATCAATAAAAATTCGTTGACAAATTTATATATTTTATTGCCAAGACATGAATATTAATCGAAAGTAAATAAAAGAGCGCTACTTCCCAATACAGTTTCATAAAATGAATTGTAGGAAAGAGCTTGGGAATGTGTGTGTGTGTTGTGTGTGCGTGAGTGACGTCAGCAAAATGGTATTACAAAGTCAGTTTTTCACATTGAAATTTACACACGTACAAAACAAAATTATGAAAACAAACTGCCGCAGACACGTTAAACGATTTACTCTTAAACCCATTTATTCCGCCAAATCCATAAAAGAGCTTTGAGTAAAATAATATTTTGACTTTTTTGGAATCAAAATAGAAGATATTCAAAGTTCAGTATCGTTTTGGAAAATGGCCACTTTCTTAGTTTTAAAATTTTATAACTCCTTAGCCGATTGACATTTTAATCAAATAATCTCTTATTTCAATATGATTCTTATGAGGCATTTTGGCTTTGAATCTAGAGTGATTGTCGGACAAAACTAGACATGATCAAATACTCCAAGCAGCGGAGGGATATGGAAGTTAATTTAGTCTTCCAACGCTATACAGGGTTTAGTGATTTAGTGCTTATTCTCCGATTTATGGAAATCTTACGACACACACATCATCTGATGGACAACGTTTAGGATATTTTACTACAGACGACAGCGTTGTTTTAGTGATCGCGAAAGGAGCATTAAACGTCTCACTTTCCTAAGGTCGTCTACGAAATACTTTACCCCATCTGGTTTGTTTACTCTCTCACGTAACGGCCGCTGATTCTAGTTGTTGTTAAAATCATTGGAAAGAGTGGCAGAGCCAACTTTTTTGAAACTCTGCTCATGCACTCAACGTGGCCTATATTGCATCGTTTTGTTGTTATTGTAAGTGTTCTGCCACAAATTAGCTGGGTAATCATATACTTTACCCTCAATAAATTTGTTTCTTGCTGCTATTGGTTGCGGGAGCAGCCACACTGATTTTGCTAGTGCGCTCCCTTCTTGAAAAATCCTCAATGTCGTGTGCTCATATAACCGTATAAATTAACTCTCATGAAATAAATGAGAATTATAAAATCTCATGCACAGAGGTTAAATTGAATAGTATGAAATTTATGCAAACACAATCTAAAAAGGTTTGTGAATAATTATTGTATGAAATAAATTTAGTATTCAACAATATATTTTTCAGCTGTAAATAAGCGGAATAATAACAAGTTGGTGATTGAGTTGATGCAAGTGTCGTACGTAAAAAATCATTGGATTTTCGTTTAGACGTATGTGCAGTTAAATCGTTGACTACGAAGTTGATGCCCGTGGGATCAATTTGCTAAAAGGAACAGTCGGTATGCGGACAAAATTACCTGCTGAGGTCGTAACCGCTACTTTGAAGAATGTCCACCCTCCCAAAACCTGTCTTCTCAGTTCCGCATATTAGAAGTCATTCGCTGTTGCAGTGTGCACGATTGTAGTGGTAATCTTATGCCTGAGAGGTGGAGTGAAAAGTCAAAATGGAAGCATCTAAAATAGTACTCGCATGAACTCGTTCAATGAAATTTGTTCACAAAGAAAAACGAAAATATACGACATAATGCCTGAGCAACTGCGCCCACTCCATGAACTTGGCCGTGCTACTTACTCATGGCTGTAATGATTTCTTGATTATAAATACGTTAATATGTTGACGACCCTTTATGGCGGAAAGTAAAAATTTCATTTACCATAAAAAGTTCTGCACTAACTGTGAACAGTTTAAATTGTTTGAATTAATTTCATGTCGCATATAAATGAGGCGATCAGATACTAAAACACACAACAAAGACAAAATTTTGGACAACTTGATTGCTCGACCGTTTTTTACTTTTTTGTAATTTTTTTAATATTATTATTTGTTTCTACGTAAATAGTGAATAAACGTGGAAGTAAAGAAATTTATAAGTGTTTAAATGATTGGATGAATGAATATGAAAAGTCGTGCTTTTATTTGGCCATTTGCATTCTATTGTAGCGCGGGTGTTTAGTGTCGAGGGGAACAAACAATAAAAACCATCAGCGCTGTCAAAACTTCATTCATTTCATTGTCATCGATCGCTTAACGATCATCAACAAAATTTCTTTTGTTACCTTTGCTGCCGTCTTCAGTTTTGTGGATTAATAATATTTTTCCTGCTTGTGCCAGCCATCCAACCTTTCAAAGGATTTATTAGGAGACAAAAATAACAAAATAAAAATGGCCTACCAACATACAATCATCAGCACAGTAGTTGTCATGTGTATCATGGCCAACGTTGTATGCTGTCAACAGAACAGTGACAGTGATGATGTTGACATCAGCGGTAAGTGAACAAACTGGGGAGAAACAGACGTCCATGTACTAAATCAAATATTGAATCGTTTTGATTACTTGTAAATATTCAGAGTCGCGTACGTTTGGCCATCATTTCTTGAAACGCATGAGCTTTGCCGTAGTGCCAGGAGCTTTTGTTGTGGGTGTCATCACGACCTTGTTAGCAGCCTTGACTGTTGTGTCAATGAAAGGTTTGGGCGTTGGAGTAATTCTCTTAGTTTTAGCTATTGGGCAAATGTTGTCGCGTGCTTTGCCCCAAGTACATGCTGCTGCCTATACTGCTGCTCCTGCTCCTGTGCCTGTAGTATACTCTCACAGTCACACCCAACAACCTGTTTGGCTGGAAAAAGAATGGTAGAACCACTTGCACAACTATTTTCCATAACTTCCTCTATTAATACTCGTTGCAGCAGGTATTCTTCGATTCTCTTGTTCTTTCTCTATATTATTTTTCTCTTGTGTGTAAGAACTTCTACCAAAAACTAATTTAAGTTAGACATTTAGTTCAATTAAATTACTTATTAATTTAATTTTAATGTATTTATTTATTTTGAACAAACTGAAGCGTGACGAAATATTTCAAAAAGAAGAAATAAAAGTTAAAATAAAATTCGATATTTGATTTCAAAACATGTTGTCTAAATTTCACTTTTTATTAAATGGTCAGCCGAAATGAGCCTGTTTAAAATTCAGAACGCGGCTTTTGAGGAGAAGAAGCGTGCGGACATGAGTTGTTTATAAATTTCGTTTGAGTTCTTCAGTGTCGTCAAGCTTGACCATAAATGGCGATTTCGTTTATTCTCAAAGTTGCTTATGCGTCATTTAAACGACACAATAACGTCCAATCCAGTCGCTTTCTAACCCAAATAAAATCGAGTTTTCTTGGATCTCTTAATATTGATATACATATATTAAAAATAACGATCGGTATTATTGTTGAGTTATTCGTTTTTGTTTGAAAATGTTGTTGTTGTTGTTGTTGTTGTTAACAAATTTCATTGTGTGCTAAATTTGCCCGATCATTGTCATCTCGTTTTGTTGCAACAAATTAGAAACTGTAACCATTTTGTTGTAGTGAGATTCTAAATTATTGCCAATAGAGCATTTAAAAAGCGTCGCCAATTAGAAATATTAAATTGTTTATACTTGCTGCTGCTGTTTCTGCTGCTGATTTGTTTGTAAAAGATGGAATATGACAATGAAATGAAGCTCGTTTCTTTCAGTTTCAATCATGTGGAATGATATTCTGCAGTGAAGGTGAAACTCTAAATTGTGTTTATAATATAAATTTAAAACAATTAAAAACTACACTGACAGCCTAAGTTCCATAGATGACACCGATGAGCGAGTAGATATGAAGGGGCTTGAATTAGCACATGTTTGCAACAAAAATTAAGATACAAGATGAGTTATTGTCAAGCATCTCGATAATGGCTTGTCGGAACGCTATTGAATTATCCTCTGTTTTGCATGAGATATACGAGAATTTTGCTAACTATGAGCAAAAAAATTATAGTAATAAGGAAGACCAGCCCTGTGCTATTGAAATTCGAGCAAAAATCTCGGAGACGGAATGTATATTCTTTCAAAATATTTTGCCATGAACTAGTTAAGCGAGATTGATCAAACATCGATATTTTGAAAAAACTTGAAGTTGGACTCGAAATCTTCACTAAATTCATTGAAATGTCCACAGCAAAGCTTTTTCAAACGGATACGAGACAAAAAGCTAAACTTCTCTTATAAATTGTAAATTTTATATAAAATTTATGTTCTCGAATGCAAATTGTTTGTTGGGTTTTGTTTGTTTGTATATGTTTCATAGCCTCCACTACACTTATTATAATGCGATTTGCAAAAACCATTTGTAAATTTTCAAATGCTGTATAAAAATTGTTGCGTGAGATGAGATTTTTGAGGCTTTTCAAAATTGTTGTTAATGCAGACTTGGCAAAGCACCAATGAAATGCAAATGGAGCCAGAAAGAAAAGTCATTTATTGTTACCTTCTTTTAGAAAATCCGATTTGGGCAGTTGCTAAAACTAAAAATTTTACTTTCCAAATTTTTATTGAAAAACTTTTTAATCCTTAAATTTGTTGCCCTCCTCGGTCTTTTGCCCTTCGCAATAACATTTTTCGAGTTAATGAGCGTTTTAATCAAGAAGTGTTAAAAATTGTTAGCAAATTAACAGAACTAAAATATATTTGAAAACATCTGTACGGATGTTATTGTAGTGGTGTTTATGTCATAAATCGATGCAAATATATCGTAGAATTTTGTGAACTTAATAACATACTGGTTAACTGATAACAAAAATATTACAAAATAGAATAAAGTCCCGTTCACAGTGTCAGAAAATGTATGTAGTCCAACTTTTCTGAAGGATATGACGGCAAATAATATTGCTGAACCGCAATAATTTATTGTTAGAAATATAACTAATATTATAATGATTGTTATTGTTACTAACGCGAGACACTGTTATTTAGTCAATTATGGCTCTCACGAAAAAAATGTCTCCAAGAGAAACAAAAGGCGATGTGGAAGTTGTGAATGCAAACAGAGGAAAATTCAAAACAACTTGCGTACGTTTAACAACTACTTTTAAAGTTTTTCCAAATAAGCATTTCGTTGCTATTGTTTGATTTTCTAACAGAAGATAGTTTAGCAGTTTAGGAAATACGCCCACTGAAAAAGCCGGTGACATTCTTTAAAATCGCTCTCGAGCACCCAATCCTCATCTGCTTGCCAACTGTTTTATGTGCAAAATTTTCTTTGAAATTGACTTGAATGTGGAAAGAAATGTTTCCACATTTTTGAAAATATTATATGACACCAGAACGTGTTATTGCATAAAGATCCATCATTTTATACTTAATTTTCTTGATTTGCATCAATTGAATTGAATGAGTTTTACTGCCTATCCCATGAATCCACTAGACATCGTTCTGTCGAAGAAACACATTTAAGAACAAACAACATATTGGAATTTGTTTTAAACTCGTCCGAAAGACGAATGTTATTTACTTCACAGCTCCATTATCTATCCAACACTGATACATACATAGTTTAAAAGCGGCCAAGGAAGACGTGTTTTATTGTTTTTTAGATCGACTGATTAAAAGTAGGTCAGCAAAATAACAACGAAAAATATAAACAGAGCAAATGCAGATGGGTGAAGAATAGCTAATGGATGATAAATAATAATAGCAAAATAATGTCACACAAAACACTCTCTCAGCAGACTCTGAACGACTTTTGCCACAAAGATTCAGGTCACTTTTTACACTCTTATGCACATGATCAGCATCGGTCGCAATTATAATTTTGTGTGTTTATGTTCCTGTTATTAATCGCTCAGCATCAGGAAAACCAGTTGCAAAACTCTTAACAACTTTTTACCAGCTGCTGCACAATAAAATTTTTTCTCGACATTGGAAAACTCTTCAGCATAAGAATGCCATGCGAATCAATAAGAGCAGTTTACAAGAAACTTTCTTTTTCCTATTCTTTACAACAGCAAATGGGAAACTTGTTGCATCTTTGCCATTTTGTGTTCAGTAGTAAACAGAACGTCCAGCGCACGAGGTGTAGCCAATTAAACGCTTGCGAAATCATACAGGACAAACAGAAAACTAAAGAATCAATATTTAGTAAAAAATTATGATAAAACTTATAAATATTTGGTATCACAAAGTCAAGTTTGTTGTACTTCTTTTTGTATTAATAACGCCGTCATACCAACAACAAGATCAACAGTCTGGACAAGAACCGAGTGCTAACAACGTTCCAGCCATTGCAGGCGCCTCTAGTGTTGAATATCAAAATGAGTTAATGCCATCACCGATTTCCGATCCATATCTTAAGGCGTCAATACCAATGCGGATATACGAGTGTTTAAGTGAGTTTAGCACTTTGCGCTGCACAAAATTGTATGTTCTAGAAAAAATGGAAGAACGCAAAATGCATCCCAATACCGGCAATATAACAAGAGATTTCCTTAATCAATTCTTCGGCGAAGACGAACAAATGGGCAGTCTGGTGAGCGATCGCTTTCGGAAAATGTCAGACAAAGACCTTAACAAGCATTTGGTGTTGCACTTTCAAAGATTTTTCAAAAATCGCGACATCAAACTGCACTTTCTGCCTGGACTTATGGTGAAGATCATACCCAGCAAGGAAAATAAAGTCAAGTTTTCCCTTAAAAAGAGTAAATATACAACAACAAGAAGAAAAAACCAAAGAGGCCCACTTCTTAAATGTTTTTGTATATTGTTTTTGCTTCCGTAGAGATTAAACGTCATTTGAAACATCAGGGCCGTTCACAGGATGATGGAATTAAAGCAGTACTAAAGAAGACAGGGTTAATGGACAGCAGTATGGAGGGTCCAGAAAACCTTAGTCTAGACGAAGACGAAATCGATATGAAGCCAAAACACAAAGATTTAAAAAAAAGAAAAAAGCCCAAAAAAGATAAAATTTCTTACAAAACCACCATGTTGCAAATGGCTGTCCCTGTTATGGTAAAAAAGCATGTTGTTCTCTTATTAACTTTGAATTTTGTATTTTCTTGTTATTTTATATGTATTTTAAAAAATCTAGATTATGCCGGCCATATTAATGGGCTCATTTCTACCATTTATTTTGCCTGTTTTGAAAATGGCAACAATAACAACCATGATCATGAACAATGCTGCATTTGTAGCCGCTCTAATTTATGCAGCACGCACGCATGTGAATGCACAAGACGAACAACAAATCAATTACACTTATGGTCAGCCCAGCTTTCACTAGAACCGAATGATCTCTGCCGTGCACAAGAAATATTATATCCTAAAATGTTTTCATTAAAAAGAATGATCAATAATTAAAATTGGTTTCAATTTGTTTTTCATTACTCACACTTCTTTTAATATGTAAAAATCACTTATTTTAAACTCTTAGAGAAGCTCATTTTTGTTTCTAATTCGGCAAAGCCGTTTTGATTGCCTGAAATCGTGTTCAGAATATCACTTTTGAGTTGAATTTAATAATAAAAAAATCCTATGCTCATTGGTATGCTGCTGGGAAATAAATGAATACAAAAAATGCTTCTAAAAAAATTATGTACTATTTGTTGGGTTTCTACTATTCCAACCGACATCAACTTTATGAATTGTGAATTTTAATCGAAAAGCAATTTTTATTGAAATGTAATTTTTTTTTTTTTTTATTTCTCTTGATTTTCTATAAAAGTTATTGCTGAAATTGTTAACTCTACGACTACAATGATCACGATACCGTCTCGCCATATTCCTTTATATGTCCACTCAACACTATCCCCTCCTTCCTAGTTTTGGCACAATGAGCCATATAATTGTTTTATTAAATCGTATATAAACGTACATATTTTTACATATTACAATTCAGATATATCACAATTTCAGATATATATCGCTTTGTTGAAAAAAAAGAGGGTCATGCAATCGTTCTCTTCGAAATAAATATTGCACGTGGAGACAGGCTGTTAGTTATTTGTTTTCTTCTGGACGTTGTTTAATAACTCAAATACAGCTTTTGACTATAGTTAGTGAGATTAAATATGCATCTACTACATGTCTTTCAAAACAACTAAATTATTTGATTTTTATTATTTTATTTATTTATTAATTTTTTTACTTCACGTATATATATATATATATATATATATATATATATATATATTTTAAATAAACAATTTCCCTTGTACGAAAGCTAAAGTGATTAAAACATCATTTAAATGTCTTCCCATTTTTTATTCGTATATACATATTTAGTTTTATTCGTAATTTGTAAGTGCAACATGTAAATTTAATAATGGATGTATGTATGTACGCATGTATGTATACTCATACTCATGGTTTTGTTTTGATCGAAATATAAATGAATTATGTTTGAAATGCATCTTAAACAAATTTTGCTCGATTGTATTCCACAAAACTTAACAAAGAGACCACATGGTGTAACGCAATAAAGAAAATGTTAATAATTGAAAGTATTGAAACGAATCAATATTTAAAATTAAATAGTTAATAAAATGCATATAGACATTCCTTGACCATCCAACAAATAAATTATATTTATACATAACGACAGCAAACATTATTGAACTTTAGGTTGCAAATTTAACAACTACATAGAGCTGCCTGACCTTGACCATCAATACACATACATGCATTTTACATAATAAACAAATGTATTTAATTATTACCCGTCGTGTAATAATTTATGTTATTGAATATCGTTCCAAAAATTAATTAACTTAAATCTTAAAATAATAATAAACTTATCAAATGCTTAAACTAGAACCTCTGATCAATTGCATTAATTTACAAGTATTTCGATGTTTTTGTAACGAGGCATTCTCTCACGTACACAAACATACTGACGACCCCCACAGCATATTAGTGGGAGTTTCGTAAAGTTATAGATTAACAATTAGAAATATAAGGAAAAGGAAGAAGGAGAGCTTCGAACCAAGACCACAATATCATCTGCAATAAAGTAACAGACACCAAGTAGAATAAAAATTAAGTCAAACACTGTGCTCATTTATGTGAAAGATATAATAAAGGTTAAACGTTCATGAGTTATTTTGGTATCATGTTCTGGCGTAATAATTACAGTCTCTTTTATGTGTGTGTGTGTGTGTGTTTTGTTTCCCACGACATAATTGATGGAGCTATTCATCTCTCTTTTCTATGATTTGAGTGCCTAAACGGTCTTCTATGTTGACATCTTTGTCGTCCCAACCCCAAACCATTGTCTCCTCTTTTTCATGATTGAGTCTACTTAGCATTTCTAGTGTAATACCAGAGCCACTGGCGTTATTATTATTCTGATCAATACAAGACGGATGGCTGCCATCGCCGGTGCGTTGAATGCGTTTCAAAAGCATTTCTTCGGATACAGTTTTTAAATCATAAGCTTGTCCTAGTTTGGATACAAATTAATAAAATCAAATTTCATTAGAACTCTGTGATCAAATGTATATCCTACCAATTTTGGCCATAAAGTCTAAGAAAGCAGTGGTCCAGTTATAATAATAGGGCAATTCAGCTGCTTTGTAGTCCCAGGGAAAGACGTGATGATAGTTATGCCAACCTTCTCCTAAAGCAATAAATGACACCCATTTGCAATTGACTGGACTGATGCTGGAGTCATAGGGTTTCATGCCATAAAAGTGAGCAGCACTATTCACCAACCAGGTAGCGTGCAATGACATACAGTAGCGCATCATGCTACCAACAAAGAAGCACACTTTTAGAGATGAACCCAAATAAAAGTAGGGGAAGAGAGCCGGTAAAACAAAACAGCAAATGGGCATAATGATAAAATAGTATCTGTTACAATGATAAGAAATAAATAAATTGGAAAGCGAAATGGTTGATATGTCATGACGAAACATACTTCTTCTGGAAGACAACTACAGGATCAGCGTCCAAATCGCTCATATCGACTTGTTTTCCTTTCTCTTTGACATCCGGATGCTTTTTGCACATCAACCAACCCATGTGAGCAAAGAAGAAACCACGTTTTGAATTGTGGGGATCAGCATCGGTGTCAGTGAATTTATGATGAACACGATGATCACGTGTCCACTCGTAAATACTATTTTGGAAAGCCAATGACTGACATAACATAAGAAAGATACGTAGTGGCAATTTCGCCTTGTAAGTACGATGAGCCCACAGGCGATGTACACCAGCTGTGATACCCATGCCACTGCAGAAGCCCACAAAATAACCTGTAAAATCGATAAAATAAAATATTTTATGGACAAATGTAAACCGAATCAAAGTGAATGGCCTTCAGGAACAAGCAAATTTGTCCATCTATCAGCCTGAACCAAAAATATTTTCATAATTGTTCTCTCATCAATTTAGCAGCTTGTCCCTTCTGATTATCAATATGATAACCATTTAGTTTTCAGATGATTATTTATTAACATTTCCTTGATATTACAAATGTTCAAATAACAACTTACAAAATAGTTTTTCGTTCAGTAGCGGATTTATTTTTCATTTCTGGAGATCTTTTCATTTGATAATAATTTTGCTGGGACACTGGCTGTTTCCATAAATATGTAAATTTATATTAAATTAAATAATAAGACTTAGCAAATGCACATTTCAAATTGGTTGAAGAACGTTGGGACCTTGTTGCTTAAATCGGGTCATACAAGTAAAACGAACGAAACATTAATAATTCTTAAACATTTTCATTAACTTTAATTAAAAACGATTTATTGGATTTCTATGCGTTTGCATAGTAAGGAATTTGTACGAAAAATTGAAGACAACGGAAGACATATATTGGATTTTTGGCTCTGGATTTCAGCTTCCCTTAAAATATCTTTTGAATGTTTTATTCTACATCAAGGGCACTTTTAAAATGTCACATGCTTGTCAAGCCAAAATGAGTAGAATAATGTTGTGTGCGAAATTCTCGTCTAAAAGTCTTTTAAATATTTTTTAAAATTTATTCAGATAAAGTCGATAGGATAAAAAAAATATATGAAAAATATATACTTGAGATACTATACGTCTTGCCATTGGTTAAAAAAAGCTTTTCGGGAGCACAAGCTCTGGCTTCGCAATATGACTTTCAATTAAAAAATTCAATAGATAAAAAAGACTCCACTCAACTAATATTATAAAATTAATACGTTGAAACATTTTTACACACATATTTAAGCAACTTCTATGTATGACTTCATATAAATTTTAGAAGAATACTGAAAGGATTAATAAGTTTAATACGCGGTAATACTTTGTGGATTGCGGTATATCCGAGTGGAACGTTAAATGAAAAAACTTTTCCAAAGTCCATTTTTCTAAACACTTGACTTCACTGTGTTTCGGTTTTCTCGGCAAGAAACATTTTGTAGGAAAAAGCTTTTAATAGAGTTTTCCCGATAATCGGTTGATTACACTAGAGCAAATATTTACCTAAAAATAAATCAATGTAAGCGTTTTCAACAATCGCCAAATATAATCCGTAAAATGCAAAACTATGCAAAATGATAAACAGCAGGACATTGTGCCACACAATTTCCATTTTATAGGGCTTCTTTTGGGTTTCCATCGCTGTAGTAGAGCTCGCTGTCGCAACAGCTGTTCTATCAGTAATGACATCGCCGTTTCTTTGCTTTTCCTTCATAATAGCCGTTTCATTTTTAACAGCGATGGGACAAGAACTGTTGCCATTAGATGACTGGATTGCATTTGTCTTGTTGTTGTTGTTGGCATCTGTGTTGGAAATGGCAGTTTCGGCCAAAATAAATGTACTGCCTATTATATTGGGAGACATCTCTGTAAAGAATGCAACAAAAAAAATACCAATTTAGCAGTTTTTCTGTGAGTGTACAATCTATAAAATATGATTAAAGACATGTGTGAATACTTAGTCAAGTTAATATGTTATTTTCATAGGGTTTTTACGGAATACAAATTATTTTCTATTGTTGTTTTTGTTCAGTTTATTGAACCGTTTGTTTCAAACGGTCGCTGCAGTCAGTTGTTAAGCACTGCAAATGAGACATTTCTATATTAATGCATTATTATGTAAATAGCATTCAAATACTGTTACGGGTGTTGTCTTTTCTGATGGGTGTCATGCTGCCGCACTTATCATATAATTAGATGGAAAACCCACCGACAACATTTTCAAAAACCAATAACTAGTAAATTAAAATTCTCATCTCATTTCCTAACCTTAACAATATTAATAGATCTACAGAAAACCTCGTCCTCCCCATTCATGCTTAATTATCTCAAATCTTTGTTGTTCTTCTCTTCCAATATTAAATGTCCAACGCAAAGCAAGAACGAGACAAGCAGGAAGTAGTTTTCATATACCGCACAATTCAAATGTTAATTCATTTACATATTTTAAAATTTAGTTGTACACCATCAATCATTTTAAACAATGTGAATGATTTAAACATGTATTTTATGTATAAATACATTTTATTCGATTTCTTTGTAATCAAATCTATAATGTGTTTCCAAAAACTTCTTATGCGAAAAGATTTTAATTGCTCGTGTATTTAAATTTACTCTTATATGTCTGTTTTTTATTTTCCAAGTTGGCTAATAACTGTGTTACTTGAGAAACATATTATGAAAAGGTTGTAAAATTACTGCAGTTAATACAAAACATGTGTATGATCAATCGATTGAGACATTAAGATATTTTATCGCGATCTGCAGACATAAAGACACACACAAAATAACAATCGCTAAATTGAAATCAATTCGAACTTAAAAAAATCAAGAAAAGAAATAAATAAATAATGTTACGTGAGGCGTTTTAAAATAACCCAATAAACATTCAGGGTCAGCTGTGACTCATACACAAAATTGAATACCAACGTCACTCACTCATGAAGAAGGAAATATCTAAATATTTGTGTTAATATTTGCACGGAAAAAATTTAACAACTGAACATTTCGAAAACAAACTGAACTCGATAAGAGCCCAGCAGCATTAGTTTATCACATACAGGCAACATAAAATAAAAAAATGCAACAGCAAAAATGTGCACAAGACGCAACGCACAGGCAAAATTGTTCAGTCAAAAATTGTTAACACCGATACCCATACAGAGATAATAAATTTGAAATCCAAGTCAGTTGTTACACATCGGAGCACTTTCCTAATTGGCTGCATACTTTCGTTTGTAAATGCAAACAATAAAATGAGCAAAGCGGAGCATAAGCAATCTAATTAGGGGTAGCAGAGCAAAATAACAACAATGTTATGCAACGCTGTAATGAATTTAAGAGAGCAGGCAATTGTTAACCCTTTTTGAAGAAATCGACTGAAATGAAATTTGATCTCGTACAAAGAACAGCACTTTGAGTTCAGAAATGTGCAGGGACAGGAATCGACAATTTAATTAAGAATAGCAAAACCATAATTTGTTAATCAAATTACATAAATTACAATTTTTAAAAACGATTAAAGTGTAATTTAGTTTGTGGCTTTTGCTGCTACCACATGCTGGTAAATCTTTAGAATTATATGTGGCCGTGAACGGAAGCATGTGTTGCTACAACAATTATTTTTCTATTTTTCTTTTTCGATGGAATTGGAACAATGACCTGTTAATTGCTCCGGAGCCAGAGATGAGTGCCACTCACACATACATCTTGTACTTTTCACAATGTTTATGTACCATAAAAGTACTTTTTGCTTTATACTCACTAAAGGTTCTCATTGCAAAAACTATCACAATGCAAAATAATATATTTTTCTGCAGCAACTGATGATCGAACAATTTTCGGAATTCTATTGATCGGCTTATAAATGAATTTTTGAGGATTATGGAACCAAATCGAAATTATAAAATACATATCGCATTTAGCAGGAGAGCAGTAACTGCAGATCTTTGGATTGAAAATCCAAATGCATAATATTAATTCTATCCGAAAATACATTTACATTATTTTTCTCTAAAGATATTCCAAAAGAGATCTAATTTCTTAATTAATTCGTCTTCGACGTGATTGCTGCATTTCTAATTAATACCTCTTCTGGATATGTATTTACACACACACACACACATACATATTTATTTATATATTTTTATTTATTTACATTTAAATTTTTTTTCATGAAAATCGATCGGTGAGGTGGGCTTGAACAAATATTATAATAGTTCAATCTTAATCAACCGGTCGGTACCTGCATCAGGAAGCAAATATTTTACATAAAACAATGCAAAAAGTCTTATAAGGAATATCAACCCTGCAAGGCAAGATTTTATTGCGTTCGGGACGAGCCTCTAACCGCCGGAGGCAAACGCAATTTGTTTTGCGCATGATATTCTTAATGATCGTGCAAGAGTGCAAATTCATTCAGGCTCTCATCTCCATCGGAGGCTGCAACGGAATGCATTTGCATTAAGTTCTATAGGAATTATCATTAAATACTCTTTCTGTATGTACATATATAAACTCGTCCATATGTATGTATGCATGTATGCGTGTATCTTTGTATGAATTGTTGATCATGTGTTTTTGAAATATTATAAATAAGATAATAACCAAACCAGACGGCCTTAAATTGTCAGCATCCAACATGCGCTCTTGAACATGACTCTGAACAACCATATTTCTGTCCACTATATTTTAGAAATTTTAATTTACCACTAAAGAATCTTATTTTTTACTTTACATGTATGTGTGTATGTATGTGTTTGTTTAAACATGTATTCTTGAAATAATTAAACATGTTTAGCGGACGGCTTCGATTGGTAGTATAAAAATAAAAATAATGATATTAATAGCTGAAGTAGTTTTAGTGTTTATAAAGCTTCTCGCTACATTTGATTCTTGATTCTTTTTAATTTATAATATTCGATCTTCTTCTAATTGTGTTGAATTGGCTTCGTTTATTAGTTCTTCCGCTAACAATTTGGATAACTGTTCGCTGCTGTCTGGTTTCTCCGAATTAGAATTGTTTAACTTCTAGATTTGTACTTGCTGTTTCATTAGCAAATTATTTGAAGAAGAATTAACAATTCTTTGTATTTTAATCTCAAGCAGGTTTTATTCGCTTTGAAGAAGAATCAAACTAATTTAAAAAGCAGCGGCACTCAAAATAAATATTAATAAATTCAGTACAAATTCTTTCCTTTACCAATTTATTCACTCGTATTGACATACGGGTACTCAGAGATGGTGGCTACCACGACATTTGCTTGGGTCATACGCGATCAGGAGTAAGTTTTTGAAACTATTCTATTTGATATAAATGTTCGGGTTATTGTTCCGTAATTGATATGATCTGAAATGTGGTTTGAAAATCATGAAAAGCCACACACAAGTACAAACTAATATCCTTAATACTCGTACAGAAAGGCACATGAGTGAGAGTGATATTCCCCTGATCGTGGTCGCATTCTTGCAGGACTTCACAATAGTACAAACAAACATGTATAATTAAAATATTTTAGAGACGTTATTGGTCATTCAATTGATTGAATGATCCTTTGCATTCAGTAGATAACGATAAATACTGAGACAGGTGCACAAGCAACTGGGTCTATAAGTATGTGCACATTTGGATTTGGTTAATTATGTAGTTTAGGCAAGTACGGTTGTCGTCAGCTATGAAATTCCTTAACGAATTTAGCCATAATCAGCAAATGAGCGCGAATATGTGCGAGTACTTTTGGAAATAAGAGAATGCGGCGGGGAATGACGATTTAAATTTATAAATTTGATTAGTTTTACGTATGTGTACATCATACATATGGATGTACTTATGTATATAACTAGATAATATATTTTCTAAATATAAATTATCGTTCCGCATTCTCTTTTTTAGCCATGGGTAGAGGTAAGTAATTTGGAATGCTGAAGCACGTCTGTTCCTCTTCTTTGCAAAATATGTACAAAAGCCATAAATACGTACACATATACATATGTGTGTATGTGTTGTGCATAGTTTATAATATGCGAATTCCATATTTACAGATGCATACACATGTACATATAGTGTTTCCTACTTGGATATGCCTGAATTATACATTTCATACAAACACACTCATACACACATACAAATCTAGAAATAATCGAAATATATAATTGTTATTGTTTTATTACTATTATTTCTTTTTGTTTATATACTCAATTGATATGCAAAGCAACATCACAGCAATATATTTATGTACAAGCGTATTTGAATAAAACTTCATTCAGTTTGAAATTTAGCAACAAAAATCTATATATTTAATCGTTCAGAGTATTGTAGCGTATGCGAGTGTTGATGGTGATCATAATGAGAATCCTTTTAAGGCGTTACACTGCAATCTTTTTTATTATTATAATCAATAGAACTGTCGAGGATTTTAAGAAATGTTAATCATGATGACAAATAAATTATTCATTGAGTTATTTAAATAATACTTTGTTTCAACATTTGTATCAATAAATATGTAATCAGGCCCTAACCAGCAGTGTTGACATGTCCAACAACATATTTTAACCATGGTCCGAACATAAATCATAATGTTATCTAACCAAGCTGTCTGTCAGTTTTATCAAGGAATATACACGCTCAGACTAAAATACAAATTTAGCTATGCTTCATACATATGCTTGCGCGTATGAGCATGTATGTATATGTATGTATGTGTGTATTGACATTTTTTACTCGGTATTAGGCTTAATAAAAATTCAGAAAAAGCCAGAGTTAACTCACTGTTTGACTGCGGAGATATCATATACATATATACTTCAAAAATCTCCCACGATTACGCATAGTTCTGAGCGTAATACACTCACGTGTATCACATTTATTACTTAAGGTCAGAACACTAGCACTAACATCGATTGAAAAAAAGATCGTTTTCATACTTCGCCAAATTACGCAACTGTCCTAACTTTATTTAATATGTGCTGTATTTATGGGAGGTTACGTATGATTGTCAAGAACCTTATGAGAATTACGCAAGAAAAATCATGGTCGTCCTTGAAACTTCTTAAAAAGTTTGTACATTACCTAAAGGTTAAAGAAGAGCAGTCTAATTTCATCTTAATACCACCAAAACGTTCTTTGTTTGAAACTTGTGCAACGCTTTGGAGAAGTACAACATATTGGCAGCAAAATATAATAAAAATACTTTTGATTTTACGATGTTTATGGAACAAAATCAACCCATTAATCAATTATATTTGTGTACATTTGCGATTAATATTTTCTCGCTCAAATTACTTATATGATTAATAGGCAACCAGCGTGTCTCTGATTTTAAAAAGCAATCCTTTTTTGGTAATAATAAATCAACGCTGTTCTGCTCTGCAGTGTAATTTGGAAAATTAAATTGATGTTGAGTTTCCCTTTTACCTTGAAATATTTGTCATGCCATTCTAAACTTTGGAAACCTTAACAAATTTTTTATCTTAAATTATGGAAACGTATTTAAACCTTAAACTATTTTTAAATTTCATATACTCGTATTTAATATTTCGAAACGCTTCTAGAAAGCTTCTTTAGAAACATGTGAAAACACATGAAATTGTGTATTTAAAAAAATAGTAAATTTAAGCAGTCATAGTATGTAGAAAAACCTATACAATCTCTTTTGTGTTTATTTCAAATGAAAAAAATTAAAACTAATTTCACACACATTTCATGCCTTTTAAAAAACGAAACCAATTATCTGAAAGTTCTAAGGTCTTCGATTAGTCTACTGTAGACAAGAGTTTATATCGTAACACCTTTTACATACACATACGAGTAAAATCATTATACATACCTCCCTCCATATGCATGTGTGTGTATGAATTTTTACAAAAGTGGTTCTATATAGTACCCTGCATCTAAGGGATTTATCATTACATGAGCTCCTGTGCTAATTGAGTCTGAACCCAGATTTCTTGGGCCCAAAAACCAATCGAACTCGTGCAAAACGCGGTTCTAATATAAAACGAAATGTTTTTGTGGAACCATTAATTTTTTATTTTGCATAAAACAATAAATCGCTCATATAGGAAATTGGAACCTAAAAATCTCGTTAAACCTAAAATTCACACACATGTAAATATCAACATGCATATAATCACAGTACATACAAATCGTTGGCCTCAAGTAGAAAAGCCACATCTCACACAACCCCAACTTTTTAAGGGAAGTTCAAACATAACAGAAACAGTACTGATCGTAATAGAAACTGTAATTATGAACTGCTTGTGAAATCGTTGTGTTTTATAGTATTGCAGAAAAGTTTTCTGACGAGGTGTATGTATGTGAAACTTATTTCAACCATTGCAAAACTCAATTTCGTAAAAATACCAGTTAAGAAACATAAAATAAAATAAAGTAAAAAAAATATCTCTTATCGAAAATGCAGCGGAAGTGGTCGATAACAATTCATAGAACGATATGTACGATAAAAAGAGCAAAACGTGTATTCCTGACCGCAACTATAAAAACATTGACAACCAGTGTTGGTTGCTAAAGTTATTGAAAAAGGGTTTTCAACTGCTCACACTGCACGCTGGCCTTTATATCTAGAGAAATATTTTAATTATTTGCTAAAAAACACGGTGAGGCTTCATTAAATTGCGTAGCTTCAGAAAAGCCATAAAATGAAAAATTTCTTCAAAAGTTTTTGTTATGGCTTAAAGTGGTTTATATGCCTGAGTTTCAGTAAACCTTGCACCATGAAATGAGAATTCCTATAATACTAACAATAAATAAAAAAAATTATCACAAGAACTTAGTCGCCATGAAACCATTTATTTTCTAATCAATAAGTGACAAATTAAGAAGAAATTATAGATACTCATGGATCCTTTGACCTTGAGAGTATACAAAAAGCTCACAATTAAAATTTGTTTACTAGATGAATAAAAACTACGAACTTTTAAGTAAATTTTTTAGTCGCTTCAACTTACATATATTGTCTTTGTAATTTTCATAACATTTTAGAATTTATATATTTTTTATAAAATATTTAACATTATCGTAGCAAAATAAAAGCGACATACTCGCGTCTCTGAGTCCTTAGGAAACAAAACTTCTCCAATAGGTGAGAAGCTTTGGATCAGACTGAAAAATACATAAACTGCGATTTGCATAAAGAGCGATTTGCTGTGATTTATTTTGTAGCGTTTCTAACCTGCTCAATATTCCTGGGAACTTGGCTGCAGAGTCAACTCAAATAAAATAACTCTTTATCACAGTTTTCAAAATTGACTAGAATACAGAAAGCGTGTGATAAGTTATATAACTTGTTTGTTTGTCTATTTAACTTGCAAAGAAAATGTTTAGGTCAATATCATTTCAGTTAATAGCACTTTGATTTCTTTCAGTTCTATCGAAGTCCTTATATTTTCCAATAGAATAGCAGATATTTTTCAAAATGTTATTGCTATCGATGGTCGCAAGTAGAAAGGCCCCAACTGGTATTTTACGAAATCTAGTTTTGCAGCGATTCCAATAAATTTCACATAATGCAATAAAAAATAGGGGTTGACAATTACAGTTTTTATTACGATCAATACAGTTTCTGTTGAAGAAGGAAGGGCTACGGATATGTATGACGTTTTGCGTTATATAGAGTTTCATTATTTGCCATTATGAACCAAATAAAATGAAGCTTGTCCTTAAAGAATGATGTTAAGAAATCTGTTTGTCATAAATAGTTACCTGTATTTTATTAAAATTACCCGTTTGTTTGTTTCACAAAATTTCTTTTTACTTAATTTTTTTTTTTGTTATTTTTTGTTTTGAAATGTTTTTTTAATTTTCTTTTAAAATTTCTCTTGTATTTAATTCATCTCAGTTTGTTGTTATTTTTAGCACATAATTTTAGGGCAGGATTAATCAAAAGAACAAATAAATAAAATATTTTTAAAAACTCTAGTTGAGAATTTACTTTGCTCCGTTTAACACTTCTTGTTTGTTTGGACGAAATTGTCCGTTTGATTTTATAAATTAAAAATTTCGAAAATGCGTCAGTTAGCGCTAGAGGTTCTCACACGTCTACTTGAAATGCTAACTACACGAAGTCAGTTCGCAAACAATTTAACTTCGCCTAATTACACCGAATTTTAAAGGCACTTGGAAATTGTTTGCTTATTAAGTGCTGAGGCTTTTGTTAACATAATGGTTCGGCTAATGAAGCTGATGCCTTTTAGCTTAGAAACTTCCAGCTGATGGGAGAACAAGAGAGCGCATATGAAATTAGTTTGTTATGTTTATTTCAATTTCATTTTTGTTAATTCTCTTGGCCGAATAAATGTTGGTTTCATTCAAAGTTAAGAGTTAGTTTTCTTCACTAATTCATTTCAGTACCTTAAAATACTCGTGAACTGTATTGAAAGCCTGGTACAACTACAACGGTTTGAGTTAGCGATAATGTGTTTAATGGCTTCGATATGATTTTAGTTTTATTTAAATTTTGTATATATTTAATTGTATGTGTTTTCTTTTACGATTGCGTTTGCGTTGTACGACTGTTACGTTCGCTGGGAACTGAGTGATGAAGCAGTGTGAATCAGGCGTTTTGTTACAGTATAGATGTCGTCTACGATCTAAAGTTAAATCTAATTCGTTCATTGTGTTGTCACTGATCGCATCCGTGCTCATGCTGCTGGTTATTTATTTGCTTGTTTATTTATTTCGCTTTCATCTCTTAACATTTTGAGTTGGTATTCTTGATGTTCAATCACACGCACAAGCCCGATCACAATGCATGTGCGGTTTTTGGCTTGATTCTTGTCAAAGTTGTCATCGGTCAAGTTGATCTTGTATGTGTGCATGTGTCTGTAAATTTGCATCATTCATTTCTTAATGGTTTTGTTTAGGTTCGTTCTGTTGGGGTCATATTTATCACTTAATTTTTTGGTCAAGTACATTAGCGACGAAAAACTACATTAAAAATAAACTATTAAATCTTCTCTTGATGCTGATAAACGTAAATATCTATGACTTCTTCCACATATACAACAACGCTGTCATTGTGGTCAGGGATAGTGGTTAACCACAGCAGCATCGTCATCATCACTTGCATGATTAACAAAATTATTGTTAATTGTTCTTAACTTTTAGAATATTATTTTGTTTAAGTTCATGGGAGTATTTTGAAACCAATCTTTATCGTAAAATATATCCAACATTTGCTGGAATTATATATTACGTGTGCATCAGAGTTGGAAATCATACAAAATGCATTAGAAAAGGTACAGTTGTTCGTTCTTCGTGCAACACGTTGTTACTTTCATTCTGATAATACCAAACCAAAGTTTGCTCGGTCCAGAAGTTTATTAACAAGAACTGATAGTTTGATAATATTTTTAGTTATACAGTGCGAGCTCGATATGCGCAACCACCGCTTATCGCAACACCCCGGTTAGCGCAACAAGCAATTTAGTGCAACTTTTTTCAGAAAGCAGTCTCGATAAGTGCAACTTTTTCTGTTTTGTATTAAATTTTTACTCTGAATCTATTTATTCAGAAACGTAGACTTAACAAGTAGTTAAGGTTTCAGCAGGAACCCATCTGCAAAATGTTTTCTACATGTCACTACTGGTAATTTTTTTAATTTATGTTATGCTGTTTAGTCTTTAAGCAGAGATTGAACAATGTCCCAGTTTCTGAGGAAATTAAGGAAGCAGCGATTTCCCAAAAGGAAACCAAAATTTCAACATCCTTCAGTCAAACTAAGTTCTATTCGTAAAAGAAATCATATTTTACACACACATAATCATATGTGTGTAAATAAATGTATAAAATAGAAGAGAAGTCTATTGGTATTTCTTTGTTTTTCTTCTTATTTAAGGATGTACGTATAAAACACTTGTAATCTCGCTTAATTTATATTAAAGTAATAAAAATGAATGTATTTAAGTTAAATAGAAATGCGTTTTTATACAAAATTTTTAGTGGTCGGTTATTGCAACTTTTCGGTAAAAGCAACAACCGTGATTTCCTTTGCGCATATCGAGCTCGTACTGTATTAAGAAATGTGAAATGCGCAAAGGAACTCCTGAATTGATCACTTTGAATATTTTAATAAAATTCTTAAAAAAGGAATCAGCACGACATTGAAATAAAAGAGCTTTAAGCCACAATTCCCAAAACAGAACCAATTTAAAAAGCAAATCTTTTGATTTATACAAAAGAAGATAAATAAGTTCAGTTTGAATGACTCAACAAAATATAAATATGAAATAAAATTTGTTATGAAAACAATTGACATTTTCTATTTCTGTAGTATTTGTTTTCATATGATAGAACAGATCATGTGGCAAATTGAAATGCATTAAACTTAAGTTAAGTTAAGGTTAGAAGGTTAGATAATCTGTACTTTAGCTTATGGGTCATTTTAAATTTGAAATACGTAAGTGTATACACACACACACACATACACATGCACACATACGTACATATCTACGTATTTTGTAACAAAACTATGTTCAAAGACATGCTGATGTATGTGTGCTAGTTTATGGCCATTAACATGAAGCTTAACTGAATTTCGGTTACTTCAATTTAACTCAAGTTTTAACTAAAAGTTTAAAAAAATGTGAAAACTAGTCAGTTCTTAAATAAATCACAATTACTACAGCCGTTTTATTATGAATATTGTTCGATATTGTTAATATTTGTCAACTGTTGTCGACAACGACTGAGCAACTGCTAATGTTTTGGTGTCGTGTTGACATAATGGTTTCAAAATATAAAATAAATACATAATATATCTTAGCGTATCTACATATTTCAAAATAATTTGTTAACTTCAACGGGCTGTTAAGAAAACTACTTTAATGTTGTCATAGAGACCCAATAAGAAATCTTATCACCCTAAGGAAAAATTGTATCTATACCACCAGTGCGAGTATAATAATGAAAACGGAAAAAATCGTACATAATTCAAACGATACCGAATCGATACATTTTTTTGTAATAAGTCTTTTTAGCCATTAATCCATTAACAACACTATCGAGTTTGAAAAAAATTCTGGGCTGTTGCGTGTGTCATATGACGACATGCTTAGGTGGAAAAAATATTCAAATCAGCTGAAGAACACTTTTACTTTTTCGTGGACCACTGATAACACCAACAACGTAATTCAATATAGAAGAGCTCAGTAAACTACTTTAGCAACTTTTAGATCATAATTTATTCTAAATTCTATTTATCAACAAAACCTTTTAAAATCAATCATTTAATTAATGCAAAGAATATAAGTTTGAGATACTTAATAATAAGTTCGGAAAGTTTTTGAATTTTTTCCTGCATGGGACACATAAAGAAAAACTACTTTTTTAATGTAACGAACAATATTTTAACGAACAGGGCTATTAACTTTTAAATAGCACGTTGCTGAAGATTATAAACTTTAGAGTAGATACCGGATATAGGCACATCGCATATATGAAAAACCGAAGTGAACCATTATCACTTAAATGTACAATTTATGAAAATCAGAAAAAGGTCTTAGTTATTTATAGATATTTAGTAAAGTGTTGGAAAAGCTGCTTGTAAAATGCTTTATTCTTTAACTCTTATAAAAAAACAAACCAAAAATATAAAAATAAATAAACAATAAATTTACAATTTCTTGCAAGTTTATAAACGATACAAGAAGAATTATTTTACTTATTATTTCATTCACTATTTACTGAAACAAAACCTATCAACTACACCGTTAAAAAATAAATTTTATTTTATTTACAACACTGGATATTCAAATAAAGCATCCATCCAACCAAGAACCTTGAATTTATTTGTCTTGTTAGATATTATTAATTCTATAATACGATTATTAAAATTCTCTTATTGAATTGTTATTTGACCGACCAAGTTTTTCATCGTAGCAAACTATCGCTTTATAAACTGGGTCAACTTGAAATATCTGGTTAAATTTAACCGGTAGTAGTGGATGTTCTTTTAGAAAAATACCAGAACAGGTATCGACAAAACTGATGCGCATTTCTTTGATACATAAATAATTTAATTCCGACACACTGAACATCATTAACATATTCGAAGCGTTTTGCGAATTGTATTTTGATTATTTAACGAATTTGACTTGGAAACTTACCAAATAACAGTAATTTATTTTTTTATTTCTAGGCTAAGGTGAAAAATGATGGACTATGCAAACTGATGTCTCGCGTACTTGATCGGAAAAGTGGATGTTGTTATATCTCTCAGTTTTAGATAAAATAAACTATTATATTCAAAGACTTTTAGTTTGTGTTGTTGAAAGCAAAAACCGGATTTCATGAGTGAGATTATTTCAATTACCGTTACCAACGACTTTGTAGTTCTCATACTTCAGGTAAATGAAGGTGAGTGTGAATTTATAATATGTTAAATTAATTAATTAGCAGAGGTAAAGCACACGCCACAAAGACACCTCAACTCGTCTTGAATGAGAAATTTTAGTTAAATACACTGGTGTTGCATTGTGTTTCACATTAACTCAAATCCGTTAATAATATGTTATGCATGTGTCATTTGTTTGTTACGGCATTATTGTTCAATAGAGACGTGAAATTGAGCACACAGTCACTAAAGATCACTAAACTTTAATTGTTTATGAATGCTGATGCACGAAAAATATATAAGATTTTCACGATTACGCTCAGAATTATATTTTCATAGGCAGCCTGAAAATCATATGCAGCCTATGCGTCAATCGTTGCAGGACAGCCGCTATAGGAACTAGCCTTAACATAGTCTCACAAACAAAGGTCTAAAGGTGTTAAATCGCGCGATCTAGTTGGTCAATTTACCGGCATCAAACGTGAAAGAAGCTTTTCGTCGATTCACACTGTGTTGTTGAAGCCACATTTCAGCCAAGTCCAGCTCTTCTGATCATACAGAAATGCGCTTCGTCGCTGAGCACTATTTTACGCACAATGCACTTTTTAATCCACCATTCATCATCATTTTGATAAGAAAACTAAATAATATGCAGACGTTGTTACATCTATCATTTAATAAACAGGTAGTAGAGTACCACTGCAAGTGACAATATTTTTTGCTCGGCCCTTATTTGTGCCCATTTACGTGTAATTTGTGCTTGTTTGTGTGAATTTTGCTAACAATTCAATAATACGCAATTGTTTATAGCCGTGTACGTAAGTTTTAAAAGTAAAATTATGTGAATAATCATATTAAAACTTAAAAAAACTAACAGAACAGTTCAAACAGTTTCAAATGCTTTAAAATGAGTTTAAAAATCTCAACTGTTTAAAAGTCCTTAATTATGTACATAAAAAATGTGTGTTTTACTGGACCTTTTTGATTCAGAACCACTTTGAAAATAGAACAGAACTAAATGTACTTGTAACATAATCAGGCATGCAGCACTCGAATGTGTTGCATCTACAAAATAATTTGTGACATTTTAGATCCCTTTACATATTTGTTGCCCTAATGCTCTCACCTGCATTATTGCACCCTGAATGCACTAAAAGAAGTATTCGAAAAGAAGTAATGCTTATTTGAAATTGTAGCACGCAGTTGAACTCTGTAAACAAAATTAATATTCACATTTTCTGAATTATTCGGTCGTATATCAAAATAATGTATGTATTTATGCTAAAGAATACGCAAACATACTTTGTAAATAAGTAAATCAGGTTTTAAGTTGTGACTTAAACTTACAATTTGACTTGGTAACTTCATAAAAAATTACGAATTAAAACATTTCGATTCACAAAATTTACGTTAAAAAATAAAAAAAAATTCGCACTCAAAATGCAAAATAGTTATTTGTTGTGATATATAAAAAATACAAATTTTTTTCAACATTATAATTTTATTGTAGCGTAATCAGAACCCTAAGCACTATATATGTATTGTATCCGATATGGCTCTAATTAAGCTATTCACTCCTTGCATGCAGGGGTTGATCCAATTTCAAATATATCGCTTTGTTTAAATTATCTAGAAATACATACATACATAAAACACCAAGGGATTGCCAACAGTAATTAATTTTTGTTGACAACCAATAGATAAGTGGTGTCGTGTTGAAGTGATGTCGATGTCGTCACTCATAATAGCGGCGACTTTTCAGATACATATTAATTGCATTTCTTGAAATAAAGTACATCATTCCTGCTATTCCCTGCTATACGCCCTTATTCTTTAACGTTTTCTGAACATTACGTCAAGACAGTATCAAAAGTACGTGCCCTTGGTTTACTCAGCTTCTGTATATTTTTCAATACTTAGAAAATAAATAGATTTTGTCACAAAAAGTCGTGTTGTTGAGTGAACAACATCTACAGACTTACTTGGCAAATTAAATTTAATTTGAAGGGAAATGATATTAAATATGTTACCATATAACTAAATTAAATTTATAATAATTCAAAACTAGATATAATTTTATTCCTTAACAGGAGGTGCCAACAAATCAAATGTAAATCGAATAACTGATATTGGGAGTGAAAAAATTCAAAGTTAAAAACGTTTTAATTTATGCACAAATTCATTTATTGATCTGAAAAATCATAAATAAATACATATAAAATGTCTCACAGGAAAACCACAATGTCAACGCACATTGTAGTTCGATTTAAGACAGCGAACACTTGCTCGTTCGTTAATTTTTTTAATTAATAACACCAAATCGAAATCAATAGGTTTGCTGTTAACAATAATAATTTCATAGTCGTCCTCTTAATCTCAAACAAATTAACAAGCACATTCATTACTTAGACGGTTTAGTTGCGAGTACATACATAAATAGATGATTACACTGCCAAGTATTTGTCAAGATTTAATGGTTCAACAAACAAAAGAACAACCTCAAAGCGAACGGCGACCATCTAATAGTATTCGTTGTGAAGAGGACTAAAGAAAAGTAAATATTGACGCTTTGATGATTGTGTCAAATAGTTTATTTGGCTTTTAGAGGCCCATAGTTGTAAACAAAATGTATGCAAATATGTATGTTTTAATCTAGTCTAAAAAAACAATTATGAGAATCTTATAGTTCATAGTAATTTCATAGAATATTCCTTATTGTGTGTATGTAAATGTCTCCCTGAAGGTTGACCTAAAGCGAGATGACGTTATTTTAGTTCTTCCTTTTTATCTTAATGCAATAAAAATGCCGCAACTTTCTTATATCAACTGCGTTTGAAGAAATGTTTTAAATATTATTTTATTTATCCGTGCCATGCACCACAACTTTACATTTTCCTTTGAAAAATTCGTACATTTCGTTTGTTTTTTTTTTTTTTGATATTAATGTGATCTGATGAACCATCTCTGACACTGAGCTCTACAGTGGGAAAAGAAACGGTGGCATTACTACGGCAGACGACTATGATTTGCTCAACAATTCTTTGTCTACCCGTGTGCAAAATTTTAATACACAATTAGTTCTCGTTGTTTTCCGTAGATATAGATAAGCGAATCGCTCCGCAACTTACGTTGTGTTACAGAAAAGACCTTTTTGCGTGTAATTTTCTAAGTTAACGCTGCCACTTTCTACCCATGACCCACTACTCGTCATGAATCAACTGAATTTTTTTTACTCTAGACTGTCAAACTCATTTGTCCTTCATTGCAAAAGCTCCGCGACAGTTCAGTATGAGTGCTCCAAGTTATTTTTAACTTTGCTTGCACTTAGTTACTTTTTGGGTGATAATAATTTTAAAAAATGTCTTATATGATTCTCCCCTGATCACTTTTGATGTTAAAATAATTGATTTATCTCTTGGGCAAATGAAAAGAACTCGGCTATGATCCGTGCGTACTATGAAATAGTGAAGTCTTGAAAATACAGGAACATAGAAACCACCAAAAGATAATGATGATATATTTTGCTCAGCTGAACGACAACGATCTTGTTTATAATGCGAAACCTTAAATATTTGAAATGTTTATTTATTCTTCTCGTTATTGTCGCGGGGAGAATATAATTACTTTTTTCTAGCGGCAATAAACCTTTTACTTTTAGTTTATATTGATAATAATCAATTGCAATTAATAGTTATTAAAACTTTTTTAAGTATTTAATATCCTATTAAAAATTTGTTTTTAAAAATCGTGGATTTGGGGTAGTTTATTTTCCACATACAGATATGGAATTTACGATGCTAGGAAAAAAATCCTAATAGTCAGAAGCACTCACAGAAAATAAATAAAAAATTAATTTGCAAATCGAAATTATTCATCAGTAAGATAACATATTCTAACAAGAGGATTATCAGTCATGATCCAAAAATATTCTCACATGAGAAGATATTTCGTTAATTTAAAAGTGCTGCGCAGCATCTACTTCTGCACACCGAACATCAGAGCGTTAGTCGTCTGGGTGTAATTTTAACTGAATGGAATTGAATGGGCGGACTTTAATATGAAAATTCAAATACTCTTGATATGATTGACTCTATAAACGATGTGGGAGTAAGCTTAGATACTAAATTGGATTTCAGAAAATATATTTACTTAAAAACTGCGAAATCTTTTGGTGTTTTAGGATTCATCGAAAATGGCCCAAAGACTTTTCCGTTCAAAAACGAAAAACGAAGCAGCTATTTGCTACTTTGGTCTTATGGATCTCCTATAACAAAAATTATTCCATTCAAGTTCAGTTTTTATCATTTTGTCTCCGTGGTCTAGGATTGGACCCCAATGCGAGATTGTCATCTTAAGTAAACCGGTTTGATTTTATTGAATTGTCTTATTTAAAAACACGTAGGACGTATGTTAAATGCGGCTTTCCTTATAAATCCACTAAATGGAAATCTGAATTTCTGACCAGTTCAAGTTGCTGTATCCCTAAAAAGATTTCAACAAAAGTTTGGATCTTATAGGACAAAATGATAGGTTGTACTAAAATCTTTAAATTCGACCACAACTCGCCTACAGACTTTTCAAAAAGCCAAGAAAGGAGTCAGTTGAACTGGTTTAACTTCTGTGTAAGTGGCAACCTGTCCATCCCAAAGATCTCCATACACAAAACGATACAATTAATCACCTGCTGGTTTTTTTTTTTGTGTTAAATTTAATAAATATAAATAATGTTGTGTTAAAAGAACTAGGCGAATAACGTTATGAATATTAAATAAATAAGTGAATATATTAGAATTTCCGACTAGAAATACTTCTGATTTCCAATAATTGTGTGACAATAGTCACATCACCATTGGCCAACTATTTTCAACAATTCGAGTCGACTGCTTTTTTCTACTCTTGTACTTACAAATTTAATGTCATTGTCCGACGATCGTGGTCAAGTTTGTTTTCTGTAAATAAAATATGTGTAGTACGAACACCGTCAATGAATTAATAATTAGATTTAAGCTTTTTAGACTTTTGGCTCCAAGTACGCAATTGTAACAATACAATCCTTGACAATGAAAATTGTATTTAATTATTTCTTTTATATTTAGCTTCCTTTTAGCTCATAGGCCGTGTCTAAATTAGGATCGTATTGAGCTTACCAAAATGTATTTATGTATATGAATGTATGTATATATGTGTCTAGTACGTATATAATTTGCCATTTACGATGAATAAAGAAATTTTCATTAATAAAAGATAGTTTTTTCAATGCGTGAGAACTTTCGAAATTATAGCACGTACACATGTATGACGTCAGCTCCTTTTATGTTATCGTTACACTTCACCAGCGGCAATCGAAAAACGATGAATGCTAATATGAAAACAAACTCATCAATAATTCAAATATAATTATTTAAATAATTGTTTGGCTACACAGTTGGTGCTCACTAAAGCCTTAAATTATTATCGTTCTGAAAACTAAAGTACCAAAATACCAATTTTTCGTAATCCTGCTTTATTGAACTAAACCTGTCACTTTTTATAAAGAAATTATGAAATTTTGAAATAAATTGAACTATGCCATTGCCTTGAAAAGAACGTCTTTGGTATAGTATGTAGTATATATTTTTTATATAAATCCATGCATCGTCGTGAATGTGGAGCTGAATTTTTTTTTACTGGAAAAGTACCCAATTTTGTTAATTATTGTCGGCCTGTTTAAATCTGAACGCATTTCTCTAGACCGCACCTAATAAGATTGGCCGCGCACACAGTAACCTCCTTCGTCGCTACTGTGGCAACAATCAAAATAAAATTAAAATAAGTGTTCTCTATGAAAATTACGCAAAATATACAAAAAATATTAAAAGCTTTTAGTCAATGTCTTAAAAAACTGAACCGCAACTACAAATAAGTGGTTTCCAATAGGAAAGTGAATAAGCAATAAATGTTTACTTTAATCGATTCTTATTTAATAGTACATTTTTTTAACGGTAAAAGTCCATTTTAAATGGATCGAATTTATAAATTACACACTTCAAATCGATTTTTGTAAATGGTGTGATGTTTGCGATGGACTAAGAAAGTAAACAAGTGTACTAAATCTAAACGATCTAAAATGTTCACTTCTCTTAGTCGCAACACTTTTGGATGAATTACTATGGTTTTCAATAACAATTAATTGTGCCGATGTTTGAGTTTGAACACCAGATCATGTTATCGGATCAACGATCACGAATGCAGAGTTATAGAAATACATAGAAATACAACCGTTATAAAATCTTAAGCTAGACCCTCTCATTGTATGGAGAAGCTCTGACGGAACTTTTCCAAAAAGAACTGAAACGTTTGAGATTTTGTTGGTTTTTCGTACTCAGCTGTTCATTTAATACATTTTTTATCCAAAATTTTGAACGATACTACACATTCGGGATAATAATTCATGAAGTCACATCGCTAGATTCCAATAAATACTCGATTTAGGAGCTGCAGTCAGCTTTTAGTAGACTCGTAGTTCCCCATTTTGGTAACATATGAACCAATCAATATTACTGCACTTATGTCTCACTAAATAATGCCTAATTTTAGAAGCAATGAAGGCGTGCCAGCTGAATTGATATGGCTATTTCAACGCTAAACAGCCTTTGAAATAAAATAAATAAACTCAACTCAACTCTTAATTTTAATTTAAGAGTATGCGCTAAATAAATTTTGTTGAAACAAGTTATTTTAATAGTTTTATGAATTTATTTTTAAATTTTTATGCGAACTCAAATCTTTTTGAGCTTAGAGAATCAAATCTAAAAGCGTTTTAATATTTTGTTATGAAATATTTTCTTTATTATCGCCAACTGAACCAAAATTTCGTATTTGGTGGTCAATAAAAAAAAAAGAAGCAAAAAATTCTTAAACTGGCTTCAAAATTTTTTATTTCATTCACATAAGCTTTCGAGTATTTAATTAGTGATTCTGCAAATATATTGGATATTGAATCCATTATATGAAATGGTTAATAAATTTAAAAAAGTATCACGTGCTGGTTTTATGAGAAAAATTTTGCGTTAAATTGTGTATGGATGTTGTTGCTCTATTTTCAAATACATAAATACGTACATATATACAATCCTACGAGGAGTATGTAGGAGAAGCTATGATCACACATTTAGGAAGATATTTGCCCAAAGAAGTGTAACCACTAAACACGAAACAATTTCAAATCAGAGAAGCATATATTTAATCAAACAGTCCACAATAATATCGGATTCGATGACAATGTCTATTAGTTATGTATGAAACACGTATCTGAATCACAATACATATATTTCTGTGTTGTATAGTAGTTACGCTATTTTTGGGCAAATGTTTGCCAAATGCAAACGAGTAGATTTAATATGTGGTTTAATTTGATCAATTCGTTGTCAAATAAATTCTAAACCATACACATATCCTACTTTAAAGCACTAATACATGCATATAAGAACCATATTATAAAAAAATAGCACCCACTTACTACATAAAATTAAAATAACTCTAAATAATGTAAACATTTATGTATTAGTTATGTGTGATATTCGCTTAACTAAAACTTTTGTTGAAAGCGATATGAAACTTATTCCTGCAATTTTATTTTTTTGCTGCCAAGAACTTTTATACCGAACAATCTAGAGACAAATTATAGTCAGCGTGACTAGATTTTAAAATAAAAAGAGACTAAAAAATGTTTGCTGTAATTGTTCGATAAGTATTTTTCAAATGTGATATTTCTTTTTATTTTTAATTGGCCTTACCGATCGATTCAGCTCTTGACGTCTAAACGCCACGTCGATCGCAGCTAACCGCGTCAAAATCGATTGATTCAATTGTGGGGTATCATAAACGAAAAATTAAAAAAAAAAAATTTGTTTTTTAAACTCCGAAATTATATATCTGATTATATGGTCATAATGATTGTAGTCAAGGTGTTTGTTTATATGATTTTCGTTCTCTCAACTCTTTTATATTTTTAAATATCCTCAATACACATACCAAAAAATATCCATATATTCTGGACTAGGGCAGATATTATCCATAAGTGTAATAATTTATAATCCTCTCGAAGAGTAAATTGTTTTTTTATTATGGGCTTGGTCTCTCAATTTAAATCCAAAAAAAATCATTTCGAATATAAAGAAAGGAAAACATATCGTCTTGCTATAACATAAGGACCTTTAAATGTGCAAATAATGTGTTACACCAGGAATTCGAAAACTTTTCCGTTCTTCATATTCTTAAATATGAATTTAATAAGAAATACTCGTACTTGTTAGCGCAATTGAATTCAAAAAGTTGAACTTTTAGCAATTCTGTAGTGTTTTAAGAACATCAGATATGCAATTGCTTTGTAAATGTTTCATCCACACAGAGCCGTGTAAGTACGTGTATGCTGCCAATACTAAAATAGATATATAAAAGTAAATAAAATTTTTTATAACCATGTTACGCGGCATTTTAGAAATTTAATTGATTGGGTCTACTTTTAACGACAGATAGTTTTTATTATCTGTAAAGGTGAGGTTGACAATGAATGCTATTGTGAATAAATTTATTTTGTGTTAAATCAAAGAGTTAAAACAACTTGAAACATGTGATATCAATCAATCAATTAATCATTCAAAATAGTTCAAGGTTATTTATCAGAAAGTGTCATATACAAGGACATTTCTTGTTCCGAAAATAAAAAGCATACTAAAAGATTTTATTTTAAAACAACATAAAGAAATACATGTTGATTTATTTAATGGGTTTTGTCGTATTAAGTTTAAACATTTGCATGGAATTAAAATCATCCACGCAATTAATTCAAATGCTATTTCACTTTCGCATTGTTTTACTATTGTCAGCCAGGGTAACTCATATACCTACATACGTTACATTCAGCATTCTGTGGTCATTAGATCCCAAAATGCTTAAGGCGGATTTTTATTAGTGAACCTGATTTCAAAATCACTATTCTATAAAACTGTCAATACAAAATTTGTATGTTAGTTTTTGGTTCTTTTATAGTTTTCATAAAATTTCAAAGAGCCATACCATGTATAGGTTCAAAGACATCAAATAAATAACTTCAGAACGTAAAAGGAACAGTTCCAAAATTCATGCTGAAGCATAAGAATTTAATAGTATTCGTCCAGAGGTAATAAAACTTGTAAGTATTAATTATTACAATTTTCCAAATATGTTACACAACAAAGGGAAAAGGTATAAAAAGCTACACGTTTCTTTTACATAATTTCATACACAATAGAATTAAATTTATTTTTTATTAAATAATGGGTCGACAGAACCATATACAGTGCCATCGTGATACAGGCAGCTTAATCGAAATTAATATATCGAACATAACAAACACAAATTTGCTTTTTATTTCTTGAATTCAATAACTAAATTTAAACTATAACAAAAATTTTTTTAAATTAATTTCTACAGTGTCTTTAAATCGGGCGCTCTAGTACCATATTATATATTACAAAATAATTTGGTTAAAAAATATGTGTGTGTATAACAGTATATTTATAAGTGTACTAAGTATATGTTAATATAATCAATTATTAATATGAAAAGTATTTGCAAAAACATATATTGTATGTCATATATAAAAAATTCATACACATATACACATTTATTTATTATTTATATCTAAAACATGCAGTATTTCCTCTGTATTGTCACTTAAGCGAGTTCGCTGTACATTCAACACAACTCCAGCTTTCGAAAATATTCTTTCACATGGCACATAATTTGTCTTGCTTCCAAATTTTGAAATTTTTTCATTTACCAATAGTGTGATATATGTATATTAGAATTTCAAATACAATTATCGATCATTCGTGATGTCATTATCGACAATTTCTATGCCATTTTCCACAAGTCCTGCCAATTTGCTTAATATGTTTGGAATAAACAGGTTCATGTGTATGTAAATATGTACATACAAACATATATTTCTCCAGTTTAATGGCCCAAACTCGTATTGTTTATTTCCACATTCTCATCTAAAGTTACGAACATGTGGGTAAGTAGAAAGACCCGTTCTCGGATGTGTAAGTAAAGATCTCACATTTATTCGTCTATTCAAAATTTTTAAAATGTAGTTGCGTTGCTGATAATTTGTTGAAAGTGCCATTCAGAAACATGACAAACAAATTGCGAATTGTTATGTTTTTATCTCTTAATGAACGATCTGACAAATCTAGGCTTTCGAATTAGATATATCGGCTTTTAGGTATACATGCAATATTATTGTGGAGGAAAATGATGTTCTTCTCTTTAGGCGAATATCTGATCCTACAGCTAAGAATTTTTCTCCAGAGCACGTACATATATATCGTATCATATTATTATGTTTAAACGTTAGTTTTCTCTTACAAGTAGAAATCACTCAACAACCATAAATAAATAAAACCTAATTGTTTTAGCAAGAAATATTCTTACTCTCAGAACAGTGAAATGTTCTCAATTTCGCATACAATTTGCCATGCAATGGACACAACTTGACCAAGTTAAACTGCTATTAAACACAACTAAATTTTTCATTGATTAATTACAATATGATGTCCTATATAACTTTTTTTCGCCATACATTTCGATAAATTAGCAAAATAGCATTTATATAGTTTTTCTTGTATTTGTTTAGAAAATGTTATATACTGTGTAACTGGTTGGGTCTAGTATCAAAGAAGAGCACTTGAGCCCAGTTTTTCATATGTAGAATGGAGTGATCTGTCGAAAAGGAATCATCTAGATTATACCTGAATTCCTTTAAGTGGAAGACTGCCTCACGAATCCTAATCCCATAAACGTTGTTGTATTTTAGAATTTTGTTTTATCTAAAATGTGTAAACCTCCATATTGGGAATATGAATTTATATTGAAGATTATGAAATGTGCAAATCATTATAATGACTTTTTTCTAACGTTTGTGTTAAGAATATTAATAAAAATATACTATTCAAACACTATGAAAACAGTCATGACTCTGCATACATAAATACATCCATACATACACGCATGCATAGCAGTAGCGTGGTCGGAAAATATTTTTAACTCGCGTCATTAATGAAATTGTTATTCAATATTAAAGGAGTTTCGCTTCTCAGCTTTGCCTTCCAGGGGTTTTACACAAGACAATTTTTCTAAAACTACTTCAAAAATAGCATCATCAACATTTTCCACCTAAGAAATATATTTTTGTATTTAAACAAATGGTCTCTGCAAACTTTTTTTTTTTTTTTGTTAGTATTTTCATCCAGTATTTCGCATGCGGAACATGCAAACATTTTGAAAAATAGATGTTATTACCACTGTGGTATCAATTATTTAAAGCACACACAAAAGTATCAGTTAAAGCGAAAATATGCAGAAAGTTTTCGTCTTGATGGATTAAAATTAAAATAAATCATTAGAACAGCAAATAGCAACTTATAATCAAAGTGAATAGAAAACCACTGGTCTGAAACATAGCGGAAATATACAACAGAAGAATGTGTGATTATTTAAATCTAGTTAACATTAAAAATCGTACCTAAAAAAATTTTACTTGAGGCTAAAACGTGACTCTGCCGTCTTGGATAACTTTTTGTTTAATATGAATTAATTTTTCAATTTTGATGCTTTTATTTTGATATTGTCCTAATTATTATAATATAACAGCATTAGTTTGACAGTTTTATTTGATAAAAGATTTGTTACTGTTGTACTTAATAAAGCTGAATGAAGTAAATAAATGCAGTTCTGCTCTGTAACTGTACATTTAAATTTTAAAAGCATCTATTTATTCAATTTAAATTACTCGGTAAAAAGAATAGCAAAAAAACTATGTACGTAATTATTAGGGCACTCAAATAGAAATTAAATGACAACTGCGATCGAACACTTTCGACTTCATCAAATTACACCAATTTGTCGTTAGTCAGGTAGAAAACATGTGAAGCTAATGACGATAATCTTCGAACGCAATATATTTGAAATCTTTGCGAATATATTTCATTGTTTGATCTCATATATAGGGTTTTTTTAAGACCGATAGAACACCTTTAAATAATTTTCTTTAGCTACTAGTTGCAGTAAAGTGATGACTCTTACTAATACATACTTTTACTGCAGCTGCCACTCACGGTGTGAACGATGAAAAGATTAAGTGCTCGTTATTAGAGTCGTTATGATACAATCCCTCTAATTGGCTCTTTAGTAAACGATATTGTTAATCGACAACACTATGCAATATTTAAAGCTTTTAACTGAATCATTTTCGTCCCGAAAGATGAAAGGAAGGATTACTTCACGCAAAACGATTTTAAGACCAATCAAATATTGAGTTTGATTTTTCAAAAAATAAATACTGACTGTTCAATATAAACGTGTGTTACTAATCAATTTACATAAATATATTCAAATATTCAAGCTGTTTGTATTGGTTGTTTGTTGTTGTTGCTTCACCCTTCATTTTGGCCAACTTTGCATAATTGAAACTTTAATTTTACTTCCTGATATTTTTTGATCAGATAGATACCTGTTGCTTATGTCTGATGATAGTGGTGTTGACCGTTTCTAAGATATAAAACTAAATACAAATACGTATACACAAATTTGAACGATAGGAGATAAATTTTATTTATTAACTGTTCCACTATTTAGTTGTCCATTCGCATGTCAAAGTACCACTTACAACAAATGACAACCAATAAAAAATATAATCATAAAATTTAAAAAGAAACTGTTTTTCACACATGTATGTTGCGAGTTGGTATCTAAAGTAGGTGCAATGTTGACCATTGAAATCATAACTCACTTGTGCGTACAGCGGTGGTCGAGAAATCATATAGTAACATGTCATATTTCAAAATTAAGCACAAAAAGTATGAATTTACATAAAACTAAAAAATATCCTTGGAAACTAAACAGAACCAATGTACATATACTTTAATATATTGTTGGATACTCTTATATTTTACATTCGTGAAATTTGTCACAATTCAAAATAAAAACGTTTTTAGGAAAGTCTTAGCTTATGCTCATAACAATAATATTTAGTCTAACAAATTATAATGCCTTAAAACAGTGTATTGGATAGTTAATGTGGTTAAACAAAGAAAACTTTTATGGGCATAAGAAATTTTATATCCAATAATTTTTTAATCTTTAGTTAGGATTGTTTCTGATTTAGTGTGTGATATTCTCATACTCTTATAAATAGAATCTATATGTTGGCTATATGTCTATATAAAATAGATCCGTATCGAATAAAAGTTGTTTGTTGGGTTTGGTATGTATGATTTTCATAGACTAGTACTTTCCTAATGTGATTTTTTTTAAATCATATATAAACTCTCAAATAGTTTATAAAAGCCTTTGCATCGACATCGTTTCGAGGACTTTAGTCCTTAAAATCTACATCCGCAATTGCGGATATGTTTTCATTTGTATAAAAATATGTATATGTCGTGAATTGCTTGCCACCACTGTACATATATATGTATATAGGCACGCATACATGTATACCCATATGCACCTACTAATTATAATCAAATGAAATAAGTGGCATCACATCATTGAGTAGAGGTCTGTTACAACGGTTCGGTAATCATGGTCAACTATTTTTTAATATAGTATCTTTTAGTTTAATTGATATCATTTTTACTATAGATGCACTTTACCATAAGTGGATTGAATATTTATATGTGTTGCAAAATGCAAATTAACAAAACTTAAATATATTTTATTTCCGGATCTGTAAATACGGTATCTACCGTTTTTTTCTAGAAATAATTCTTCTAATATGAAATTTATTTGTTGGGTGGTTAATCAATGTCTATATGCATTTCATTGGCGCTTTTACCAAATCGTCAGTAGACTTCAACCGGTTTTGAAAAGTTTCAAACCGAAATATAATTCTTATATTCCGATTTTAATTTGTGTTTCTCAGAAATAATTTTCTATTTCTTCTTTCACAAATGTTTGTCATATTCTGATATATATATATATATATATATATATATATATATATATATATATAAATATATAAATATATATATATATATATACATATATATACATACATATATATATATATATATATATATATATATATATATGCAATATGCTGTAAGTCACTAAATCATACTTTTGCAGGAAAGACAAAAAACTGAATATTTCTGAGAAAAATTCTTTGTTTTAGTTTCGCTTTCACATTGCAATAGCACGCAAAAGCTCTCTTCTGATTGCCTGAACGGCATAAGATAAACTGCAGTTGTAGGAGCACCAATTTTGGTTAAAACGCTACAATAAAACTATATTAATTTTTTTTTACATACAGCCTATTGCATTCACCACGACGATATACATATATATGTATGTTGTTCGTTATGAGCTTGTAATTTATTTTTAGTGATACAATCGGGGATTTTAGAACTTTTCCGCATGTGCACATCGATAATATTATTCTTAAAAAAACAAAAAAAAAATAGTATGTCGAACTTTCGGGACTAAGTATGCACGAGGATAATTTTGCTAATATATTTTTATAATTATAATATATATTTAAAAAAATATTTTACTTTTAGTTATTTCGAACTTTATAATAGAAACTAGGTGCGCGCCGCGGTTTCACCTCACGCTCCGCCTGAGGCAAAATAAAAATCACTACAATAGGTAACGATAAATATTATTTTTTCAAGTAAAAAAAAATTAAATATTTTTGTCTACTTACTTGACAATTATCGTTATATTTTGGACAATTTACACAACATTTTCACAAATTATGGCCTATGTGTTATTCTGGTGTATAAGCTAAATTATTGTAAGGCTTTATTAAAATCCATTCAGTAGTTTTTGCGTGAAAGGGGAATAAACATCCACACATTCGCACTCACAAACATTTGGCTTTATAATATTAGTAAGATTTTTGGAATTTAGGATTTAGAATCAAATATCAATATGAAATAGACATAATCGTACATACACATTTAATTAATAAGCTTGGCGCTGGTATTGTATTTACATATTTTATCTTAATATGATGTAAAAAAATAATTATTTTATTACTTCGTCACTTTGTTTTTTATGTTTTGTGAAAAGTTTGTATTTTACTAAGAGCGAGCTGATCTTGCAATATAATTCCAGTCGCAATATTGTTCCAGTTATGTTCATGAGCGTGCGTGGTCGTTGGCTCATCACTACTTTCTATAATGATTCGCAAATAATGGTAACTGTTTGAATTTGAATAATAAAGAAACCACATTGAAGACTTCTGAAAACAACTTTGTTCAGTGTAATTATTTTATTAAATAAAATGGAACTGTCATTCAGGGGATGACCCTTGTTTGTGCAATAGATTTTTCCCCAACTATGCAAAGGGCGTGATAGCATCGATAGGACAAATGGGGAACATATGGATAGATAATTTATAGTAGCACAAAAGCGACATTCGCTGGCGTTACTGTTCATGTGTACGTAATTTTAGGTTTTCGTTTCACAATTTATTCATACAATTTTTGTTTGAAATCATTACGTTTTATTTAATGGCAACTCTGACATTGACTTTGACCGACATACATGGTCAGAAGAGTAGTTTCAAGCAGTATGTATGCACATGCATATGTATGTATATCCATGTATGTATGTGTGGGTCGGATGCATTTTGCTTTCCAATAATACGCAAGTAAGCATATTATATATGCTTTAACAAATTTAGTAGAAAAAGCTATTTCCCTACATACATGCATACATACATATACTGAGCATTTCGCAATCTAAATTTATTTGGTTATGAATAGTACTATTACCTAAATGCAATACTTAGTTAACGTACGAGGCAAGAGTTGTAAAATAGAATGTGGCCTTCATTCATATTTACCAAATCATTATCCAATACATTTTGCATGTTTATAGGTCAATATATGGTTGCTGTTGTTAAAAATAAAAACTAACTTCAGGTAAAAACAAATATAACGCTAGTTAAAAAATTTGTATATAGCTTTTTGTCTAAAGCTCAATTCGACGGAGGTGAAGTGATATATTTTTCGTAGTGTTCACCTGTAGATACATACTTACATAAGTATAAAATTGAAACTACATAATAAGTTTGACTTTAGTAAAATGTAAGAAAAAAATACAAGAAAAATATATGACATGGAAAAATAATCACCGCAGGCACGGATGTCTACATCAGTTTTGTATTGTAGCAGTCCTTTTATGAAAGTTTGTCATAAACACTTTCACAAATAACAACTGTATTCACATTTAGCGAAGCCACCAAAGCAGTGGTAGAAGCAAATCACATATGCGTACTGATGAGAAAGTGTAGCGGCTTTCGAAAATTGCGTTGTTCTACTAAACTGTGTGAGGTTAAAATTAAATTTGATGTTGATTGCTCCATTTTATATTTATCATTTCTTTCAAATACCATCCGTTTAATTACGGTTAAAATTGGTAACTAATAAATTACGTAGACTTTAGTCTACTCTTTCAAGATATCGTCTATTTCATTTTGAATAATAATAAAATCATTTTTTATACAATAATTTAGAGGAAAATCAATATACCACAATACAAGGAAGGTAACACTTACCCCCTAATTCACAAACGATTGTTAAAGTTAATGAATGTTTTAAGAGATCTTTAACCATACAAAATCCATACATTAAAGCCTCTTGAATTTTAATAATCGTTTATGAATTAGAGGCTTAATATTTTGATTGTTTTGTACATGTTATTTGGAATTTTGACTCAATTATAAAATATAACAATATTTTTCACGATATGAAAGGAATCAATCCAGTCAGACCATTAATCGTTTACTCCCTTTCGTGAGTTTTGCATTTCACTCACACTAGTAAACATCTAAACCTCAGATGTGTGCATAGGATTACAGATCTTCTGGCGAATTGTCTGTAATTAACTACAATGTCACTTCTTAAGGTCAAGCCGGCATCCGCGCAAATTCACTGTGCAAAGATAATTGGAAAAAATATTAGAAATAAAAACGGAAGATAACTTGAAAGCAATTCTGAAATCAAAATTTTGCAATTTTCCAAAAAGAAATATGGCAACGTTCAAGATAGGTTAATTTGCTTTGGCAAAGCTGCCAATGGTAAAATATATTCAACTGCTGTCAAATTGTAATGTCTTTGTTTGGGTTCGTAAAATATTGACTGGAAAAAAAGGAAAACAATACGGAAAGGAAAGAATATCAGAGTTTATCTACACTGATGGTATATATTGGAACGTATGACCAAGTAATATGATAGCAAGAGGTATTGAAGCGATTAAACTGTATGTGCCGCCAACTACTGGGAAATTGGATACTAACATTAAAGAGGAAAAAGATACAAGTATTACCTATACAAATTCAGAGCAAAAAATGACTTCTGTAGAACGTTATAGGTAATTGGAGTTAATAATATACCTTCATATTCACTTACATTTATACCAACGAAGGATTGTAGCAAAGAGATCTCTATTAATTTTAGACAAGAGTGGCAAGAATTGCTTAAAAATCTAGATGATAATCCGGAATCAATAAAGGATTCGGCATTTAAGGGACATTTGAAAATGTCAAAGTTCCGTAGCGTTTACTGGTCGTTGCTGCTGAGAGTGTTAAGCGAAGACTACCGCTCCTGGTCTACGCAGCGAGAACATCAACGCAATCGGTATTGCTGTGTTCATTCTAAACGAATATGAAGTTTTAATTTGATATGTTTGATTGCAGTTATGATAAGTTAAAACAAGAATTCGCTAAAAATCCACACCATATTGACATGGCAAATGAAAACGATGATCCCCTATCGCAGTCATCACAAGTTAGTTAATAAGTAATTAAACAATAGGTTATATTAACGTACCCATGTGTTTGATTATTTCAGAGTATCTGGAATCAATATTTTAGCGATCAAGAGTTATTTGCTGTTATCAGGCAAGATGTTGTAAGAACGTTTCCTGGTGTAGACTTCTTTCGTAAACCTCTACTGCAAGATTCCATGGTAATCTATAGCGAGAGTATCATTCAGAAAAAAGCTTCTAATTTTTGTCTATTTTGTATTACTTTTCAAGTGTAACATTTTATTTTATTATGCAAGGGAGCACCCTTATATGTGTTATCGGCAGGGCATGCATGAGATTTTGGCGCCTGTTATCTTTGTGATGTATGGAGACCAGCAGTCTCTGTTACATTTCCAAGAAATCGCAAAATGTGTCGAAGTAGAGTAAGAAATATACATGTGATTTGGGTTAAGTAGAAATGTTAAATAATTTTATTACCATTTTAGCGGTACTCTAGCGAATGTTTTAAATCCCAGTTATTTGGAAGCAGATTCTTAGTAACTAACTAATATTTTAACAAAGAAAAAAAGAAGTATATAAAAGTATTTTTTATTTGTTCAGTTTCCTGTTTTCCCGTATAATGGCTTCAATTGAATCTTACTATCGAGTTAGAAACCAGTTACCAAATTCTGTAAACAATGCGAAAGATTTATTGTTTACGTCTGGAATTGAGGTAATACAACTACCAAGTCCTATATACAACAGTAACTAATTTTAATTTTCAACAGAATATCGCTAACTTAAGTTCAGAAATAGAAGTTGTCGACCAACTGAATCTGATAAGAGATAAAATACTAGCCAAAGAAGATTTACACTTGCATAATTATCTAATGAAACTAGATATACCATTACACATATTCGGAATGTAAGTAAAATTTTTTTTGCCATTTGTACCTACAGAAACAATTTAAATACTGATATCTAGACGTTGGCTACGTTTGTTGTTCGGACGAGAATTCGCTTTATTAGATTTATTGGTGCTGTGGGATGCTATATTCGCTGATAGTGATAGATTTGATTTGCCAAACTATATACTTGTGGCGATGTTGATTCGTATCAGGGATAAATGTAAGTTCGCTGAATATGCTATAGAATTACTGTGTAGCTTGCTTTTCGAATCGAATTACATTGCAATCACTATACCTGATTCAGAATTTGTAATTTATATCTTTTATGAAAAAATACATATTTCTTTATCAATTTGCGTATGAATTTTACTCCAGTACTGCTGAGTGACTACACATCATGCTTAACTTATTTGATGCGTTACCCAACAAATGTTGATATTAATTTAATAATAAGGCACGCTTTACATATGCAAATGCCAAAGGTATAAAACAATTCTAAGAATTAATGTTAACACCAAAAATAACTATTTTCATGTTTAACAGAAATACGAACGTCCTAGTAATGCTTTTGTATACTTCACTATTCCACCTTTAACAACCACTCAAACTTTCGATTCTTCTTCTATGAGCAGTACAAAAATATCAAATGGATGGAGCAATGTCGAACAAAGCAAGCGTACAAGATCAACATCGTTAGGAGATAACGCTTCACGCTTAGAAAGGCAAATTACGGTGATGCAGACACGCAATGCAGCCGACGAAGCATTAATGGCGAGACTTAAGGAGGCTTCCGAAGAAAATCGTTTGGCAATTAACGGTTATAAGGACAATGTACTTCATATATAAAACGCTGTGTTGTAACGTATATTGAAGTTAATTTACACATTTTTCTTTCTTTTCTGTAGAATCCCGAACTGATACGTCTCGAATTGAAAAATATCCAAACCGTTATAACAGTTGCACGTAGTAAATTGCAAACTTATTTAAATACTATACGACATCATATACCAAAACAGTCATCTGTAGAAGTTGTAAATGCATTAGATGGCATTGAAGAGTTATGTCAACTTTTAGACATAAAATTCATGTTTCCTCTGCATTTATGTTCCGGACCTATAGATCAAGCTCTGGAAGCCAATGAGCAGCAATTAAAAAACCAAAGACAAAAAACTGAAACTGGTGAAAGATCTTTCGAAACGGATCTGGGCCCCCTTTTGGATAGTGAACAATCCAATATCAGGAATCCTATTCAAGGGGCCAATAACATAGACTGCAATTATAGTTATGAAAAGCCTGACATTGGTTTTATGTTGCAATCTAAGCGTATCCTTGGCACTACAAAAGAAATTGAATTAATACCAATAGTTTCTGTTGAAAAAATTGTAGACCCCCAAATTGCCAATCGTTCGAAAAACCACTTAGGTTTGCCCGTAGCAGACCCTACCAGTTTTAATTGTTAATAAAAAGTTTTCTTTTGATCTTTATTCTTCGCAAGCAAATATCGATTTGATAAGCTAAACGAATTTAGCATTTTGAATAAATTAGTAAATAAAATTTAAAATGATATTAACTACAAGAGAAAATTCAGTAATCGTTTTCAACAATATAAAAATTATAAATAAATACAAAAACATAAAATGCATCATTCCAATTTATTGATCATTTTTGTTGACATTAATTACTCGTATATCTTTCGAAATATAACATGTGTATTTCTGTGCCAATAGCAATCAAATTATTCATAAATAGTAAAAAATGCTCATTTTAAAAATATAACGAAAAACACCATCATTATAACTTATATAAAAGTTTCCAAGTACTCAAACATAGTCAATATTTCATGGTAGCAAAACTAATTGGTAATCCAATTTTATATTTCATTTCACGAAAAAAGCTTTTTCAAATATAAAAAAATAAAACAGGCATGAGTACATTATTTTTTATAAAACGTACTTGTAGTTTTAATACAAACTAAAATTAATAATTGTTTTATTTGGAATAATATTATTTCCGCATACAGAATAACTGTTTGTGCCCGGGAGACTTACAATATTTTTAAATCCCAACAATTGATTTGTTAAAAATCCAAGCGGTATTGTATGTATATAATATGTTAATTTTAAATAAAATTTTACAGGTTGTACTATAGAGTATAGAAAATATTGTATTTCCGAAGATATCGTAAGTCTACCTGGCATGCATTCTTAGACTAATATTTAATCTTAAATAAATTGAGTTCTCATAAAGCAATAAGTGCAAATTTCGAATTATTTATTTGAAAAAGATAAACTTATTGTTTACACAAAAGTAAATAAATTTAAAAGGAAATACTTCCTCAGCGTAGAACAGAAATATACAGATACGAAAACGTTTTTTTTTTAATTTAATTTTAAATAATTACAAATTATATATATTGAGACAACAAAATCTAAGTTGGTAATCGATGTTACAAGTAATTTTTAATTAGTTGACATTTAGCTTTATTAGCGAACAATGTCGGTAACAGATGACAATCACCAGGTAACAGTGAAAATAACCGTTAATAAATCAGAAATACACAAAATATTTTAACAGCACCCTTAAAATTAGTACATAAAGTGCTTGAAATTTTTATGTAAATTATTGTTTTAATATCGCAAAAAACAGAACTTTTTTATGAAAAATGTGTACTACATTGTTTTGAAATAAAATTTTGCTGAAGAAAGTCCTGTTGAAGAGCTTACTGCAGCGACAGTGGATGCCACACATTATGGCTTATGCGGACATTATATTGCCATGTAACATGCTTTGATATTTTGGATAAATTTCAGTATTTCGCAAGGTATTGTGGTACTATTTAAAGAAGATTAAACTTTATATAAAAAAAACTCAGTTTGGAACTAATATTTTGCATTTGTATACTCTCTGTTCACCCTCTTATTGGTATTTTATCAAAACAAACTAGTTACAATTTTATATGAAGTTTCGGAAAATACTTTTTATCTGATGTAACTATATTAATTGTGTATAAGAAAATTATTCGAAATGAAAGTAATTATTTCCATTTTTTATCAATCTTAACATTAAATACCGTCATTTTCTTTCATGAACAAAAATTCTACAAAATAAAACTTTGTATTTGATTTTAGAAACAAAACGTTATCTTTTAACATCACTCAATGATAGGTATAGGTGAAGCAAATCTGAAAAAAACACTTGAGAACTTATCTTTTGGAAATTGGTGTCGATGTCTGCTGAGATGCCAATTGTTGAAGATGATTGGATGCGGACGATGTGGGTGTTTGGTTAGATGTTGCTCCATTAACGGAACAGCCCCAGCGCTGCAGCTGTGGTTGAATGCTTGTTATGTACGTTCTCTGAGGGCTTTTATTTGTCATTGTAGATGTGTTCTGGATAGCTTGTTGGGATGCACTTGCTGTTGCAGCTGATGTCGGCGGCGTGCCAATGCGTTTTGTTATTTGAATATTACGAAAATTAATTAAGTTTTTAGAATTATTAATCGTATTTGGATTTGAGTTTTGCGTTGGTACATTTATGGGAACTTGAATACGACCTAATTTCCCGTTGGATGAATCAGAGTTTGCAGGTTGAGAAAGATTCTTAAACGGTATGCAACGTATGCCGCTATTAGCAACTGACGTAATAGTACCGGTGGTGGTATTCTTTTGAATTGGTTTTGAAACTGACGCCTTAAACTGCAAAGTTTGTAGACCATTCTTATCCATTACACCAATGATGGGAGATGAAATGGCTAGCTTTTCCCCATTGCTGGCAGTTGTTGGTTTCGTAGAAGAAATAACGTTGGCAGAAGGTGACGAAACTTCTGCATTAATATTTGACCCCGTTATTAAATTTTCATTTCCGTTTAAATTTTGTTGAAAACTTACGTCATCAGTATCACTGTTGTTACATACCTGGGGTGAGTTGCTAGACGTAGATGCTGCTGGATTATTTATATTATTAGAAGTATTAATGGACATCAAGTTACTTCGTTCACTCTGTTCCCTTTTTAAAGCTTGCAATTCCAAATCACATATTATTTGCATGACTCGTAATTTACCTTCGGCAGCTATATCAATAGGCATTTTTTTCATAGTTTCACTTACACTTTTGAAAAACAAATCATAGGTATTTTCTGACTCTGATTCTGGCGCTGCCGATGCATTGTTTTTTGTTTGCGAAACTTGTGAAAGGTTTGCTTGTTGCTGAATTTGTTGTTGTATGAGTGGTCCCAAGCAAGATGCTAATGTCAAAGGGGTTGTCAAAAGACTTGCCACCAATGAAGAATTACTGTCATTTAAACGTCTAAAAGAATGGGATCGTTTCATACGCTTTGCTGGCGGCTCATTGTCAGCATTAATACTTCGACGAACATTACGTTGATTACTAGACGAGTTGTTGAAGGACCGCTGTAGAAGATAGTCTAATTCTTCATGTTCATCCATCGTCTCAGATCTATACATTGAAGATAAATAAATAACACCAAATTATTGCCTTGCACCTACAAAAATAAATACATTTTAAAAACTTACTTTACAGTCCAATTTTCATCTTGTTCAGATATAAGAATCTCTTCATTGTTCTCCTCAAGCAATATGACATCATTGTCCACATCACCACATTTGCTGTTATTTTCACCTAAATCTTCACTATTTGTTCCACGAGCCTCTTTGTTCTTCCCATCAGTAGAATAATAGTTAATAACACTGCGACGATGTTTCGGGGAGTTGCTGTGATTTCTGAGGAAAATAATTTTAAGAGGAATGTTTGTATCGCAGAAGCGACAAAATGCATTATTTGGTCTCTCAGATCTTTCTATCCATGAATATCTTTTCTTCATCTCTGCTATTGTTGATTTGTAATTGAAGCCTTTATGAGTTTCATCACGTTCTCTTGAAAGTGCTTCTGCAGTTGCAGCCGGCAGCTTTGATTGTTTTTGAGAGACATTATCATTAGTAGGTGAAGTTTGCAACTCTTCCTTAGACGCTTTCTTAATTATTGTTGGGTACTTTTCATCGTTATCAGCATTTTCTTCATCTTCTTTTTCCGTTTTTTCCCTTTTCTTAATTCTTAAAATGCTTATGTGTCGACTTGATCGTTGGTGCTTCGAAACATGTTTTGTGGATCGTATATATAAAGAACTATCGCATATTTTGCAATATCCATAATGGGAACGCAATTCGCTTCGCTTATATGTAAGCCACGTATATTTTTTCTGCAATTGTTTTATTAGTGTAACAGTTGAGGGAGCCTTAATCACAACTTTCGCAAATGATTGCAATTTTTTTGTAGGTGAGATATTTGATAATGGTTGCAACTCAACTTTCGTTGTCTGCTGTGATATGTTACTGTTGGTATTTTCGTCACTTCTTAAAGATGTTCGCCTAAAACAAGTAAATGAAAATTTTTTAAATTGAATTTAACTTCTCGGAACGTAGCAACAGCTCATACATTATTAAGTTCTGGAACCATAAAAATATTCTTTGAAATACCATTGTATAATTTTAAAGTTACAAATAACGTGAACTTGATTGTTTTAAAGCGGACATCAAATACACACCATTTCTTTTATAAATACGGCAGTGAAAATTTACTCTCTGGCCCACGATGGCACTCGATATCTTTGAATCGAACAATTTTTAATTTGGTTATGCTTTAAATGTAATCGTACGGTAGAATGTTATCGAGTGGCGCCGTGGGCCAGGCAGGTAATTTATTAAGGGTGCTATCTCAAGCCCAGAAACATTCAAGACGAGGATACTGTTGGCTGAAGTATATAACGCGTTGTCTCCTTAACCGAAGATTCAAGTTCGATCCTGCACTCAGAACCAAGTCGTGAATATTTCTGTTCCGCATTAGTGTTGGTTATTTAGTGTTTTATTGTTGCCGGACTGTTCCAGTGACGAAGGCATATTACTGATCAAGGAATAGTACTACCGACAACTGAAACTATCATGTATGTTTTACAAAGCACTCAACATACATATTTCTCCAATCTAGTATAAACTTTCCAGAAAATTTTTTCATAATAGATGCAGCTACTTCTCCATTTCCTTTTACAAGAATTCTACTTAATATATTCAATGCCGCAAGTCCAGCGTGTTTCAATATGGCGCTTTGGAAATCGAGTTGACACTATATCTGTGAAATTTTTTATTAGTTTTTGTTGGTTTTTAATGATGTGATATGAAGTTTTTACGGCATTCCTACTTAGCAGAATTTTTTTTTAATTTCCTTACATTTTTTACAATTTGTCTCTTTTATAAGATCAACCGCATGCAAATGTGGGATGGAGGTTCTTATTTAGTATCAAATAAAAATTATTAAATTTATGCTCTAGAGAGACAGCGAGAAATACAATAGATTAAAAATTTTAAAGAGAAAAGATAACGAATTTAGCATGATAGAAAGTATTGAAAATGGCATTAGCCGAAAACTATTGCATTACGAATCATTGAGGCAATTTAATTCATAATTATATTAAATAATCTTATGCATAATTATATTTAACAATTTGAGTATTAAACCAACTTTAAATGAATACCCTATTATGAATAAGCGGCTAAGTAATATTTTTACTAATATAATAGTACTACTTTTAAAAAAATTATTAATATCCAAAACATAGATACAAAAAAGGCTTTTACATTTTTTGAGAGCTCTTGCTGAAGTATATCTATATGAAGTAGATTCAAGTCATCTGTCAATGCTTTGCAAATTCGTTTCAGATTAGATACTTTGGTTTTCTTTTTTTGAGAAGAACTACTACTAAATATAATGAATGTGTGTGTGTGTGTGTGTGTATATGTTTGTTGGATTATCAGTGGCACACCATATTGATGCAACATGATGGCACGCTGAAAATATAAACAAAGTTTAATATAGGGCCCATTAAAAATTAGAACAAAAATTAAGTTAGCTGAGCTGTTACATATACTTAATAGTATATCTACTTTTTGTAGCCGATCGACAGCAGAACAATGTTTGTCATGCCACTAAAAGTAAGCTTCGATTGTAAACTTTTGTCCAGCAAAATTATTGCTTTTATACAAATTCTATAAATAGTTTCATACCTGTTGTTTTTATAGATACTTTCATTAATTTGATGAATTTTACTTGAAGCATGCTGCTTTTTGCTGTAATTTTTAGATATACGCACGCGGCAATAACGACAAGAATAATTTTTTGGATTATTACGTAAAGGTATAGCCCATTCATAAAAAGGTAAAGTCTCATTCGTTTGATTCTTTTTATCTCCCTTTTGCCTATAATTAGATAAATTTAAAATAAAATATAGATTCTTCTACAAACAAGTACATACTTTTTGTCTTGTATACTCAAATACTTTTTTTCTGCTAAAACATGAAAAGATGTGTTTTGATGTTTGCTCCTTGAATAAGATACACTCAAAGGTATCCGGCAATATATGCAAAAAATAAAATTTGTTGGATCTTTTCTAAATCTTTTACACCATGGATATTGATTTAACCACTCGTCTGATAACTTATAAACACGTTTTCTGGAAATATTATTTATTTTATATATAATTTCTATATGAAGTAATGCAAAATTTTACTTGGATTCGTTATCGTCCTCACTTTCCTTCTCTTGCGGAACGTCGTCTTCTTCATTATCCTCCTCTTCTTCATTGTCGTCCTCCTCTTCAGTGTCTTTACTATTTTCGTTTTCAACTTCGTCGTCATCGCCACCTTCATCATCGTCTTCTCCATCAACATTCTCTTCATTCTCATTGTCCACTTCTTTATCTTCCTCATTCTGAGCCGCATCCTCTTCCTCTTCATCCATTTTTTCATCTTGATCATCAGCATCATTGTGATCACTATCTTCCTCTTTACCGCTATCGCCGGCTTTCTTGGCTGTGTTAATCTTGCGTAGTCGCTTTTTAAATTCAATTTCATTTTGTTTATGTTGTGAACTATTTTCGTGAGTTGCCCTTTTAGAAGCAGAGGAGCTGTAGATAAACCGCTTTTCACAATATTTGCAATAAGCAAACGATGGATTCTCAGGATCAGACACTAACCACGGATGATGTTTTGTGTATAACTTCCAGTTCTGTTTGTTTTTAGTAGGTTCCTCGTTTAAGTTTCCAGATTGCCGATACATTTTTTCATTCTGTTCGTGAAGATTAGTACGCAGATGCCTTAAAAAGTTGTTTTTGAACAGTTTGTGACCGCACAATTTACATCGTACCATTGTAGGTTCATTTTTTAAAATTTCTAACCATCTTTGACTGCAGAAATTGAAACTTATGTTAAGAGATATCAATAAGTTTTTTTTTAATAGCATACTTTTTAGACTGACTGTTATCCACCGTGGATTCTTTTTCTTTTTCTGCATTAACGGTTGGCTGTGCTGTTTGCTGTCCTTCCTGATTAGGTTCTTCGTACTGCTTTTCAGCCTCCCTGTGTTTTGCACCCTCTTGATGTCTGTCTCGCAGATATGAAAACTCGACATTTAGTCGAATTTGACAATACTTACAGAATCCAACTGTACCCTCAGGAGAATTACGTTCCAACCAAGGATAATCCTCTAGCCAACGACGCCAGTTGAAATTATTAAGAGCTCCACTTTGAGATTTGCGTTTAAGTTTTAGAGCTTCAACTCGGCTATCAGTTCCAAATTCTTCCTTAATTTCAACCAATTTCATGCTAAATTATATATGAAAAAACACATCAACCTAGATTGTAAAAATATTCTAAACTACTATGAGAAATTTTAATTTTATTAACTTAAAAGATCTATATAGGAAAGCAGTATTTCTTAGCACAAGGAAGAAAAAGGTAAACAACTTATATAAAATTAAAATTATGATTAAAATTATATTTATTACCAAAACTATTAAATTAAAAACAATTTCTTAAATCCTTGTTCTTTTTATAGTTAAAAATACTTAGAAAATAAATTTTTTTTAAATATCAGTCAGCTGGACTAAGGATATTATGTAGGCGATGTTTTTTACCCGTATTTTATTCGTTCCTGTGAATGATCGCTTACGACTTATGGCTTTAAATAAAAAATGGCAACTGAAAATTCCTTAATAGAACCTTTAAGCTATACAGTTATGTACAAAGCTAACTAGTGCGATCTAGATGAAAAGCTCTTGAAAACTGAAAAAATGTTTACCTTAATTTATACAATTTAGAAGATAATTAAAAATTTTTTTATTTTGGTCATATGAAATTGTGAGACAGAATAATATCGTGTAACGTTATTTCAAGGATTCCAATTATGCAAAAATGCCACCTTATAAGGCGGCATTTTATGCAAAATAAACATTTGGACCAATTGCCCAAAATCAGCCTCAAGCAAATATGAAATTAGATATAAGAAATGTTGTTGAAATGCACTGCCAGAGCCTTAGAAAGCGACGTAAAACAAATTTTTATTGTACATCTTACATGCCTAATTTTGTCGGACCGTCCGGTTTTTAAGCATATACTAGATATTGAATTGCGTTATCTTACCCAAGTCCATTCCTTTCTTCTTCTTCACGGAAAGCTAAATAGTTTTCGCAACGTTCCTTATGATAAAGCGACACACCGTGCTGTTTAACAGATCTTTGTGATTTAATATTAATTTTGGCATCGCAATACAAACAAAATCCTAATGCTTCCTCTCCTTCTTCGTACAGTAGCCAAGGGTAGTCCTTGATCCAGTCAGTAACACTTACCAACGAGCTAGAACCCGTCTGAACGGAAGAAGATCCAATTGAACTCACATCATCGGCGAAATCAGTATCTTCTTGCGATCTTGCACTAGTGGAGCTGTCACTACGGTTGTTCAATTCCAATAAATCCATAGGATCGTTCTCAAGAACATCATTCGCGTTGACATCAGCCGTAACAGATTCAGCTAACTCATCTTTTATATGGATATCTTCAATTGGATATCTGTCTTTAGGTTCAGCATCGTCTGCTATATTAATTACACTCAAATTTGCTGCATTTACTATTACAAACTCCATAGCTTTGGTTTGAGGATCGACTGTGTCATTAGAAATATCTCCACTTTTCGGTACTATATTTGACTCCAACTCCTCATCGGAATCATCGTTCAGCTCAATGGCTTTGTTTTCCACCTCCTCAATAATAACAGAATCTTGATCGTCGTCTTTGTTCTTATCTTCGCTATCTTGAGGATTTACTAGGCTGGCATTATTACTACCTTCCGCTGCGTCCAGTTGTGGATCTTCACCATTGATGTCATTTTTGTCATTCGCTTCCCTTTTGCTCGAATTTGGACTGTCAAGATGGATGATTGCGCCTGCAATTTCGCTCGATTCCCTTTAAAAAAAAAATATTTTTATTCCATACATAGGCAAATATATATCGTTTTATTATAAACTTTTATTAATTGCTTACATTTCAACAAATTTCAAAATTATTGTTTTTGTACTTTTTTCTTTTCTTTCTTTTTTGTGGTAATTTCCAAGTTACTGAAAAGACATTTGCCGTCTTCTTTAGCGTTTGTACAATTAAAATTTACATGAAACAAAATCGCTTCATATTTTAGGAGATGAAAATGCCGCAATTTAATATTGACATATATCGATAAATCTATACTGCCAGACTAAAAATTCCTAAAACACTTCTCCCCAATATGCCGACACCAAGGCGAATTGAACATCCAACTCTGAGTGTGTCAAGGGATATATAACAGGTGTCCTTCAGAGCTCAATATACTAGAATTCGCTTCGTATATAATCTATTAAACGTGAAGTATAAAAAAAATTTTTTTTTATATATTTTTAATATGTTAATAAAAAAGTTGATTGCCAATAAGTTCATGGATATATAAATGTAGTTTTAATTAGTTTTGATGAAAATTTAAACTCTATTTAAATACGCTTTCAGTTTTAAAGTGAGACTTAAATACTTCAGTTAATTTATTTGAAAAATGTGGCAGCATTATGAAATGTGTAAACAAAAATCGCCATTCTTCAGAAAAAAGGTGTTTTGCTTATTATATAAAGTATTCAATATATATTCTTTTATTGATTTTTGACTTTATTCTATTGATAACTAATTTTATTTACGTAACTTTTTTAAATTTTATAGCAAATATTTCTCAACATCGCGATGTTGTCTTTTTGTTAAGTGAAAAAAAGTCAAAGTCATATGTTTACTTTGCTCGAATTAACTTACATTCAAATGGCCAATGAGAAGCATTTAAGTCATATTAAGTTTTCGGTAAAAAACGAAATTTGGTATTTAAATGGCACTAATATATAAACTACATTTAAATAGCCACTGATTTATTGGGCATTAAATGGCAAATGGTGGGTATTTAAGTCTTATATCACTTTGCGGTGAAAAACGAAATTTGGTATTCAAATGGCATTTAAAAATAAATTACATATATGTATATAGCCACTGATTTATTAGGCATGTTTTCTGGGAAAGTTTTATCTAATATGTTTAATATAGCTTAGAGATGATTGGGGTTATTCACACATCGTGTAATATAGCCATAAAATTTTAGACCAGTTTAAAAAATTTGTTGTTGTACTACATATAAAAGTCATCAAATAATAGCACTTTTTCAAATATGTTTTTGCTCTAGATATCTGAGTCGAACCAAGGCGAATTAATAAAGGTGACCTTGTCGCAATTCGCCTTATTTCAAAAACCAAACCTTCGAAACCAATTGTCAAAAAATATTATATATGTGATGTTTAACAATTATAATTGTTTGAAAATTGAAATATATTTGATGTTTATTTGAAAATCATATGGTACACAGTCATATACTACGCAACCAACTATTAAATTGTTCAAAATAAAATTTTAGATTGCTCGCAAAAATATTTATAAATGAAAAATCTGTAAATTTTGAAGGATTGGTTTCTTGCGGCACAAGACGAATCAAACAGCTGAGAATCATCTGCGCTAATAAGGTCACCTGTATTAATTCGCCTTGAGTCGAACGACTGATAATCTTTAGGCGAAACGGCGATATTATCATGTAAGTTTATCTTTGTCGTTGTGTTTTATCAGAGTTGAAATGATTGTGCTGCCAAGTACATACAGCCAGGCCAGTCGTTAAGTTCGAATGTTTGTCGTTCAATATTTCCTTTTAGTTTTATTTTTTAATTGACTATTTTGGATGCGCTATAATTCAACGCCGATCGCTTGCCTTTATCAAGCAAGCTCTTTTAAAATTGCCGCTTTCTGCTGCGAATCTAATCTGGATATATATACATATATAAATATATATATATATATATATATATATATATATATTTATATATGTATATATATATATATATATATATATATATATTTATTCATATATGTATATATATATATATATATATATATATATTTATTCATATATGTATATATTGTTATTTTTTATCGTTCACCATTGTGGAATTATCCAGAAAACAAACAAACACGTTTGTAGTTTTAGAGTTCAGTTATATTACTTTTTTTTATTAATTTCCTTTTCTTCTAATTTTAATACAAATGTGTTTTACAGAAAGTTCTAGAGAAGAATGTGTTTTCAAGTTGACAGTTGTTCTTCCTCTTTATTATAAAATGTTAGGGTTTTCAATTCATGTTAACATATATATATATATATATATATATATATATATATATATATGTATATATATATATATATATATATATATATATATATATATATGTATATATATGCCTTCATATAATACATATAAAAATTTAAAATTTCAGAAGTCCGTATATGGAAAACTAGTTTACTCCTTTATAAATTTTCTGATTTGTTCCCATTGTCTTTCTTTTTTGGCATGATATTTCCCATTTTCAAATGTTTCCGTATTATTTTCCACTTGTTATATATTTATTGGAACGTAGCTTAGAATAAAACTTTTTTATCTTATTTAAAAATAAATTTAGTAATTCAAGTACATTTTATAAAAATTAATTTTTATGTATATTCGCCTTTGGTAACACCCTGCAGGTAATTTTTTATCTTTTTTATGTAACTACACAGTTATATTTTGGGACAGTAATTGTAATACTTGTAAATATACAGCACTAAATTAAACAAGTATAAAAATAAAAAATAAATGTAAGTATTGACTGTGATGCTATAGGAGTGAAGCTTTTCTTAAATTTCATTTCTATTTTATTTCCATTCTCTATTTACGAGTAAAGCATCACTGGGTGCTAATCCGAAACGAAAAGTATTGTGTAGTTATTTTGTTTGCAGGGTATTTACAAACGCTCTTGTATGTTTATTATATAATTATATTAATTCGGGTCGTCTTTTTGTTGATACGAGTACACATATTGAGTTACTGTCGACCCGCTTGGAGCAGTTTGGGCGTTCCCAGAATTTGCATTAACGTCTTGCGTTCCGGTAGTTATTACCGGATCTATAGTAACAACACTACTCATTTGTGATGGCAACGTTAAACCAGACTGTTGGGATTTCTCTTTAGCTTCTTTTTCACAAATTGCGCGAAGTTCAAATTCAGCAATTACTTGCGAAATACGACTTTTTACTTCAGCTGCTAATTTTGGTGGTAAATTTTTGACGGTTGCGCTCATTGCTTCGAAAAACATATCAAAGCTATCCTTTTTTGGTTGTGGAGGAACGCGCATATACCGATGTGAAGAATAATAGTAGTCACTAATGTCATGACATTCCCGTTTTGGATACATAAATGAATCGCTTTGATCTTTTTCTATCGGTGTATTAACCGCCGTTGAAAACTTTAAGTTTTTAATCGGTTTTTCATCTCCATAACTAGTATGCTCAATACCTGAAGCAAACGTTTTTGTGGGTGATTCTTTTTTAAAATCTGAAATAATACAATATACACATTATTAATAGTTACTCAATCTTAATAAAAATTGTGTTTTACAGCGCCTTCTTGGCCTGCATCTTGAAAGAAGTAAGCGGATAGCGTCTTCTCCTTCGTTTAACAAAATCTCCTGATTTCTTGAGTGCTTTGCAGTTCTCTCGTGCCTTTGTAGGCGGAACCTGTTATTATCCAATGGACGTTGACAAGCTCTGCAGAAAGGCCTGTTCGGATCATTTTCACAACGTGTTAGCCATGGTGAAAATAAACTGAGCCATCTTTCACAGAAGTTCCTGTTTTCCTTTGGTCTAGTAATTGGTTTTCTGACTACATCAATTTCCTTCTCTCTTTTTAACGGTATTGTATTCCTAAGAAATAATTTTTAACATCCACAAAATATAATACGGATAGAAATGTATGTATGTATCCGTAAACATCAATACGGACACTATTTTCAAGCACTTACCAATCTGAATCAATTGGATTTTCAATAAAACTCATTGTTATGTTGACAAATTTTGTTTTGCTTTGTTTATATCTCAAAAGTATGGAAGAAAATTAACTTTTAATTGTTAAAAATTAGTACTAAAAGTACTTATAAATATTGTTCTTTCAATTGAAAGTACTTATCAGCTCAGAGAACTATCAAACAGCCATCAGCTGTTAAATTTTTTTCAAGGAGCTACCAGACCTAGCCGTTTTTGTTAATCAAGTTACCTTCAAGAACTGTAATTAAGCCAAGGGCATACAAATGGGTGGCAAGTCAATTAAACACTTCACACGCTGCGATTTGCCAACGGCTTGCAACCAGATTCAATGTGATATAACTCATTTTCATACCACACTTTTGATCTAAAACAGCTGAAGGCGCTCCACCCATGTTTAATAATGAGCAATGCGGTTACGCGGCATTTGGTTTATTGACTATTGATCTTTTGTGGCAAATTCTTGTTATAGTCATGTTCTTGATTCAATGAAACTATTTTGATTTTCACAAAAAATTTCTATAGGTTACTTCTCTAGAAATTAAGTGTGTGAACTATTAGTAAATTAATAAATTCAGATAATATATATATATATATATATATATATATATATATATATATATATATATATGATATACTGTTTTTGCATAGAATATGCCTGGTTAATATATGAGAATTAAAAAGTGTCGTGCGTTATACTCTTCTCTATATCATCGCTCCCGTATTAAACAAGCTGCGTCTCTGAACCATGAATTGATTAATATGTAAAAGGAGATAAAACATGCGTAATTTTCCACTTGTGTATAATATGTGTTAGCAGCACTTTTCCTTAATTTTCACATCTGGTAACCAAGTGAGTGGCCTTTATGTACGCGAAGTAATATCACAAAGGCCTTAATTTTCGCCTTTTCCCTAAAAAATTATTTTGTTTTTGATACATTTCCCTTTCAGACCAAGTAGGGTTTTCGAGAATGTCTGAAGAGGATAACGAATTATCATACGATGATCATGAATTGATAGAGGAACTTGATCAAGATATCAGGTTTGTACAAAATTTTGAGAATTTGACAGCATCGACAAAATATATCCCTTTTAGTACAAATCAAACAGAATATAGTGGAAACAACTGCAATGAACTCAAATCGAAGAAAAGAGTACATAAAACCTTAGCCGAACTACGGCATCCCAGACAAAAATTTTGTCCAAGATGGCAAATTGAATTCCCTTGGTTAAGACCAAATCGGGCTGATGAATCAATCGGATATTGTAACATTTGCAAGAGGGAGCTGGTTTGTAAAAAGAGCCATTTGGAAAGGCATCAACGTTCTTTTAAGCATATGCGACTACAAGGTTTTGAAAATGTTTTTACCGTTAATGAACCGGAAGCGGATCTAATCGAAGCCCACACATCTGGATACTTGGACAATAGCGCTAATGAAGACTTGTATGATTCTTCTTTATTATTTATTAATAGTTTGTAAATGTAATTGATGTTTTCATATAGTCATGTTGCAGAAATGTTAGATGAGATAGAAGATGAATGCAGTACAATTAAGATTGAACCAACTAGACCTTCGTCAATAAGTAGCCCCATTTTGGACAGAACAACTCACTATAAGAAAGGCCCTCCAAAGAAAAGATCGACGATAAAGAGTGAAGCAGGACACTCGACTTCCTCTGAACAAAGGTCTGATAAATCACAAATAAATATTAAAAGTATGGAGTATGATAGGAATGGAGATTATTATTATTCGACGCCATGCCTGCCGTCCGTTCCTCAAAAAGATAGCTTTGATCTATTTTTCGACTCCATAAGTGCGAGTGTTAAAAATTTACCACCTAAATTAGCAGCTGAAGTTAAAAGTAAAGTCTCGCAAGTAATTGCAGAATTTGAACTTCGAGCTATTTGTGAAAAAGAAGCACAGGATAAAGCGCAACAATCTGTTGTTAGTATACCAGCACAAGTAGCTAATGTTGTAACGATCGATCCACACATGCATGGTAATAGCGAGCCACACACAGTTGATGGTGTTACACACTATGTTTATGCATATCACCCAAAAATACAAGAGTAATTAGCTGTTTCCTTTTTATAAGTAAATAAATGCATATGAAAATATAACCCAAAGCTTTATTAAAATTTGCAACAGATCAAAACTTTTGCTGTGCGGAATTAAGAAGTGAACAAAATAAAATTACTCACAGAGTTTTAGCGAAGAAAGTATGGTTTGTGCGTATTTCTTTACCGTGAAAAGTTTTCATTCGAATACATATTTACATAAAATATTTTGAAAGTGGCAGAAATTCCACCAGAGCGTACTATTTGGAAAGACACGGAACAATAATGTCTACAAAACTAACAAAAAATCCAAACCTGAGTATGGTACGGGTACCTGTTTGGTATACACAAGATAACAAAAATTTAAACATATTTGGGGATTCACACTGTAGTCATAAGTCATAATATAATAACACGAAAAATATGCCTAGTGTGAACAGCTCGTCATAACTCGATCTGCTAAATAAATTTGTATATATAAACTCGTAACAGCTGCTGCCTCGTTATGAGCATCATAACAAGCGGTGGCATACGGAGAAACGTTCAGTGGCTGTCAGCTACATAAGTTAAACAAGAAAAATGTTTCACTTGTATATATTTAGTTTTTGCGGTTTAGTGTTCCCTTAAATAATTTTTATGTTATAAAAATGTGATTTAATGTACATGCATATAAGTATGAAAATTATTTTAACCGTTTTTAGTCGTGAACCATATATAAAAAACAGCGGCAAACATACTATCGCCGTCTCGCCTAAAGATTTTTGGCAGTTCGACTCAGACCTCTAGAGCATATTATGACAACACAAAAACATAACTGATGGAGTGCTATTATATTATGACTTTTTTATATGCAGCACAACAACTATTTTAAACTGGTCTAAAATTCTATAATTTTGTGACAATATGACCAAATAGCACGAAGTGTGAAATCCCCAATTATATAGTGCTGTAGCTATGGTGGTATAATAAGCACAGACCTAACCTGTGCTAATAAAGTGAACTCGCTACAGTGACACATATACAACTACCAAAGCAATTGCTGTTTTGGCAAAGTCTTGGGTCTCATCAAATATTATAGATATGAGGACTTTTTATACTGGCTAGTCTAAAAGCGCCAGTGTTCATGCAGCCACTTAGCAAATAATGGTATCATCCACAAGAACTTGTCTTCAATACGTCCAAACAATGGTTAAGCAAAATACTGTCATATTGCACAGCTGTGCCACCGTATGTATGATTTCATTATGATTGTAACGGCGTTCAAATTGTCAACTAACAGACAGGGAACCACAAGTGAAATAGCATGTGCTCTTGTGTTATGTGCACGCGCCTTTATATGTAATCATATAACAATAGTAAAATTTTATAAATAATACCACAATCAATGTGTTATGCGCAAAAACAGTGCTTAGTAAAATGAGTGCTGGAGTCTCCATAAACAAAATCATTCCTCTATATACAAAGAAAAGTCTGGCAGCTTCTTTTTGCAGCGTTGGCTTGCATAAGTCAAAAATATCTTTTGCCAAGTAATTAGTACTATTTGGTAATTTACAAAGTAATAGCGAAAGCAATTTCTTCAAATAAAAATAGTGATTAGTAGCAAATTTTTGTGTATTAAGAAATTGGAATGAGTTTTCGTGACGATTCCCAGGATCCGGATTGGTAAGTGTAGACAATAGGATGAAAATGGCGCGAGCAGCATTGATTGAAATTAGCTTAAAAACAGCTTTGCATTCATGCTACTACTTTAATACGTATTGTTAGAAAAGAAAAACTACTATTTTTGGGCATAATTCCATTTGTATAGGAAAGTAACAAAAATAAAAGCTGAGTCAGGAACCGTTAAAGAACACAGCACACCATCAAATAAAGTGAAGTATTCGCAAAAGTTTTGCGAAAAATGGCTAAGTTTATTTTCACCTTGGCTAGCACGTTGCGAGGACGATCCAAACAAGCCATTTTGTAGAGCCTGTCAATGTCGATTGGATTGCAATAGGTGCCACTTGCAGAGACATGAAAGGACTAGTAAACATGGTCGTAATTTAGAGATTTTAATAAATAAAGGGGAGGGAGCAGCACGTCAAAACTTAAGTATTCGTCAAGAGCGTAGTAAGTACTATCAGCAGCGAAAAAGGGTTGGTTCGTCTGTGGACTCGCAGGAAGATTCTGAAATGGGAATGGAGGATTTTATTGACGAGTGAGTAAACTTTGAATTTATACTATTGATATATGATTTACTTAGTTATTTATTTATTTTAACAGAGCGGAGCAAGAAACGGAGTACAGCTTTGACCAGACGGATATGAATTCCGTTGATCAATACACCCATGAAGAAACTCTTTGTAAACAGGAAACATTTTCTAGTGATGAAATGAGTCATATTATTGTTTCTCGTTCACCTAAGAATAACGTAGGTCGTCCACTTAAAATAACAAATTCGGGAGAAACTAGTAGTATACATAGCTCGGACGAGATTTTAGAAAGAAAGGATCCTATGAAACGGTTAATGCAAATTCAAAAGGATAAAAGCGAACTAATGGATTCGTTTAAAGAACTAATGGGTAGTTCCACTCCGAATCTGTCTCCACCCAGAGAAAAAAACCACGTAGACTTATTTTTTGAAAGTGTTAGCTCAAGTGTTAAAGCTCTTTCGCCTAAACTGATTGCTGAAACAAAGATGAGAGTTTCTCAGTTGATATGCGAATTGGAACTACGAGCTCTTACTGAAAACGAGCAAGCAAACAACGCTCAAACACCAACTTCCAGTGTAGTTGTTTCGCAAGACAGCAGTGAAGGAGGGTATATTATAAATCAACCGGTTTCACATTTAGGTGGAAATCGTCATCATATAGGAACCAATCACATAGATAATGTCAATTATGATGATCTAAGTTAAAATATACTATTTATTATTATTATTATGGCTTAAAACCTGTTTGAATATTTATTATTGTTACAAATCGTAAATAAACTCACACGAATATAAGTAAAATAAAATGTCTAGGCCTACGAATTTGTAATTGATTTTGGATGAATTTTAAGTTTGCAATCGTCGTCCTCGAAATATGCATAAACTAAACGAATTGTATTAGTGAATCCTTCTTTCCTTTGCCATGGCGACAGAACAACCACCGTGTCACCGCTTTTAATAATTTTCATCACGTAAGCGACGCTCATTGCATATTTAACCTTCGCATCTATATTTGCCAACCAAGTTTGATTAGGACTTTCTATCGAGGACAATAATATGAACCTTAGAATTAATTTGCTAAAAACTTTCAACGCTTGCGAAATAGTACATTTTGTAAATATTTACCTGAAAACGATATCGGAATTATGCCACGATATAGATAAGATTGTCTAAATGTTCTTTCACAATTTGTAACAGCTAATATCGGGCATATAGGCCTATATTTTGCTAACATATATGATGATTTCCCTGAATTTGTAATGCATATAATGGCGGATGCCGATACTCTTTTAGCAGTATCGGTAGCAGCAATAGCAACAGAATGTGCGGCATTTAAACAAGATATATTCCTTTTCGTTTGGTCTCTATTACATATTCCAAGTTCCGCTTCTCGGCAAATATAAGACATGTACGCAACAGATTCGATTGGAAACTGGCCAATTGCAGTTTCGCTTGAAAGCATAACACAATCCGCACCGTCTAAAATACCATTTCCCAATTCTGCAACTTCTGCTTTGGTTGGAAATTTCGAATGTCTCATTGACTCTAAAAGTTTTGTAGCTAATACAACTGGTTTCCCAGCCCTGTTGCAACGTGCTAATACAGCCTTTTGAGCTAAAAATACTTTTGAATAAGGTATTTCAATCGCAATATCCGCACTAGCAAACAGAATACCATCTGCAGCGAAAATTATTTCATCAATATTATGTAAACTCTGCTCGCATTCTATTTTAGCTATAACTTTGACATCTTTTCCTCTTTCTTCCAATATTGAGCGGACCTCTTTTACAGCCGATGCACTTCGTATAGCAGAAGCAAAAATAATATCAATTTTATTATCTATAGCAAAGTTTATGTCGTTTGCATCTTTTTCGGATACTGCTGGAAGATCAACTAAAGCCCCAGGTAGATTTATTTTGTTTCTCGAACCTAACATACCACCGACTTCAATCTGACAAGTTATGCAATCTACACCAACTTCTTTAACGACCAACTTCAATGCACCATCGTTAATGTAGACCAAATATTCCGGCTGCACTATATTGATTATATTTTCATAATCTACATAAATGCATTCCCGATTTCCTTTATCCATTAAATCACGATTTATGGACAAGCGTATGCTGTCATTTGCGCGCAATTCAATCTGAGAATTTGCTCCGGCTTCTAAAAGGCCAGTTCTAATTTCTGGCCCTTTAGTATCCAAAGCAATTGGTATATGAACCAAATAACCCATTTTCTTTGAACACTCGTCTTCGGCATCACGCAGAAGCCGAATAGTTTCGACATGATCTTCGTGCGTGTCATGGGAGAAATTTAAGCGAACCATTGTCATACCAGACATAATCATTTTCTGAAGTACATCCTTTGACCGAGAAGATTTAGAGATTGTTCCTATAACACTTGTTAAACGGTATTGTGAGGCAGGTTCAGAAAAATTTAATATACATGCGTGCTCCACTAAATTATTTTCTTCACATAAGATATTTGCCATCTTTGCGAAGCATTACTAAAAATTTTGAATGTTGATTTTTGTGTATGTTAACACGTATAATATACTTATATGTAAGTATACTTTTAAGTAGATATCAAGGTATATATATATATATGAATGTATGTATCTACATATGTACATACATACATAAATATGGCAAACGTACTTTGTTTTTCATATAAAAAATCACCAAAAAATTTTGATTTGCTTCAGTGTGCTCTACAAAAATACATACATCCATACTTATACATACATATGTATGTATACTACCCAAGTATGATTGTTTTCAACGGAAAATTAACCAATTCTTCCTTGTGTACTCTCGAAATTTGACAAAAATTGGTACTTTTGGAATAATATGTGCGAGTTCTGACTGTTTTGTTATGCACCTGGAACAATAATTATCAGGTAACCCTACTAGTCCACCTGCTTAATGTCTACCGGGAGTTAAATTATAAAATTTTATTTTGAAATCTGAAATTTATTTATTTGGTGGTTAAGCAATGTCTATACCAAATCGTCAGTAAACTTTAACCAAAGTTTTCAAAAGTTTCAACCTTCTCAACTTATCAAAAGACTTCTATAAACCATTTGAGAATTTAAATGAATACCCACAAATGATTTCAAAAAATCACATTATAATAAATTTCATATTATAATAGTACAATGACAGCATTTCAAATTTTATTTTGAAAGTTTGTTTTTAAAAACAAAACGTACAATAATTTTTACAATCTTTCGTAGTGTTATATTCACAATATATGTACATACATCTCTTATATCCACGTTTTTTGGTTGTAGAACTGGCGTGCCTGATAATCGCACCATATAACAAACCAATCAAATTGTGAAAGTTTTTTTTTCATGAAATTCATAACAAAATATATAAATAGCTTTGAATCAATCCACCCAGTCAACATCATACTTCGTTGGCAATTATATGTAGACCACTGGCCGTTTACTTTCTTTCGACAGTTCTGCGTCTCACTGGCACCAGTTAACGTTTACTCCTCAGATAGATGTATGTAATGCATAACCGTTCTTCTGATTAATTTTCCGTCCTTAATAAATACAATAAATTGACTGAGGCAATCTCGCAAACCAATTATAAATATATATGTATGTATAAAAAATAGTTACCTCAAGCTTATTACTTCGATAAAAATAAGTTCATTAATCAATTTAACTGAACGTTTATTAACACATTATTATATTTACACAGATATATGGTAGGAGCAACGCAATTTTGTTATGAATAGAATTGATTATGCTGATAATGAAAATTGATTCTAAATAAATCAGGAAAATACTTTATTGTTTTGATTTTTATGTTGGGATAATATATACAAATGTACATAGCATAGACTTGTATGTACATATGTATTAGGTACATATTTAAATAAAAATCAACAAGCTTTCATTGGCTCCAATATCTAATATAAGATGTGAATTCTGGATCAATTCAATGGTTAACCTATTAAACAGGACTAGAAAAGAGAAATAATATTGAAAAGATAAACATTAAGGGGTTTAAAATAACATATTAAACTTACACAATACGCATAGTATTGGTGAAACCAGCCCCTTGCTTCCATCCGGTAACAATAACAACTTGATCGCCGGATTTTATGAAACCATTTTTCTTGCCGACTTGAACGCCGAACTGTACTCGAACATCAACATCTTTAAGCCAATCAGACAATTGGGGCTCTTAAGAAATAAAAAAATAAATTAAACACATAAAAACTACAATAGGAATGTATTACTCTACCTTTATAAACTAAAGGTACAATACCGCGGTACAAATGCGCTTGCCTGGCTGTTTGAGAGTAACGTGTAACAGCAATAATAGGACACCTTGGACGATATTTGCTTATGAGATGAGCGGATTTGCCCGTAGTAGTAATGACAACAATGGCAGCGGCTAAAGATTTGTTGGCTGCTTCAACGGCAGCTATGGCAACAGCATGAGCAGCATCAACAGTTGCTAGTTTGTTGGCTGCCACCAAATCAGCGAAAAGATTTTTATGCCAAATAGCAGCTTCGGCTTCTTTGCATGTCTTAGCCATGGTAAGAACGCATTCTAATGGGTATTCGCCTTTGGCAGTCTCACCAGACAACATTACACAATCAGCTCCATCTAAAACTGCATTTGCAACATCGGAAATTTCAGCACGGGTTGGACGTGGTTTTTTGATCATAGATTCTAACATTTGAGTTGCGCATATAACAGGTTTGCCGGCTTTATTACAACGAGCAATCATGGCCTTTTGAGCCAAAAATACTTTTTCTGGAGGAATTTCAATCCCCAAATCGCCACGGGCTACCATAATACCATCTCCAAGAGCAATAATTTCATCAAGATTATGCATACCTTGTTGGTTCTCAATTTTCGAGATGATTTTAATATTTTTCCCTTTTTCTCCTAAAATTCCACGAATTTCCGTAATAGCGGCAGCATTGCGAATAAAAGAAGCAAATATCATGTCGACCTCCTGTTCAACGCCAAATATTAAATCTGACTTATCTTTCTCCGAAACAGCTGGTAAATCAACAGGGACTCCGGGTAAGTTGACACCTTTTCTGGATCCTAGAGAACCACCATTCTCTATTTTGCAAGTTAAGGTATCGTTAGAAACATCATTAACTACTAACGAAATCAAACCATCATCAACATAGACACGATTGCCAGGTTTCACCACCTTAACAATATTTTGATAATCGACGTAGATTATATCCTTGCTACACTTGTCAGCATATTCCTTATTTGTAGTCAATTTAATGGTATCGTTCTTTTTTAGTTCGACTTCGGCAGTTCCACTGCCAGCAATCAAGCCTGTACGAATTTCAGGGCCTTTTGTATCTAAAGCAATAGCAACTGGGTATTCATAACCAACTTTTTCGGAGTAGTTTTTAGCAGCTTGCCGAACATTTTTTACGGTTTCAGCATGATATTCATGAGATCCATGCGAAAAGTTCATTCGTGCAATGTTCATGCCAGTTGCCATCATTTTTTCAAGCATTTCAACACTTACAGAAGCGGGTCCAATCGTACAAATGATACCCGACAGGCGGATTTGCGAGACGGGAGCGTCAAATTCCAATTTGCACATGTGCTCTAATTGTGATTCAGCTTGAGCGGCCATAATTTGGGGTAGTTCGTTCTTCTAAAAATAAAAATGTGCAAAAACATACTTTGAACACATACATACATATCTATTGAGATATAAAATCAAAATCGTACAATTAGGCGATAATATTCATATTTTCAGATATGTATATTCGGGTATGTGATGGCATGTCTAAACTAACAATGGCAGAATAATTGATCCACGTTTCAGCAACAAAAAATTATCAATAAGAAATTCTTCGGAATCATTATTATTTTTGTGAAACCCATAGATTTTTATCACACCTAAGTTTTTTTTTCTTGAAAATTCCGGAAAGTTTTGTTATGCACCTGGAACATACATGATAACTTCAACCACATGAACCTATTACTTGAAGACTACTTTTGCTCTTTACTAAATTGTAAGCGCATAGGCAGCATATCACGCAATTACCAAGACTTTTCTTTCTTCTGTTGGATTTGACACGGTTGGAAACCTTCTCTTATAATTATTTTCGTAGTTTTTAATATCTCAGAACAGTATTCTGAATTAGATAGAAATATCATCGTGATCGATAAGTATCGACTTTGTCTCTTCCCTCTATGTTTAAAATACGATTCTTTTACATTTTCCAGCGATGTTCAGTTTGACGTGTAAATCAAAACAAAAATAATCATATGAACGGAAAAAACTTCATTTAATTTGTCTTCGTTTCGAAAAGAAGCACAAAATACAGCTGCATGCATAATGACATATCTATTTAACTACTCGGCGTATACGTAATATGAATATGAGTTCAAATTGAACATTTTTAAATGTTCTACATACTTTCTTATATTATACAGTCCATACGTACATATGGATGCACATACATTTGTAACTGTATGAACATTTAGGACGTTCAAAAGCTTACGAGTGCATGTGTGTATTATATTTTCTGTTATTTTAATTTCTTCAACAGCTGCAGCCAATTCGCTTTTAAATAAATTTAAACCAAAATCAGATGAAAATGTTGACAAGAAAAATTGGGATAACATAAACAACGGATGCATGTGCATGCATTTGAAGGTGAACAATAAAAAATTGTATGTATGTATGTACATATATACATATGTACATATGTATGTATGAACGTTAGTACAAATATTTGTGCTTTTTGTAGTCTTAATTGTTTTTCACATTGGTTATGTACATATGTATGTATATTAAAATTGCATAAGATATCTACCACAAACTTGACCTTCATCAGCCGAAATTGTTTATTGATGAGAAGGTTCAAATAATACATACATATGTATGTATGTATGCATATACGTATGTGTATACATAAATATATACACATACATATGTACATTAAAATCTGTTATTGCCTTTTGTTGTGTAACGAATTTCTAAGTAACGATGTTCGGATGTTTATGCACACACACACACACATATATATGCACTCAATTGGACTAGACATTTAATTTGGGATATACATTTACCTTTGAAGGTTCATCATATATAGTAGTATTCACCATTCTGCCTTTGGGTACTGGATTATATATTCTTTCAATAAACAAGCTGTTTTGTGAATATCTGGATTTAGCCGGACCAGTGTGAGCCTTAAACCGACAACAGATGGCACAAAACAAATTATTGAACTTTGTTGCCCTTTCAAGGACGTATAAAAAACGAGACCGAGGCAAAATGTTAATTAAAATATTTATCGAGCTTCAGAATTATTTTATTCACTTTCAACACAGTTCCAAAACTAATTTAATTTTAAATTCTATTGTCACTGGTAAGTTTTAATTTTTATAAAATCATTACAAAGTAAACTCTCGACTCGGAAGCTACTTTCCGTAATGCAGACGAAGATTGATTCGGCTTTCGCTGTTTGCAAACAAATAACCACCGAGTCTAGAGCGCATGTAACTAAAAGGCTCAATATTCGAGAATGTGTATAAGCAGATATTTACATTTGTAGATTTATTTGTATGCAGTTGATATCTAAATACTCATTATAGAGGGAGAGAGAAAGCAAAATATATACATATGTTTGTACATACATTCATATGTATGTGCATGCAAATTTAGTTTAGGAAAGCGCTTTTTATCAATGACAAAAACTTTCTGCGTTGGGAGATTTTTCCGTGTATACTTCACAATTATTGGTATATATAGAATCTATATCTATAGATAGTAGAGATACACTTATATATTTATTTGTGTGTATAATTATGCAGGCACATACATGCATATGTAAATATGTATGTATGTATATTATATCAAAAATATCCCTATTTCTGTCAATCCTGTTTATTAAAAGTTTGTATGAAAAGGAGAGTAATTTTATAGCCTTTTTACACTTCCGCATTTCGTAAGATGTTAACATCTTCCCAACAGAAATGAATTGTTCGAAAAGATGTTCCCATCTTGTAGTATCTATGTCAGTGATGCTCGCTCCTAAGGCTGCCATTTTTTTTTTGAGCTCTATCCCCAAAATGAAACCTTTCATCCCCTAAAATCCCCACTAAAATTAAAATTTTTTAACTTTTACTATAACATAAAAATGTACACGTATTTTATTTGTACTGTTGATTCATTTTTGTTAATATTTATTTACTTCTTTCAAACACAGGGAAAAAACTATACCTTCCAGTTCCAGTATTTATAAGTTTTAAATTTTTAAATTTAAAAATTTCGGCAAACCTTGGCTAAGACTTTACGTACTGGAACAGGCATTATTATATTAGAAAAGTTATATAAAAGACACTTAAAAATAAATATCGCTCGACTCATCTACCATCTAGAAATATTTTGATTCACCAATATCGTCAATTAAATCCGACAGCAGTACAGGAGAAATAACATGTTTTATAATTGCACTGCATTTTGTCCGATGCAAACGTAATTTTTCAAATTCCTTATTATTAAAGAATCGCCAACACAAATGCATGAGTGATACCAAAGATTTCTACGTTTTTCTTCGTTTTTTTCCCTTACCCCCGGCACCAACAAAGATTTTAAAATTTTATTTCATGCTTTGTTCGACATGCGTCTTCTTATAGTGTATATTCTTGTCAAGGGACTTGCCAGATTGAGATTTTGATTTCTTTCGACGTTAACCCGGATTAACCCATGGTTTCGGAACAAAATTTTCATTCCGAAACAATTTTTTTATATGTAGTTTGACGTTTCACTTTTAGAGCGAGAGAGAGAAAGAGAGGTAACTTGTTTCGAGAAATCAATTTATTAATTTTAATTCGTGTTCCGATACATTGCAACTGTGCTGCCATCAAATCTAATTTTTTATGTAAGGTATATGCCACATATATACATATGTATATATGTATGTATAATAAAACACACAACTTGTTTTATATTGTTTGTATATACAATAAAATGCAGAACAATTGTTTTATATTGTTTATTATAAAAAATTAATAATAGAATCAAGTGGATTTAAATGAATCGATTGCACTGAAGCTTATTGCAGAAATCTAAAAGCCAGGCAGCGAGTGTTTGTATGACAAGAGCAACAAAAGGTAAAAAAATTAATTTTTAGTTTATTTTCATTAAACACGCTTTCGTCAACTCAATGGATATTAAGACAAGCACCTGTGTTTTATTAAGATTTTTTTTAAATTTTAATTTGTTAATTACACAATAAATAATATGACTGTGAAGCCAAGAAAACAAAAAATTGTATTCATCTGGTGCTATATTGCCCAATTGCAAAACTCATACACAAAGTTTACAAAATTATTTCATACGGTAGCCTTGGTGTTTCAGAACAAATGTACGAAGTGTGTGAATCGCTTCAGAGCAAACTTTCAAAAAACTAATATTATTTCAGAACATAAATTTTGTTCTGAAACCATGGTTGAATCCAGCTTTTCTCTCTCATTCAAGCTTCACAAAATTTTGAGAGCGAAGTACCTTATTTTGTGATGCTTCGTTTTGAAGATATATAAGGAGCACGAAATAATTTCTATTTCCTTCAATTTTTGTCCAAGTATTGTGTAAACAAAAATAAAAGAGACTTATTAATATCAAAATTAAATTAGAAAGTCAGATACGTATCTACATACATATATCGGAATCATTACCTCCTAATTCATAAACGATTATTAAAATTAAAGTGGCTTTAAAGTATGAATTTTGCATGGTTAAAGATCTCTTAAAACATTCATTAACTTTAACAATCGTTTGTGAATTAGAGGTAAATGTGCAGAAAGATGTATTGATACAATTGTTGCTTTCATTTCCAACGGATATGAGTTTCGTGTGAACAGTATGATTCACAATCTTAATTAATAGCGTAAAGCAAGCGTTACATTTCGTCATGTGAACATGGTATATTACTTTGTTCCATTGAACATTTTTCGTTTATTTGAGGGTCCTAACCAGAAAATACGAATGCAGTTGTCAAAAAATATGTATGTATGTATGCATATTCCGTTATTAAAAAATATATGTACTTATGAAATGTCAGTAAATAGCTAATAAAAATTTGTACATCTTTACTATTTTTATTATACTGTAATTACTGAATTTATTTGTATATATGTAAATTTATGCATGAATTCGTAGTATATGGATATAGGTTTATATATCTGCCGTTATTCTTAACTATTTATTCTGAATTTATACATGTATGTATCAGGTCAGAATGTACACCTTGAAAATATTATAGATATTTTGTCACACACAAAAACAAGACAAAAGAAAGAAAAAAGTATTTTTCCATTTAAAAGAAAAATAAGTAATTCTTTAATCTAACAAATAATTTCAGGTTCGTTGTATGTCATCCTTAATGAAATGTGAAACTACGGAAAACTCTGACGAAAGTTTTTTCTTTGGATCTAATTCTGGGATATAACACTGACGGCGTGCACGGCAAGGTGCCCGTTAAAGTTTAAAAAAATTTTTGGTGCTTTAAAAGGTGAGATAATTATCTGAATTAACTGATTATTTTAATTTTTAATTAAATTTCCTTAATTAATTTCTTAACATTAAAAGAGTTAAGATTAAGAAATGCAATAAAACTAATTAAAAAGCGACATTGTTAATTTTATTAGTATTATTAATACTAATAATACTGCATTCATTTTATATGCGCCTTAAGTCAACTCACACGAGTCTAGCAAATCACCTAGACAGCTTACAGCTAACTCATGACGCACTCGTATTGATAATAAACTAACTCAAAATGAGCTAATTTTTGGTTAGCTTCAGACTGATACAGAGTGAGTGCACTCATTCGTAGGACGATACATGTTAAAAATGATCAAGGGTTAGTATAGAAAATGTATTAACTTGTGAGTCACCTCTAGCTCATTTATGACCAACCATAAACTATCTTATGGTTAGCTCAAATTCTTACAGGGATGCTTTTGCAAACAAACACATGAATAGTGGAGGGTTATTTCTGACACACACAATTTTATGAAGATACAAAACAAATATAATGTATCACCGCAAATGTGTATACGTACATAAAGTGAATTCAATGTTTTCAATGGCTTCAATGCACAGTCCTGTACACTCAAGATTTATTTGTGTATAAAATGAGGCATGTATACATTTTTCAACATCTTTTTTCTTCGATGTCGTTGATGTAAACTTGTGTACACAGAGGTTAAAAATGTACACTATTTCGGTTTTTGGCATGTATATCATTGCATCAACTATGCATATAGGCCCCTGACAGATGTGATGGGTTTTTGAAATAAATATTTATATAATAGACAGGATTGATTTTAATATTGTAATAACATTTTTCATTTCCCGTTCACAGTTGTACAAGTCTTGGCGAAATTATTTATATAAGGTGGCAACACTAGGGCAGAAGAGAGCTTTTTGCCTAACCATCGTCTGTATCCATTGATGTCAAGATTTTGTGTACAGGAAGTCCTAGTTGATTTTGCATATGTGATTTTCGATATTCGTGAATACCAGTTTTTGATGAGTTATATGCAAACTGATTTATGAAAATGTTCGTACAAGAGCCTCATAGCTCTACTCTGTTCATTTGATATAAAAAGTTAAGATTAAACCGAAGTAAATGAAATGGGTTTGTCTAATGTGGTTCCACCGTATTATATCTTTAATAGCAAATTAGTGAAATAGAAAATTAGAAATGCTTTAAGAGTTTATACATTTGTTGTTTATTTATGCAATATACGAGAGATATTCCCCTAAATGACCAACGCTAAGATAAAAAATAGCCGAATAATGTGACAATTTAACGTTTTCCCCTAAGTACAGCAGAGTGGCGATTTTCTTTACAAAAATTATTTTGATGTTTTTCTTGGTTATACATATCCCAAAACCTTTTTAAAACTATGTGCTATTAGTGTTGAAGCTAATGATTCTTCAGGAAATTTATTTTTTATATAAAAAATAAATTTCCTGAAGAAGTCACACAAAGGAGTGACAAAATATCGAAAAAAAAATTTATAATTTAATAAAAATAAAGACACCTTAAGCTTAAAAATACTAGTCCATATTATATATATATATATATATATATATATATATATATATATAGTATATATATATATATATATATATATATATACATGTATATATATGTATATATATGTATATATATATATATATATATATATATATATATAGCCATATATTTAATATATATATATATATATATATATATATATATATATAGCCATATATTTAATATATATATATATATATATATATATATATATATATATATATACATACATTCATACATATATATATATATATATATATATATATATATACATATATTTAATATATATATATATATATATATATATATATATTAAATATATATATATACATACATACATATATATATATATATATATATATATATATATATAATAAGTATATATATATATATATATATATATTTATATATATATATATATATATATATATATATATGTATATATATTTATAAATACATACATATATATATATATATATATATATATATATATATATATATATAATAGCAAAACATAAACAAACGTAATTTTTAGTAAATCTTTCACTCTCACTTAAATTGGAAGGCTTTACTCAAAAGTAAGGCTAAATGAAATATTTTGTATTTGTTGTTCTTCCTTAGAATTTTTTTCATTTGTTAAAATAAATAAAAGCCGTTCTTCTTTTTGTTTTTTAAGTATAGTAAAAAATTGTTTTAAATAAAATAATTTATTGAATTACATATGTATGTATTTTTTTGTGATATTAAGCTTAGGATTATAAAATAAAACTAACATATTTCATCTACATATTTGTTTCACAGTTTTCCTGAAAAAGAACACCGAAGGTGTTCGAAATAATGAATAATAATATAGATATTTAATTGTAATAGAACGATTCTTTTATCAATTTTTTAAGCATTTTTCTTCTAACAATTAACAGATTTGTTTTTTGATTTTTGAGGTTTTTAATATTAACATTTTATATTTGATATTTCGCTAACCATCGGTTAGGTTCTTATTATCAAAAAACCTCATAGACTTAGAGCCTGTACAAAAATATAATACTAAAATAAGGTCGAATATGTAAAAATGTATTAAATTACGGAGGCCACGCCGCAAGGATCATGTTGAAGCTTTATGAAATATTACACAAAAACTAAAAAAAAAATTAGCAACAAAAATATTAAGAAATATTCCAATACAAACGAAATAAAAAAACAGTTACAGATGATCCCCTTATGCGTCTTGAAGAGACCTATTATGGGCTATCATTAAAACACTATTGTTTGTAGACGTACATATATACATATGTATGTATGGATTTGTGTTCAAATTTTATCACAGAATACCAAATGCCTTTGATTCCATTAAGCCACTAACTTTCTAGCTTTTATCTTTACAAAAAATAGGTTCATCTTTACGAGCAGGAGTCAGTGTTATGCCATAATATCTAGTTGCAAGGTTTTAATAGCGCAGAGAAAGGCCAATTGTTTTTTAGTTGTGGTATCTCTAGAGATATCTATTAATTTGAGCAATCATGGCGTTAGCGCATGATCAAGTAATCCCAGCTGTTTTTAAACGAATATAACCAGTGCACATAAAAAAATAGTAAATTAATTATGTACATTCATGGAAAAGCTCTTCACTTATATATATATACATATATATATATATATATATATATATATATATATATATATATATATACACATTATATATATATATATATATATATATATATATATATACATTATATATATATATATATATATATATATATATATATATATATATATATACATATATATATATATATATATATGTATATATATATATATATTTAGATCTTACGCGTGCATACATAAGTATATAGGAATGTATGCCTACATAACTCGTACGTCGTTACTTCTAATAAATACTGTATGTACATATTACTTTATTTCGTTAGTTTGGGGACGACACGAAACAATTATTTGCTATGTTCATACATGACCTTAAGTTTAAAAGTTAAGGTCATTGATGGAGTCGAAAAATATATTCTGGTGTCATGTTTATTTAGTTGAAATTTAATAGAGCCTTTCTGTTTATTTTAATTGTTGTAAACTGTGGGTTAATGCAACCAAGAAAATTCAGAGTACATATGTAAGTATGTGCAAGTATGACATTGATTTCACCTTTGAAACTACTAGACGGCAACTAACTTAAGTAACACTTTGCTAAAATATATTTTATGGAACTTTTCGTGAGATTTTCATATCTAAATAGCTTTACCTTTTATTGAAATGCTTTCAAAATTTATTTTGTATAACTTTTGCCGGAATGCAATCGTTGGTTGAAACGCACTCGCGTAAAAATGCTTTAAGATGCAAGGAATAGCGGGCAGGTAGTCCGAAAAGAATTCTGTATTGAACTAAGCAGAGCGAAACGGTGTTAAGCGAAAAAAGAAAGGCGAATCAATAGGTCGTCTGAAGTAAAGCGAATTATGCAAGAGGATGCCTCAGTTGCCAGACTGGAATATTTATCTTAATTCGACGAGTATATACAATTGTGTCATTGTTTGGCATACTTTTTGAATATGTACAAATATTGTCCTTATAAAGGAAAAGGACTTAAAATTGTGCTTGTCGGGGTATATATCATATATATAATATGCATATAATATGTTGCTTGAAAATACTACATGGAAGACAGATTAATTTTCCTTGACCACATGATATAGAGGTCATTCGATTTGATTCATATATTAATAAAATGTTGCTAATGTCATATGATATATTGCACTACCATAAAAAATAATATTAGTACCACATCTGATATATGATTCACAGATATTCCATGCAATTTATATATTGTATGTAGCGTGATAGCATTCCACGTGAAAAAATAAAGCTATAAAAGTGCAAACAAATTTGACACATCAAAAACCAATCAAATACATAACGAATTTACGTGTTCAGCTGAGCTCTTGTAGTCATCTCAAATTAGTCTGGTACACATCTGAAATTTCTCAACAAATATTAATTAAAGATAAATAATGCAAAATTTATTCAAGACATAAACAAATAGTTTAATACATCGGATAAATATATAAATCTTAATAAATAATAAATGTTTGATAGTTTCTGTACTTCAATTAGGATATAAGTATTTCGTAAAAGGACTTAATAGAATCAACATATAAACGTTGAAATGCCATCTAAGAAATTTTTGGAATGCTTACAATTTGCTGCTTATAAACATCGTGATCAAAGACGGAAAAACGAAAATCAAACTCCATACATTAATCATCCTATTAATGTTGCTACAATTCTATCCGTGGAGGGTAACGTTGAAGATGAGTCCGTACTAATGGCAGCCTTGCTACATGATACAGTTGAAGATACTGACACAAGTTTTGGAGAAATTGAGGTGAAAATGGATGAAAAATATTTTTTATATTTGCATGTTTGTATGTTTACATAAAATTAACGAGGCTGAAATCCTTTCGGAAATATTTATATAGTTTTCAATATATTAAGATTCCGGCAGATTGCCGATAGAAATACCCTGCGATCTCTAAAATACTTTTCTAGTGCATTTTCCATTAATGCTTATTAGAAACGCTTTATCTTCAACTATTTGTAGTGTGCAAAACAATTATATCATTAAAGTTTAGTAGTCCTACTTAGAAAAAAGTCAAGTATTATTTGGTTCATTTTAGAAAGGGAACCTTACAAGCGATTTCAGTAAACATTAATTTAATTATTATATTGCCAAATTTTGTAACCTTTACAAAATACCCTATTGAATGGCATAAAAATTTAAGGATCAAATTTACTTCGAAACTCCTCCGATTTAAAAAAGTAAATTGCTTTGTAAAGAAGTTGCATTAAATTGGTTTTAGGTAATAAGTGGTCTGGTGTCCAACATATAGCAATTCTGGTATAATTATTATTTAGCTTGTTTCTGAGAAAAGGTACATAATAATTTATCCTGTTTTTTGGTTGCGTATTATATGGCTTAAAAATGGCAATGATTTCAGTCAAGAAGTTTGGAGAATACTGTGGAAATAGGGAAAGTTTTGTTATGACATATTCAGATGTCACGTGGACCTCTTAAATCTTCAATCGCGATAGGATGTGTAAAAAGACTAACTTAACTTCCAATCTTAAATATTTTTATAAAGAGAAATATTTTTAGCTAAAAATGTTAACATGTATGTCTATGTTTATATAATATTCTATTTGTATACAAGTATATACATATGTTGAAATAAAATATTACTTAGAAAAAGGGACGTAACAGTTACATATAAGATAAACGACAAAACAGTCATATTTAACCATTAGCATTTGTGTAAATGATTTATAATTAACCATTACATTTTATATACCATTATATTTTATTTAGAGAAATTTGTTCCTTGAAATTCAGTTTTTTTGAGAATTTTGAATGAAGCAGATACATATGAGTCACACAAATTATTAAAATATATGTACAAATTTCACAGATATTGACCTTCTATATATACAACCAAAGAATTATGTCAATATAATTATTTAATATACCACCAGTGTGGTCTGTCCTTAGAAAATGTAGACATCTTTGTAACCAAATAAGAGGTAATAAATCATGTTGAGTATATTTTAGTGTGATCCTGCGTCGATCCATAAATATTTTTTGGGGTATGCGATTTCAGAGATTTTAAGTATTTTTCAGAGAGATGACATCTTAGATCGCAAAGTACTACTTTTAAAACTGAAAATGCGCACTCGACACTAACTTCGGTTGCTGCTGCATCATAAACTTTTAGAATATAGTACATAAAATTTCTAATAATCATTTTTATCATCACTTTCTTCATATTCCTTAATAGACCCCTGGTAAATTTGGTAGTGCTTAGTCACCATGTCTCAAACTCGTGACATGATTTTCAACAAACGTTGAGGCACAACTTTTGTTTTTATTTTCATTATAATGAAAGAAATCCTGGGTAATAATATATTGTTTTCTTCCGATATTTTTGTTCGAAAGAATTTAAATTTTTTAATGACAAGCATACGTTCAAATGTGTGCTCATTTCACTTGTATTGGAGACGGACCTTATTTAGAACTTCGTTGATTTTGTGGGCTTGTTTTAAAAGTGATAACTTAAAGAAAATAAATTTTTTATCATAATGGTTATTTTTAACTAAAAAAAATTTTTTTTGGTTGCTCTATTGGTTATTTATAACCAAAATATTTTTCTAGTTGAGATAATGGTTATTTATAACCGAAATTCAATTTTTCTCAATGTAACTGGTTACGGTAATCAATATAATATTATTAATACGAGCATAATGGTTAAACATTCCAAATGAATATTTGCGTAACCTCTTTGCTCCGAAATAAAAACATTACAGTAATTTTCGGTCTCTGCTTAGAAATGAATATAAGTATATGTGTATAAAAATTTAACTAAACTATTTGTTTTTGATTTTCAATCAAAAAGGCGCTATTTGGAAGGGAAATATGCGATATTGTACGTGAAGTAACAGATGACAAGACATTAGAAAAACAAGTCCGAAAACAGCTACAGATTGAACACGGCAAAAACTCGAGCATACTTTACCAAATGGATGGACAGAGGTAAGTAAGCATGTGTTTTTTTAAACGTTTATTAAAGATCTACTGTTGAAAGGACTTGATTCGCATGCGCCTGTAATAACTAGAAAATGTATAAAATGATTATTGAAATTTAATAATTTTTGCCAACTTAGATGTTATATAATGATGTTACATTCTGATGAATACTCTTTGAATTTTACTAAATAAATATACTCAGTTATAAGCATACTTTTTATTATACAAATTTTAAATTTAAAATATAAATTTTAGAAGAGGATTTTTAGCGGAATTTCGGAGGAAAAATTATTATTATTGAAATTATTCTAAAAATTGTACATGTTTTACATTATCTCAATTCATTTCAAAAGGTCCTTAAACAAACATCGCGGGTTCCTAGTCGACTCATTTTGTTTTTAAATGGGTATTTTTAATGAAATTTCTATGGAGCAGGAAATGAAAAGAAAGTAAAGAAATGCATTTGACAAGATTGTATTTTCTCATATATTATTATCACAAAACTACTTTTATACATCAATAATCTTATTTTCTGTTATATATACAAAAATGTGTATAAGAAGGTTAAGGTGTTTTCTATGCCAACTTTTGAAATATAATGATTTTAAAAATTATCCATAATTGATATATTTATTGAAATTATCAGTTGATATTTTTAATTTTTGATAATATATGATAATAGCAGCTATGATTTAAACCAAAGAATACCAAATAGGGTGACTCTAACAAATATAAAACCTTATTCTCACATATTTGGACACTATGTGAAACTAACTGTTTATTAATACAAATACGTACTTAAGCGAGAACCGTCAAAAAGTCGGGGTTGAAGTGCTTTATATAACAAGCTAAACCTAAAGATATGATCAAACTTAGCATTACTTATTCTCCCAACGAATATATATATAGAATTTCACCTTTACATTGTTTGCTAAGATCCTTTGAGTGCATTACGTATCGATTGCCTTTTAAGACTTGGCAAGTTAGGAATGATAAAAAAACACTGTGTAATAAAAGAAAAAAAACAAATTCAAGATAAATTTCGATCTGCGATGGAATTAACAGTTGATAAAAAGATGTTTAATTTTGGCACAAGTGATGATGACAATACAGTTCGAAATTTTTTTAACGAGTTAATGAACATTTGATGTATAATTTGAGTTAAATTTTAAGAACAGTGTCCTCTGGAAAACCGATAAATATATCAATTTTAAACAGCTAACGGAGGAAACTCGAGAGATATATTTAAATAACTATGATTGGTATTATATGCCATCAACGTTGCATAAACTTCTCGTTCATGGTTGTGAAATTATAAAATATTTTGAAATACATACATATTGGTAATATTTAAATGCCTGTATGAAATAAACATTTTGTTTCAAATATTTTCTTGGTTTATCTTGGGAATGTTTTCTAAAGAAGGATTTATTGAATAAACTCCTGGCGGCAAATTACGGCATTCGATACGATTCGAAATTCTAAAATATTTCTATATAAACTCTATTGAAATATTTCATAATTTCGTTCGATAACGAGTGCTGTAATTTGCCCCCTGATTTCTTCTGATCCATTAATCTCACCTAATAGAAATACAATAAATACCAGTAGCTCTTTCTACAATAATCAAGAAATTAGTAATTACATAATAGTAAATGAATCTTTTAACACTGATTCAGATTCAGAAACTTATTTTAGTGATTAAGAAATTGTTTACAAATGTTATGTTATTTGAAGTATAGAATAATTTAATTTTAAAATATTTAGGTTTGTCAATTTGGTAACCCTATTCATATAATGTTATTTGAATACCAGTGGTTATGGGTATTTTCAAAACTTTAAACAATAAAAATACTAAAAAGTTTAAAATAATGTTATATTCAAAAAGTTATACGGCAATCCTAAATAATTAGGGATTATTTATATTTTATAAAAAAACTATCACGCTTTATCATTTTGTATGTGAAATGATAGATTAAAATTCCAAAAAATAATAGTTACTGAAATGGGGGAATTTTCGGTATATAATTTTCCCCGCACCGGAAAAATAACAGGTTTTCTAAGAATCTTAATTAATTTCTGAAAATAATAGGCCAAGAGAGCTATGTGCCAAAAATTTCATTAAGCTTCCATAACTCCTCCGATTTTTTTCCACTTTTACAATGGGGGCCGTTCACTGTGCACCGTGCTAATTTTAAACTTTAAAAAGTCAATAGTCCTTGATAAAGTGATAATGACAATAATTTTGTTGCTGTTATTGTTGTAATAGTGAGATGACCTCATAACTAAGAAAAAAGTGTTTGATGTTTTGCGCTAATGCTTATTGCAAAAATTCAACGCAGAATAGTGAACAAACAGTGTTAAAACACAACCTTGCAAGAATTCATCTGAAACGTTGGTTGGTAAAAATAAATGTACTTTGATAATTAATTAATACAACATACCAACATAGGCTAAGACAAAACAGTCTGAGACAAATCTGGTTGCATATAATTGCTTGTTTTCTTATGTTGTAACCCACACCAATTAAGACAAGTCGAAAAAGCACAAAACATTGTCGAATTGATGTCTGATTGCCGGTTCTTTTTTAAGATAAAATTTCGATCTTTGACTTAAAAGGCAAAAGCTTTTAGTCGTATGTGGCGCATCCGCAGTAATTTTCTTTTAAAAACATGTATTTAATAAAACTAATTTTGTTTAATTCTTAACATCTGAATTATTTACAATGTTCATAATTAAATGCCGAATAAAATGTACATTTTTGGGCAATTTGATGAAATATATAAAGTTTTTATTAATTTTTTACTTTTATAAAATTATTAATTTATTTGATGTAATATGTATATATGAGATATCGTGTCAGATAATGTAGTAAACGGTTATACATATTCAAAATTCATTCATTCAAAATATACCGGTTTAATTCAAAATATATTTGCATTAATTTTTTGGCAAAAACTATTTAGCATATACGTCTACCTGTTGTGAAAAATACCTATAGTTCAGGCTACGTCATATGTCTTTTTTTCTGCCGAAATGGTTTATTTGTATGAGTCAAGAAAACAAAATGATATTCATGTTTGAATGGATGAGCCTTAACAAATTATTGTTTTTGCACATATTGAAGAAATATTGCACATATTTCAACGAATATTTATTACTTATGATCGTAAATTTTACATAGATCAGTGACCAAGCGGAAACATAAAATGGAAGTACTCTATATTGAATATAAATGTAATCAATCCATTTGTAACATACATACTTACTTAGGAGATAGAGAACAATTCTATTCTTCGCACAAATAGAAAACAAAAGCAAGTTTTAAAATTTTTTGTTCTAAATGTTATTATTACGATAGAGAGCAATAGCTTGTGATATCGACGAACAGGCAGTTAACTTATGAATTATTTATGTATATCTAAGAACATCAAAATTAATTTGTGTGTTCGATTTTTATATGATATTTTCAGCAACGACGAGATGAATATTTTATTTGGGCTAAGAAGGTGGTCGATAATCTGCGTGGTACGAATGTGGAAATAGAAAAGGAATTGGATGAAATATTTAAAAAACATAAATTGCTTTAATATAATCGAACGAAAGTATATGTTTGCATATTACATTATGTAAGCACAAATGCATTCACGTGTGTATGAATGTATGTATACCTTTTATGGATGTAATAAAAGGCCGCTATCGCTAGTGCCCCATAATAAACTTCATTAGCACCACATTATATCATTCTTGCTTTAATTTACTAAGGATGTTCGGAACTGACGACTAACTTTTATTAATTATTTTATTAATTAGTACTTTACAACTTACATATATTTACATGCGTATTAATAATTTATACATTTTACTTTATTTTCGACAATTTTCGCAAAATTCCATCATAAGATTTGCTAACTTTTGTGTTTCCATGACGGTTATCGCATTGTATAGGGATGCTCGGATTCCACCAACGGAACGATGACCTTTGAGTTGAATCATGCCTTCACTTTCAGCTTTTGCGAGAAATTCTTTTTCGAGATGTTCATCTCCCTCAGCACTGCCAATACGAAACGGTAAATTCATTCGAGAGCGCACATTTGTATCCACTGGACAATAATAAAAACCATTCGATTTGTCAATTATATCGTAAATAAGTTTAGATTTGATTGCTGATATTTTGGACATGCCTTCAATGCCACCATTGCGTTTGACCCATTTAAATACTAAACCCATGACGTATATTCTATATAAAACAATATTGTATGCGATGTTTTTTATAAATTTTAATTTTAAAATATATTAATAATTGCTTACCCGAAAGTAGGCGGTGTGTTCAATAGGGAATCGTTTTTGTGCATTAAGGAAAAATTAAGTATGGACGGTGTTTCTTTGATGTGATGACCTAACAAAACTTCGCGAATTATTATAACAGTTGCTCCTGAAGGTCCAATGTTTTTCTGAGCGCCGGCAAATATAACTCCAAAACGTTTAACATCGACATGTCGAGAAAGAATGTTTGAGGACATATCGCAAACTAGTGGCACTCCATTAGGAATTTGGGGAACAAAATCAAATTCTACACCATCTACAGTTTCATTGTCACAATAATATACATACGACGCCTTTGGGTCTAAAGTCCATGTATCCACGCGTGGGACAGAAGTATATTTATTAAATTTTGGTAAAACCAAATTAACTTTACCATACTGAGTAGCTTCTTTAGCCGCCTTGGATGACCAAGAACCAGTTACAGCATAATCTGCAGTGCCTGTTCGTCCAATTAGATTCATACACACAGCCGCAAACTGACCGGTGCCTCCACCTTGCATGATCAATATTTTATAGTTATTTGGAACATCTAAAAGTTCCCTTAGGGTATTAATAGCTTCTTTTTGAATTTTATCATAAGTTGAGGAACGATGAGACATTTCCATGACTGAGATTCCACTTCCATTGCAATTCACTAAATTTTTCTGCACTTCTTCCAAAACCTAAATACAATCGAAACATTTTAATTTTTGTACTAATAAGTTATACAAAATGTTCTTTATAATATTGTGTTATCTACCTCTTCGGGTAATTTAGCTGGACCTGCAGCAAAGTTGATAACCATTGTTTAGTTGAGAGGAACCTTCTGTATTCACTTTTATATAGAACTCATTTATTCATGTAATTTTTCTTCCTTATATACCAGAATCTTAAAACTATCCTAAACTATTACATTGATCATAAAGTATTACAATTATCAGTGGTTGTTCGTAAATACAGACAACAAAGGATCATTCTAAGGATAGCCATAAATCCTAGACAAACATACAGTTAAGTCTAGACAGTTCACCTTGGTTAATGTATGCTCATGTTTGAACATTGTCTGTGTTTACGAACAACAAATAATAAAAAAAAACCCAAAGAACAAAGAAACCTTTAGTTTTACAAAACTGAACATCTGTGTTTACGAACAACAAATAATAAAAAAAACCCAAAGGACAAAGAAACCTTTAGTTTGACAAAACTGAACATTCTGCCGGCCTTGAAAGAACGCATCTTTCAAACAAATAAAAATATAGAAAATAATAGAATCTTATATTAATCTAGGTATAGCAACAGCTGTTGGTAGATAATTTGAGGACATTCTGCACATCTTCCTTAATATATAAATTACGGCAATTATTAGTACAGGGATGATTATGCTGGTCGTAAAACTTATTCCATAATGTGTTATATGATGAAAACCGAGTTGTGTGTTAAAACCAAATAATTTTACAGGCGGCGGAATGTCCGGAATTGTGTAGATTTCCATTTCGCTGTTAATTTTAATATGGGCAATTTATGGTACGGAATGAGATATATTAATTACCGGGAAGACAGCTAATTTCAGAATGGTGCAAATTATGGGCCCATAGATTCACTTCGTCTGACTTGAGGTGGCAAAAATAGTTTCTAACAAATTCATATTTTATAGGTAACTTTCGATTTTGAGGGTGCAATTGAAATTGTAAAAATTACAAAATTATCTACTCAATTCGCCCAACGACTTAAGTGAGTTCATTTAAAAATTATATATTATATTATATATAACACCGCACGGTAAACTGTCTAGTGGAAAAAAATAAAAAAACGAATTTATCAATAAAATACATATGAGGTAAAAGCTGACACTCCCGCGAGTCCAGAGGGGGCTTGGTTTTTCATGTGCGTTACACATATAAAAAGTTACACGGCTTTAAAGTTGAATTATTTTCATAATTTTTTCGTAAATTTTAAGTAACAAAAAATTGGTTTGGAAAAATTAATATAAAAAATTAATTTTTCAATAAAAATGCTTGCAATCGTATTTGTTTTATTCAGAAATGAAAAATCCATTCAATGAAAAAATCCAAAAACTCAAATATTTATAGCAACACTGCAAGAAAACTTGTGAAGAAATTAGCCAAAATATGTTATATATACTAAAATATGTATAAGAAGTTTTAGGTGCTTTCTATGGCAATTTTTGAAATATAATGATTTTAAAAATTATCCATAATTGATATATTTATTGAAATTGTCAGTTGATATTTTTAATGTTTGATAATGCATGATAATAGTAGCTATGCTTTAAACCAAAGAATACCAAGTAGGATGACTCTAACAAATATAAAACCTTATTCTCACATATTTGGACACTATGTGAAACTAACTGTTTATTAATACAAATACGTACTTAAGCGAGAACCGTCAAAAAGTCGGGGTTGAAGTGCTTTATATAACAAGCTAAACCTAAAGATATGATCAAACTTAGCATTACTTATTCTCCCAACGAATATATATATATATATAGAATTTCACCTTTACATTGTTTGCTAAGATCCTTTGAGTGCATTACGTATCGATTGCCTTTTAAGACTTGGCAAGTTAGGAATGATAAGAAAACACTGTGTAATAAAAGAAAAAAAACAAATTCAAGATAAATTTCGATCTGCGATGAAATTAACAGTTGATAAAAAGATGTTTAATTTTGGCACAAGTAATGATGACAATACAGTTCGAAATTTTTTTAACGAATTCAAAAATTTGTCGGAGATTACAGGAGTTAATGAACATTTGATGTATAATTTGAGTTAAATTTTAAGAACAGTGTCCTCTGGAAAACCGATAAATATATCAATTTTAAACAGCTAACGGAGGAAACTCGAGAGATATATTTAAATAACTATGATTGGTATTATATGCCATCAACGTTGCATAAACTTCTCGTTCATGGTTGTGAAATTATAAAATATTTTGAAATACATACATATTGGTAATATTTAAATGCCTGTATGAAATAAACATTTTGTTTCAAATATTTTCTTGGTTTATCTTGGGAATGTTTTCTAAAGAAGGATTTATTGAATAAACTCCTGGCGGCAAATTACGGCATTCGATACGATTCGAAATTCTAAAATATTTCTATATAAACTCTATTGAAATATTTCATAATTTCGTTCGATAACGAGTGCTGTAATTTGCCCCCTGATTTCTTCTGATCCATTAATCTCACCTAAAGAAATACAATAAATACCAGTAGCTCTTTCTACAATAATCAAGAAATTAGTAATTACATAATAGTAAATGAATCTTTTAACACTGATTCAGATTCAGAAACTTATTTTAGTGATTAAGAAATTGTTTACAAATGTTATGTTATTTGAAGTATAGAATAATTTAATTTTAAAATATTTAGGTTTGCCAATTTGGTAACCCTATTCATATAATGTTATTTGAATACCAGTGGTTATGGGTATTTTCAAAACTTTAAACAATAAAAATACTAAAAAGTTTAAAATAATGTTATATTCAAAAAGTTATACGGCAATCCTAAATAATTAGGGATTAGTTATATTTTATAAAAAACTATCACGCTTTATCATTTTGTATGTGGAATGATAGATTAAAATTCCAAAAAATAATAGTTACTGAAATGGGGGAATTTTCGGTATATAATTTTCCCCGCACCGGAAAAATAACAGGTTTTCTAAGAATCTTAATTAATTTATGAAAATAATAGGCCAAGAGAGCTATGTGCCAAAAATTTCATTAAGCTTCACTGTGCACCGTGCTAATTTTAAACTTTAAAAAGTCAATAGTCCTTGATAAAGTGATAATGACAATAATTTTGTTGCTGTTATTGTTGTAATAGTGAGATGACCTCATAACTAAGAAAAAAGTGTTTGATGTTTTGCGCTAATGCTTATTTTGCATTCTTTTTATTGCAAGAATTCATCTGAAACGTTGGTTGGTAAAAATAAATGTACTTTGATAATTAATTAATACAACATACCAACATAGGCTAAGACAAAACAGTCTGAGACAAATCTGGTTGCATATAATTGCTTGTTTTCTTATGTTGTAACCCACACCAATTAAGACAAGTCGAAAAAGCACAAAACATTGTCGAATTGATGTCTGATTGCCGGTTCTTTTTTAAGATAAAATTTCGATCTTTGACTTAAAAGGCAAAAGCTTTTAGTCGTATGTGGCGCAGCCGCAGTAATTTTCTTTTAAAAACATGTATTTAATAAAACTAATTTTGTTTAATTCTTAACATCTGAATTATTTACAATGTTCATAATTAAATGCCGAATAAAATGTACATTTTTGGGCAATTTGATGAAATATATAAAGTTTTTATTAATTTTTTACTTTTTTAAAATTATTAATTTATTTGATGTAATATGTATATATGAGATATCGTGTCAGATAATGTAGTAAACGGTTATACATATTCAAAATTCATTCATTCAAAATATACCGGTTTAATTCAAAATATATTTGCATTAATTTTTTGGCAAAAATTATTTAGCATATACGTCTACCTGTTGTGAAAAATACCTATAGTTCAGGCTACGTCATATGTCTTTTTTTCTGCCGAAATGGTTTATTTGTATGAGTCAAGAAAACAAAATGATATTCATGTTTGAATGGATGAGCCTTAACAAATTATTGTTTTTGCACATATTGAAGAAATATTGCACATATTTCAACGAATATTTATTACTTATGATCGTAAATTTTACATAGATCAGTGACCAAGCGGAAACATAAAATGGAAGTACTCTATATTGAATATAAATGTAATCAATCCATTTGTAACATACATACTTACTTAGGAGATAGAGAACAATTCTATTCTTCGCACAAATAGAAAACAAAAGCAAGTTTTAAAATTTTTTGTTCTAAATGTTATTATTACGATAGAGAGCAATAGCTTGTGATATCGACGAACAGGCAGTTAACTTATGAATTATTTATGTATATCTAAGAACATCAAAATTAATTTGTGTGTTCGATTTTTATATGATATTTTCAGCAACGACGAGATGAATATTTTATTTGGGCTAAGAAGGTGGTCGATAATCTGCGTGGTACGAATGTGGAAATAGAAAAGGAATTGGATGAAATATTTAAAAAACATAAATTGCTTTAATATAATCGAACGAAAGTATATGTTTGCATATTACATTATGTAAGCACAAATGCATTCACGTGTGTATGAATGTATGTATACCTTTTATGGATGTAATAAAAGGCCGCTATCGCTAGTGCCCCATAATAAACTTCATTAGCACCACATTATATCATTCTTGCTTTAATTTACTAAGGATGTTCGGAACTGACGACTAACTTTTCTTAATTATTTTATTAATTAGTACTTTACAACTTACATATATTTACATGCGTATTAATAATTTATACATTTTACTTTATTTTCGACAATTTTCGCAAAATTCCATCATAAGATTTGCTAACTTTTGTGTTTCCATGACGGTTATCGCATTGTATAGGGATGCTCGGATTCCACCAACGGAACGATGACCTTTGAGTTGAATCATGCCTTCACTTTCAGCTTTTGCGAGAAATTCTTTTTCGAGATGTTCATCTCCCTCAGCACTGCCAATACGAAACGGTAAATTCATTCGAGAGCGCACATTTGTATCCACTGGACAATAATAAAAACCATTCGATTTGTCAATTATATCGTAAATAAGTTTAGATTTGATTGCTGATATTTTGGACATGCCTTCAATGCCACCATTGCGTTTGACCCATTTAAATACTAAACCCATGACGTATATTCTATATAAAACAATATTGTATGCGATGTTTTTTATAAATTTTAATTTTAAAATATATTAATAATTGCTTACCCGAAAGTAGGCGGTGTGTTCAATAGGGAATCGTTTTTGTGCATTAAGGAAAAATTAAGTATGGACGGTGTTTCTTTGATGTGATGACCTAACAAATCTTCGCGAATTATTATAACAGTTGCTCCTGAAGGTCCAATGTTTTTCTGAGCGCCGGCAAATATAACTCCAAAACGTTTAACATCGACATGTCGAGAAAGAATGTTTGAGGACATATCGCAAACTAGTGGCACTCCATTAGGAATTTGGGGAACAAAATCAAATTCTACACCATCTACAGTTTCATTGTCACAATAATATACATACGACGCCTTTGGGTCTAAAGTCCATGTATCCACGCGTGGGACAGAAGTATATTTATTAAATTTTGGTAAAACCAAATTAACTTTACCATACTGAGTAGCTTCTTTAGCCGCCTTGGATGACCAAGAACCAGTTACAGCATAATCTGCAGTGCCTGTTCGTCCAATTAGATTCATACACACAGCCGCAAACTGACCGGTGCCTCCACCTTGCATGATCAATATTTTATAGTTATTTGGAACATCTAAAAGTTCCCTTAGGGTATTAATAGCTTCTTTTTGAATTTTATCATAAGTTGAGGAACGATGAGACATTTCCATGACTGAGATTCCACTTCCATTGCAATTCACTAAATTTTTCTGCACTTCCTCCAAAACCTAAATACAATCGAAACATTTTAATTTTTGTACTAATAATTTATACAAAATGTTCTTTATAATATTGTGTTATCTACCTCTTCGGGTAATTTAGCTGGACCTGCAGCAAAGTTGATAACCATTTTGAATATGATTGTATGTATATGCGAATATGTATGTTGTATATATCAAGATGTGAAAAAAAACAATCCTAAGCATTCAAAAACCGCAAACTACTTAGTTACGTCTGCTCACCCGTATATCACTTTCGTTACTAAATGAACGATATTTGTTTTAAATTGAATGTGAGCATCAGCCGGTATATTCTGGACTTTGAAAATATTGTGATTAAATGAGACACACAACCAAGTTAAACAAGCTAACCATGATAACGACAAGAAATATTTTCCAATCGGTGGTGTCGAATTCATTATACTCAACACCATATTGTACTATATACTATATTTATGTACGCACACATACATATGTATATGTTATATGTCTGAGAACCGATTTTAAGAGACTTATTATTAAAACCATAAAGATATGGGGACATGCTCACTGTACTTATATCGAACCCTAAAATTCGAAAGGCCGTAATTTGAAACAGACTTTTTGATTGATATGATATAAAGAACAAAAAAAATCATCTTATTAAAAATTTTACTGCGATTTATTTAGAAATAATTCTCAAATACATATTGTTCTTAAACAAAAATCTTAAATATTTGCAGATCAAATCGAAATGCAGCTAATAGCTATGTACATAGCTACTAGATGTTATAACAATAACAAATAGATGTGATTTCAATAACAACAATAAGCTCAGTGATTACAGTCACTATTTTTATTTCGTTAATTAGCGCAATGATTTCAATCACATTCTGTCTGTTTTTATTAAGTAATGCTTATGCACATACATATATAATATGTAAAAAAGCGAATCATAAGCTTTTGCTTTAAAATAGAATTGTTTTAAGATATGTAATGTATAATAAGGCGTTAGCTTACACGACTAATATCTGTGAAAAGAAAAACCAACGCAACAAAAAGATGGATGTACTTCAATACAGTTGTTACATGCCGAAAGAATAATCGCTTCGTAGACAAATACATATGTACGCCTTAATTTGCACACAATGTTCTAAATATATGTGTGTATGTATATATGCAAATACATACTATTCATAAATCTATTGTATTTGTTACGAACAGAATGATTGCATTATTTACCAACGTACATATTTTATTATGGGAATGTAAATGCAATAAAGTGCCCTAATGGAATCATATTCATAAATCGAAGAGAGCGCTTTAGATCAAAACCAGTTATAGCAGAAATCTCGATTTCTTCCAAAATATGCATGAAGAGATGTGTGCTAGTAATTATATTATGGGCACGCTGTGTTGTCAGCTGTGTGCTCACATATATACTTACATATGTATGTTCATACCTATGTATTTACAAAAGTAGCATACAATTTTTGATGCATGGTTTGAACTGCATTTTCGTAACAAAATAAGCTTCCATAAAGGCATTCATCATGGTGTTCGATGGCATCCTTATTATATTTTTGTCAAATATATTTGAAGATTTAGTAATACAAAAGCAAATAAAAAATTATTTATACATATGTACATACATACATATCCATACATATGTATGTATATATGTATATGTTTAATTTAATAAAACGTCATACATACTTATGTACATATGTACGTAATTTTTAACCTTGATATATGAATTATATTTTTAATAAATTATTGGTGTCTTTGAACTTTGCCAATTATATCGCTCCAAAATGTTCCATAACTTTTCAAAACTGTGCCTCTGAAAAAAGAAGTAATAAAAGTATTTATAATAATATATAACAATGTATAACAATAAAAAACTTAAACAGCTTGTTAGTGTTTGCTTGACGCAAAATAAAATACATATGTATGTACTTAAGAGAAGTAAGAAGTTTGAATGCAATACTTTGGTTATTTGTTGCACTATGACCCAAAAAGTTTCTGTTGTAGGTGTTCTCGAGTACGACAAAAATATGTTATAACATTTTCAAAACACTTCCGAAATCTTGAGTCACGTATAAAAACTCGGGATTTCATACCTTTATGCACTTGTAGTTTAATGAGTTTGGTGAATATTGTCTGCTTTCAAGTTCATTGATAAATTTGGAAGGAATAAAAGGAGATGTGTTGGTTTAATCGGTTAATAATTGGTTTACCCATTCATCTTTATTTTATAAATGCAATAATTTCAATAAATAAATTCCATAAATTATTTATTATTTATAGTTTACTATTAGAAAAAAAACAGAAATAATTCTTCAGCTAAAACGAACAAGGAAAATATAATTCGTAAGAATGTATTACATACATACCTTATATTATATGTATATTAATTAAACAATAAACTGTGAGATTGTCGTATTAGTTATTTCAATAGTTTCAAGAGATCGTATAAAATAATATTTTGGAAAAGTAATTTAGCTTTTATAGAATATATTTATATATTCTTTATCTAATTCTTTTGGTTAATTCTGATTGCTTGTGTTACTATCGAGAGTTTCTTTTCTTGTCTTCTGGCTCTCGTGCCAGAGCTCACCACCGAACAAAATTCAGGGAAATTATTGACTGAAATTAACGATCAGTCAATCGGTTAGGTAATGGGTTAAGTGAACAATACCCTAGTAAATATGTATGTGCATACAAATGTACTTAAATTTGTTTAAATTTCTTGCGCATGTTTTTAAGCTGCCAGAAGTTATTCGAATTTTTCTCAAAGAAAACTTTGAAGATAAATTTTTAAATGGAAAGCAATATTTTTAAATAATTTAAATTCCTTTTGCGAATTTTCCTATAAAGAATTTTTTAAACTAAATATTTGTCTTACAAAATCTTTATTGACTTTTCCCGTTTCTAACAGATATTTATTAATTTTTGAAATGCTGACTGTTGAAAAAAAATGTACAAACTTCTCCGTGTTAAAAAATGTAAAAAAACGTATACATTGAAAGCTCTTAGTTTATTCTTTTCAAATCTGTTGAAGAACTGGAAATCTGATGATATTCTCCAAAGTTATTAAGCAGTGAGTACAGAGAAGTACAAAAACCCGTTTTCGAAAATTTCATAAACAGATTCTTGTTGTAATCGACAATAGATACAAGAAAAGTAGCCACTTCTCAGGTATTTTTTTTTTGTCGCAGATTGTTATACATATATTGAGGCTCATGAAAGGGGTTACACACTCCAATAAAAGATCACAATTGCTTCATTAATTTACGCAATAGCTAACCGTGATAACTTCAAGTATTGAAATTATATTATTTATTAAAACTCTTTAATTTTAATTATGTAATTAATTATCCTTTTTTCCCCAAAATATTTGTTTTGAAATAAATTTCTTTACTTGAGAAATGTTGGATACAGGTTCCCTGATGATCTGCATTAGCCCCATTGAAATGCGCATAGGAACTAGCTAAAACTGCTCAATTGATCACTTTGAATTTTTTAGTAAGATTGTGAGAAAAAAAGGATCATCACATAATTAAAATTAAAGAGTTTTAAAAAACGACGATTTCCAAAACTATGTGCTAATTTGAAAATATATTATTTTGCTAAAATTATTAGAATAATCAATTCACACGTTAAGACTGTACAACTCATGTAGCACACGAAAAATTATTTTAGAATTTATCATATATTTGATTATTCTGTTGACTAAAAGTTGTTTTAAAAAAAATCGTTGGATAACTTTTTATGTGAAGCTAATTTCAATATTCGGCAAACAGTTTCTATAAAATCCCCAGAGGAAAGAAAACCAGCCACAAGATAGATATGTGACTGGTTTCCAACAACTAGCCAACAGTTCGAGTTTCGGAACTATATATGAAAACTTTGGAAAGTTTTTACCATTCTGATTTCACCAGTCATAAAACAGGTGCATTGAAAACAATTGTTACAGCATGTTCTGCAGGGATTTTTTCCGGAATAACTTCTGTTTAGTTTTCGTAATCATAATTATATTTTATTTGACCAAAGATACGATCGTGCAGCCGGACAAAGAGCCCAAAATTAAAAAATTTTACTACAAAACAAAGTAAGAATGTAAGTTTTCTTCAATATTAGAAAATTTAAACTAATTGATAACGTTCCACTCTTGCAAGAAGAAGAATTCCGACAGTTTTATCGAAACATTACAGGTAAAAGTTCGAATATAAATATGTGATACTTTAAAACATAGACGTCACGATGTATTTAAAAACAGCTAAAATTGGAGTTACAGGCTACAAATCCGATTAAGCATACAAAACTATGCAACTCCACAACAAAAATTTATTTGTAGTTTTAAATGTCCTCTTTGACAGCTTTTGGTGGAGAAAGCTATTGAGATGCGAATAAATAAATTGGATAGACCTCTGATGCGGCTAATGCCGCTCAGAATTGGAATCATCGAATGATTTTGCCCTTTTAATTATTTAACTAAGAAATATTATTCAGGCTTAAGTTCAAACCCGTTGAATAGTTTACTGGTATCTCCGTGAAAAGTGGAAGATTTCAACAAAGAACGCTGTTGAGATGGCGCAACGGTCTCGAAATCAATACCGATCTTTTCTGCTAGTATGGAGATTACAATGAATATTCTAAATATGCCATTCTTGAGGAAAATTCGAAATTAATTACAAATTAAGAAATTAATTGCGAATTCGCTGGTTTGAACTTGATCCTGAATAATAGTTCTTAGTTTAATGAATATTGCACATGGATTTTAATATTTATGTTTCAGCCATTTGATAATATGAATTATACTATCCGCAGCGAGTAAACGTTGTGGCATTAAGACATTATCTATGCATATATAGGAATAAGACCTTGATCGTTAACCTGTAGTTAACTTCTTCAGGAAATTCTTATATATTTTAATATATATATATATATATATATATATATATATATATATGTACAGTGAAAGCTCTCTTTGCGGACAGCTCTTATAAGCGGACATCTCTTTAAAACGGACAATTCTTAAATCTTCAGAACCGATTTCATAAAATTTTAAACATAATTGTTTTTTATTTCGTTCCAATAACCGGACATCTCCACCTCGCGGACAAAATCTTCGTCGACGGAGGGTGTCCGCCTATGATGGCTTTCACTGTATATATATATATATATATATATATATATATATAGATATATATATATATATATATATATATACATATATAAATATTTATATGTATATAAATATATATAAATATAAATATATATATATATATATATATATATATATATAAGTAAATATATATATATATATATATATATATATATATATATAAATATATAAGTATATATATATATATATATATATATATATATATATCTATAAATATATAAGTATATATATATATATATATATATATATATATATATATCTATAAATATATATATATATATATATATATATATATATATCTATACATATATATATATATATATATATATATATATATATATATATCTATACATATATATATATACATATATATATATATATATATATATATATAAGTAAATATATAAGCTTAAAAAACTTGTATTATTGTTTATTATATTATTTATTTCTTTTAAGAATTTTTAAAAACGCTTAAACGCTAGCAGCTCCTGGAATATTTTGATTAACATATTCGAGATTCTACTGAATATAAATAAAAAAATAAATTATGTACTTCTGAGCCATGCAATTCAGCTGTGTTCATTTTCTTAGGACCCTATTGACTATTTTAGATAAAACTACCATCGAAGAATTTTAATTTTTCTGAAAAATATTATTATATATATTCGCCCATGTTCTGACAAACACCAATCCTTTAAGTTTGGCGATTACGATTTGAAATCGCCTCATAGGTGTTCCATAAAACGAAAACGCTAGGAATTTGGCGCTCTCAAAGCAATAAAAAATTGTCTTTAACATTATGTGCGTCCTCTGCTAATTCTTTACAAAAATAGTGGCATTTTAAAAAACATGAAGTTCGAAAGCCGCCCCTTTTGCATATATAAAATCCAAACACTAAACTTAAACTTATCAGCACTTCTTTAAATACTATATTCGCTTCTTTTACAATCTGAAATGTTTGCTCTACTTGGAAAAAAGAATATAAGTTTAACCGAACAGAAAAAATTTCAACAAATTAAAAACATAAACTTAAATTGCGCTCAAGTTAAAGTTTCTTTTGGTGTATTTCTGTAATGGTACTTTACACAATTTAATTACTTTGACAGATGGACCAAATTATCGTAAAGGATTTTCGAATAACATGTCGCTTAAGTTTGTTTTGCGTTTCATGCTCGATATCGTCTTTTGAATGCACACAACATTCTAACTATTATTTAATAATGTTATGGAAGATGCAAAAAGGCACTAAAAAGTCGAACTTCTGCTTTAAAAAAAAGAAAACTAAAGCATGTTACCATCGGTCCGGTACAGTTTTTGCATATTATTTCTTAATAAAGTGTTTATAAATAAAAATTGTTATCAAATTCAACTAAGCCACCTAATAAATTGTGATTAGCTAATTAATAAACAATATTCACTAAAAAATTGATGTCGACTTCCCCTTGCACCCTTGAATATTTATTATGTCTTCCTAAATTAAAACATGGTGCGAACTCCGTCCCATCAATCTTTTTTGGAATGTAGTTTAAAAGGTTGTTTTTAATGTGGCTTTAAACTAAAAGCAGTTCACGTCTTTATTTTCTGTTCTGCTACGAATCAGCCGATCGGTTTATTACATATATTTACTATATATGTATGTATATACATACATATATATTTCCATATGTCCGTCCGTAGTTATTTCACTATTTTTATTATGTGTTCTCTGTGATATGGATTGGCTTAGTGCATTGTATGTACGTACATACATACATACATATCGGTCATATAGTGCAATAGCGTTTTGCAAAAGCATTTTGAAGTTAATGATGTGGATTTTTACAATACTAGTTTTTTTTTAGTTCATGACACCATTGAAGTAAGTGAGCGATACCCCTTTTACTATAACTATACATAACTTACGTAAAATAAACTCGTCCACGTTTATTCTGTGGTGCTTTCCATACTAATTTCGCCCCAAGCTTGTCGCGATTGTCGCCGTGTGTAATACCTGAACATTCTGGTATAACATTTGTGTTTTCACTTTGCTGCCACTCTCCAATCCATTCGTTAGAATCGGCATCTCGTGCTTGTAGAAAGAATCCCCGAAACAATTCTTGTTTGCCACGCGGATATATAACAACTGCGACAGACACACACACACACACAATTAAATATTTTTGGATTGGATATATCTTTCACTAAAACTCCGCCTACCTGTAACTTGTTGACCTGGATGAAAAGTTTCTGAACTTGCCACTACTTCATAAGGATTCTTGTCAAGCGGTTGAGATCGCGCCTGGCCATGATTTGGTTGGTTGGGACGTTTCTTGACGCATGTATCGGCAGGAGCCCCGTCCGGAAATGATTTAACAACCACGATTGATAAAAAGATGCTTAATATTTGTATGGCACTTTGAAATTTCATCGGTAATATATGTAATGAATCTAATTATTATAAATTTTTATTTGTTTTTTATCAATGTCGATTGATTCCGATGCGATTTAGACAAAGTCTGTACTGAAAATCTCTTTATTTGCCTTAAGGCTCAGGCTTTTATTAAGTTTTTTCGTTTTGTATTGAAACTTTGTTCAAGCAACCGGGCACCAAATAAAGTCATAATTAAAGCTTAAGTTGTAAATTGTGTTTATGTACTCGTGCATACATTTGTGCGTGTGGATGTAAGTACCCTGTCGGAAACTCAGCTAATTTCAAATTAACTTCTCAACCAGAGCTGACTGAGAGTTGGACTACCTCTCTATGGAAGCATCTAGCTGTTTTATAAATGTGATATCTTAGACTCGAATGTAATTTCGTAAATATTGGCTTTTAGTGGTTAGCTGTAAGCTAACTGCTTTTCAATTGGCAATAAGTAGGTTCCTTTCAGTTAGCTCTAAGTTAGTTAGATTTAACTCAACTAAAAACTAAAATTCTGAAGCAAACAGTTGTCAATTTATTTTTGGAAATAAAATATTTTAAATATTTTATGAATTTGTTAAGGGGCCCATAGACACATTCTGCCGATGATCGCTCATATATATATACATATATATATATATATATATATATATATATATATATATATATATATATATTATTTTATATTATTTTTAGTGGAAAATTTTAATTTTCCATTGTGCAAAATCACGAATGCAATGCACTTATTTTGATCCAAATCCTGAATTGAGTAAAATGAGTCCATAACTTAAAGTTAACAATTTTGTTGTTAACTATTTATTTTCCGACAGGGTAAGTGTTTGTTTTTGCCTTCTTGGCCACACATACAGGCGAAAGTGGTTTTCATAATTATAGCACCACCGTAAATAAGAATTCGATTGCTATTTATCAAGATATTAATCGTCGTGATGGAACAGTACAATATCAGATGTAAAAAATCTCCGAGTTTTGATTGAAATTAGATCGGACTATGTATCACCAGTTAGAGGCATTCGTTTGCGAAAGAAACACAGGTTTCAGCAGAAACTTACCGTATTAGAGATACAGACTAGATAATAACAATGGTGACCAAATGACGATCTGAAGCAAAGAACGTGCAGTAGGATCTCTAATGCTGGGATCTTTACGCAGATTCCAGACTGATTCTCAATGAAATGCTCAATTACTTCTGGGTGGGGAGGTGTTGGAAAACTGAGTGTCATTGCCAAGAATTCAAGGATGACATTATCGTTACAATATTGAACAAAGACTTGGACGAGCGTGGAAGTTTGAAGGGAATCACGAGCGTTTGTTAGACAAAATCTCTAACAAACGCTCTTAAATATATTGATCAGAAACCAGAGGCGAGCCGATAAAGGCGAAGGGTAGCCTATGCCTGCAGGAGAAAACTCTACATCTACGGTCCTATATTCTATACTGTCACGACGAAAATAAATATGCGTCTGGTTTCCCCTCCTCTTAACTATTGCATCCAAATTTCTTTTCAAATCTTTGAAGCGCTGCACATGTGAACTAAAGACGGTCGTATCACGAATTAAATAAAAAAATATTAACATACACATCAATAGATGTGGGCTTAGAAAAGCTTGTTTTAGGTGTTTATTTTAAATAAAAATCTAAATAGATCCAGCCATATAAATTATGCTTGTAGTCTTTCTTATTCGGTGCTTAGAGATCTATGGCCAATGCAATTTTTGACAACTATTAGAAGAGCTAAAACCTATTGAATGCCACTGCTTTTGTATGGATGTCAATTATTTCGCAGATTCCATCCCAATGGCAATCGAAAATGTCGTATGATATGCAGAAACATTATTCGATATGTATATGAATAGCTTGAAAAGATTTCCACCAGCGTTTCAGTTTGATGACCTCTTGAGAAAAAAAGTATTTTTTGTAAAATCGTGTATGTACAGCAACACTACAATTTTATAATCATTAGTTTGCTCTAGGCCTGACTGACTTAGAAATTATTCCCAGCGGCGAAAATTTTGATTACTGAATCGATGATTTGGTGCACTCCAGTAAGACGATAATACACACCATTTCATATACGAAGCCAGTATACATTTTCAAACTCATTGCCGCATTTGTGGAGTGGACGTCTTCCGCTTGTACACAAAGTAAGCAAAATAGTGATGTGTTGGTCCAATGGACACAAAGAGTTAGTACTCAGTAACTTCGCAGTAATATAAAATGAAATACTGAGTATAAAAATTAATTAACCCTGCAGAAATCGAGACTGCTCCTACACGCGTGTAAAGAGTACTTCACGAGGGACTAGGACTAGTTCAAAAGTAATCCAAATATGTGGGAAAAACATGCTCCATTTTACATTACAGTGTATTAGGAGAGGACCATGTAATCCAAAAAAACATTACGTCGGAGTAATCCAAAATCTAGTTCAAGTAACTACTCCGCACATTATGAACACAGGGTTAGTCTTGAAATTACTTCATGTCACTACTCCACAGAAAACTAGTTTCGAAACCATTTTATGCTATTACCCCACGGTATTTTTTTTTTTAGTCATGTGTTGCGAGTATTGCTGTGTATCTTTTTTTGCTCATCATGGTCCATGTTTTCATTACATCGGACAATGTTGTAACTACTTCTTTTTACTTAAAACTGATCATGTACTCCAATAATTTATGCAGGGAAATGACATGTTTGGTTTCAAATTTAAAACGAGAAACAAATCACTCTTTACATTTCATGTTTGAATAACAAAGAACTAAAGAGAGTATCGCTTAATATATGACTAAGGGCCATTATTACAACTTGATGTTATCTTAAAGTGAGATTTTGTCGGTCGGATAAATACATTTTCATTATTACAACTTTCCTTTAATCTAAATATAAAGGATAAATTAAAGGCAAGTTCGACTTTGCGATAGGTTTTAGCAGGAGGATTTATGTTTTCTTCTTCTTTAATATGGTAGCTCCAAACATAGTTGCTCTTCACATGAAAAGTTTTTTGTCCGCTTTCTCACAGCTCGCACGATTGTTTCCTTGGGTGCTGACACATTTTATTTTATAACACCAACTTATATTTTCACAAATAAAAGATGCATATATTTTTAAAAGGTAAAAACAAGTGTGTCGTTACCACTACAATTTTTCGCGATCTAAATAATCTTCCAATTGCAGTCGGTGATAAATAGGCCGAAAACAATTAAAAATTTACGACTCGGCTGAGTAGGGAGTCGAACTTAGAGCTTTCGGCTTCATAATCAACACTTCAGCCAACAGCACGACAAATTAGTTTCAGTGGTTATATAATTTTGAAAAACACTGTATATTGCAAGGAAAAAGCTTTGGATTTTACCTTTTGCCCAGACGAATTGGCAAAAAGTGCTACAACAATCAAAAAACTTGTCATTTCATGCAATGCAGAATAAATTTTTTTTAAACTCATATTTAGCAACCAAATCTAGTGCTTAAGAAACAAATGTGATTGTGTATTTCGTTTTCCACTTTGAAGTAATTTTTCTAAAAATGTAACCAGTTTTTAATTAATAAATTTTGTGCTCCTGCGGAAATTACTTTACTCCGACATGGCTTAGTTGTTTGAAACCAAATTTTATATTTTAGGAATAAATACAGTACGTACGCACGCACGCATGTACAGAGGTTTGTGTGTATGTACATGCAATAAATACCTTCTATCTGGGTCACACATTAACGCTGCCCAATAGATGTTTCTAACTATTTGCCGCTGAGTTAGTTAACGAAATAAGCTTCCCATCAAGTGTTTCAATCAGAGTTGCCAAATAGTGTAGTCCGACACCTCGCAATTTTAAGAACAAACTTCAAGGTTCTAATGGGTGATTTTTCAAAAGCTTTTGGATTCGATAAGAAAAATGTATGAAATCTTATTTTAGTCTATACAATTCATGTTTTAAAATGATTTTGATGTAAATGTTGACCGCGGTTACGCGTCAAATTATTCTTAATAATGTATTGTTAGAAGCAAGTATATGTCTTGAGTGGAGGTATAAAATAAGTGTATTTAAAACTTGAACTTACCGCTCATTTGAGCAAAGAACTGTAATCTGGTGTAGGGCTGACATAAGTACATACATATATATATAAATTACGCAAAACATATGTGTGCTTACAGTGAGAGAAATTGACCTCAAGTTTGCCACAGCAGCAAAGTCAGTCATTAGCCTAGTACGGTCTTATGTTAAGCAAGTGATTATCTAATGATAACCTATTTAACTTCGAAGATATTTAATGCTGTTTAAGAAATGATATACATATTTAAAACATATTTTAATATTAGTAGAAAATGTTTGTAAACTTGTTAGTATTGTAATAATTGTATTATAATATTAGGCAATAATTTTTGTTTGAAAGCAATTAGGCAACATTTTATTGTCAAATAATAGCAATCTGCTTCTGATTTGTTAGTAAATAGTCGACGAATTTTAGCAAGATCAAGCAAAGCGGCAACCATCACTCAGCCCTGACGTATTTTAAATTTCGATTTTATTCTCTTTTAGAGTTTCCTCTCACATGCTTGCTTATTGTACGTTAACAAATGCGAATTACGTATTTTGTAATTATGGTCTATAGTTTTGTAATTCCTTCCATTTTAGTGTGACTCTTTTAAAGATATAAACGCAGATATGTATGTATGCACACATACATATGCACTTACATTAGGCATATACGTAAGTGACAACATGTAACGAACATTAAATTGTGCATAGAACAGTTTTATAAATAATCTTAACGGGAAATGTCATAATGCTATATTAAAAATATATGTTATATACAAATTTTATAAATGGTATGCCCTACTTTAACTTCAGAAATCTTTATAAATTTAGCGCATAGAAATATGTGTGTATGAACGTAGCTGTCTGTATGAGTCCATGCTTACATACTTATGCATATACACCTGTATGTATGTATGTAATTAACCACAACTTTATGGCAAATATTAGACAAGACCGTGAAATTAAAGCCTGAAATATCGGCTAAAGCCTAGAATTATGTTTTTAATGGGCATTGCCATATCATGGAAATGCCCATAGTATGTACGTGTGCATATGCATTTGTATATGAATGAATGGGACAAATGAATTTTGAAATGTTTCAAAATATTTAGGTGAAATATTTATTTCACCTAAATATTTTTTAAAATTTCACCCCAAATTCCTTTTGATATAATTCTTGAAGTGCGTTAAATATTCAATGCTTTAATTTATAAACTCTCCTATAAAGAACTTGTTATTATTCATTCATAAAAATGCCAATCAAGGGTGATATTTAAGATTTTCGCGATTAGAGATTTTGAGAATAAAATTATCCAACGAAAATATATATATATATATATATATAATAGGTATCTTTTAGGTGCAAAGCAAAACAGTCTGAACTCGCTTTGTTTTATTTAAAAAGCGTTCAATATAACAAATTTTATTAAATTCTGAGAGAAGAAAATTGGAGAACATGATATTTTAAAATTAAGAAAAAATTAAAAATATTAATGTATCAAAATGTTCATCCGGTGAAATGTTCCTCACACACAACTTCGATCTAAAACCACGCCAGTGAAAATGTAAGCGCGATCCATTCAAAGTCTGTATGGAATGCAATGGCTAGGCCACAGTATTCGTTTAAGACTATTTAATTGTACGCTTAAGTATTTGATTTTTAATATATTCTATTGACAAATAACATGCAATCGAACGACTTTGAATTTTGAATAACTTGTAGACTGCTGGGTAATTATGGCATTTTGCGCTGTAGCAATTTTTGACAATTTCAGAATATTCACGGGGCGGAATTTCGTTTTCACTCTTATCGGCTGGACTGTTTTGCTACGAACCTGGAACAGAGTTATTGGCAATAACATATAAGTGTCACTTATTTGTGTTAATTACAGATGATCTAGTTTATTTTTACAGAAAATGCAGTGAACATTTTTAATAATTTCCCGGATCACTTCAATAATATTTTAAAGCTTATATATAAAGTTAGTCGATTACCACAACCGAAACAAATGATTTTTTCTAATATTTTTCTTTTTATTTTAAATTAAAAACTCGTAATCTTGATTATTGTAAAGCTTTAACTTAATTATAGAGCTAAAAACACAATTTGAGCATTTTTTAGCATCTCGACAAAATGCTGCAGTGAAAACGGTATCTCTTATATACACACTTATACATGTATGTACTTATTATGTACCTAATATCGATTCGATTGTCTTACCGATTCGTTAACAGCAGAAATGTGAAATAAATTTTATGAATATATATTTTGGAGGCTATAAGTGTTATAAAAATATTATTGAATTGTCTCGAAGGATGTCTATTTAGTTAGTTACTTCACCAAATTAATTTATTTGAAGTAGACCATTTAGTGTAGTTTTGCCAGAAGACGCCGATGTCACTTGAAACAAGCTCCCTAAGTGTATGATAGACTGGCAAATTCGTCAAAATATTTACCAATTTCGTCTATTTGTGGACACAATTAATTAGAGCCTGTGAGATGGGCTTTCAACGAATGAGTTCTTTTTTAAAATAAAAGTGCAATGATGTTATGTTCGTTATATATGTGTATTTATGTATATATAAATACATGTTCTGTGTTCTGTGAGAAATTTTTTTGTTTTTCATTTCTTTTTATGGTTAAGAACAAAAAAATAATCTAAATAAAGCGTTAGGGGAGGGGAGGATGGCTTAAATGAATAATAAACTGTGTCAAACTGCACGTTTTAATATGAGAAGAAACAATGTAGTATTTGATTTGTTGTGATGTGCGAGAAATATTCATCTTTCTAGCAACGCATGCGTCAAATTTTTATAGAAAAAAGACGAGATTTTATTATATTTTTTTACAATTTGAGAGCGAATAATTTGCAGTACGATATGCGGAAACAGGACATAAGTTTGCAATTGAGTTCAGTTGAGGAAAATTCACATCAGACGCTGCCATCACCATTCAGACGTAAGTGAGCTGTTACAACGCTTAAACGTTTTGTTAAAGAAATCGGTGAAAATCATAAAGAAATTAAACCCATATAATAATAAAAAAAAGTAGAAAAGAAAAGCTAAGAAGCAAACCTTTTTTATATCTAACGCTGGCCTAAATTTAAAAAGAAATAAAAATTTAAATAAGAGATATAAAATAGGAAAATATCTGTTGGAGACAAGGATTAATTATAAACAACGGTAAAAATTATCTATTGTCAAAGAAAATAAAATTATAATGTTAAAGTTATTTTTTACACACACTCATTATGCGTATCATGTACATATGCATGTATGTATGTGATGTATTTTATTAAAGAACGCATATAATAAAAAATATTACTGTTAGTGTATTTTAATCCAAATATACAGATAAATATAGCTTTCAGAATGATTTAAAGTAATAAAAAGTAAAACTCCAACTAAAAACAAAATTCTGCATTTAAGTAAAACTTATACGTTAATATGCACATGTGTATGTAGGTGTGTAAGTACGAATATATATATTTATATATATATATATATATATATATATATATATATATATATGTGTATATATATATATATATATATATATATATATATGTGTGTGTGTGTGTGTGTGTGTGTGTGCTTGAAAAATGTTTAAAGAGACTCCAAATGAATAAAAGTTGAAAAATGAAGAAAAAATTTCAGTATATTCACGTGACGACGTTATTATTGCTTCTTTGGAGCCATTCACATGCATAGAAGTTTTCGTAGCTGTGTGTATACAATTGTGTGTGCGTGTGTGTGTATGCGTGCAAATATTTGGGTTTCAGTCCATGACACGCCATGCTACGACACTCCACAACACCAATTACAAACTCCTATTGAATTACATACATACATATTCAATTCCGCACTCCCCGTCCCCAACGCTCTTTTAAATTAAAAAAATAAAAACAAACTAAAATAATCTGGTACTCTTTTATACATGTTTGCTTACTCTTTGCCTAAATGCCTGCTGGCTGGCGGTGTTGTAATATTTACTAGTGTTGTTGGGTTGTGTATTGTGTGAGTGCGAGTGTGTACAAGTGCCTTAGAGGGTCTCATCCAATGAATGATTCATTGTGAAGTAAAAAATAAAATACAATATCAAAAGAGAGAAGGAATGAAACAAACAAAAAATATATATATAAAAAGGAAGACGCAGGAACCATGAAAGTAAATGAAATCTTGTATTTTTCCTAAAGGTCTATCATACGCATAAACCCACGCTTTCCTAACAAACTAAAATTTTTGAAACACAATTTGATTGTTTTAAATTATTTTGGCTGTTTAGATTTTCATTTGCTCAGAAAATCAAATGCATGGCCAACAATTAATCGTTTCTTGTCTCAGAAAATTGCGGAATTAAAAAAATGTAAATAAAATATTATGGAAGTTCTAAAGGTGTTTGCGAGCAGGCGTAATACATATAACGGCTAAACTTACACATACATATACGCATGCTATCGCAATAGGCTTGTAAAAAAAGGAAAAGGCTTTAACATTTTCGTTTTGAACATTCTCTTGTTCAGATACGAATATTAGTTATCGTTGCGAAAAATGTAAAACGCCCTATCTAACATTTTAAATAGTTTTTGGCAGAAGCCAAAGACATTTTCAAATCGAAAATATTTTTATAATTGCCGAAAAAAGTAGTAACGTTCGAATTTTCTATGGCGAGATGTAACATGAAGAACTGCACGTCTCTTGGCTTGAAGTTTTTAAAAATTATTACTCCGTAGTGGAGAAGTTTTTCAAATAAATGAACATTTACATTTATTTATTTAACGATTTTAAACAAAATCAATTTATAAAAGTTGATTTATGCTTTAAATGTACTAGGTATTGTAAAATATACGGAAATAGCTACGGTATGAAGAAAATATTGAAGAAACATATTTTTGCATTCAGAAATTGAAATGGTTTATAGATTTTATCAATTATCATAAACTTATTTTAATTACATCCTGCGATTTCGAAAGAGTAAACCGATATCTCTCCGATACCTTTCCAAGTGTATCACTGATTACCTCAATAGTGTCAAAACTCAAAACAAATTAAGGTATAATTTGACCCCAATTTCAATGAAATATATCTGAGATATTTTCTCATTCTATATTTGAGTATTAAGAATCTAAAATACATGTGAACAAGTCCACCATTGACTCGAGTTTATGATGCAGAATTTGTTTACAGGTCATTCTTGTCCTTGTGCAAAAATTTTATTTAAATGTCTTTTGTACTTTATTGCTGAGAAAAAAAATTATGTTTGGATTCCATAAAGTTGTCAGTAAATTTAAATCTTAAAAGACATTCTATGCAGAACTAGTTTTTTGAGTTATATCACTTTTGAAGTACAGGAGCGATATGTGCGTAAGAATTTTCCGAATTGTATTAACATATTCGAATATTCTCAAGAGTTTAACGAATAGAAATGTCCCGGAGTGGGTATTAAACTTTAAACAATTCATTTCATAAAATTATTTCACAACAATAACATTTATTGCAGCCAATAAGTTTCAAATATATTAAATATACATATACACGTGTTTATGTAAATGCTTTCACACGCACACAAACACGCACACACATACACACACTCGCACTTATACGTACAATTATAGAAAATAAAGTGTTTGAAAGATATCAAGCACATTTGCGTGGCCTAAATCGCATGCCTTGTATTGACGTGGCTTGAAGTGCATATATGTATGCATGTGTATGTTGACTTTATTTAAATATTCCTACATTTTTAAAATTAAAATGCCGCATACGCAGTTTTCAACAAAGTTAACAGTCTGCTCGATAAGCTCACACACACGCTTACACACATACATATGCACATACGCATTTAAAATTTTGAAAGTGCGTAGATATAGAAATTGCAATACATATTTTTAAATTTATTGTTATATAATTATAACCCTTGTCAATATGTACGAAATGACATTGTCATGTAATTCGCCGACTCTAGTTTGGCTGCAGGAGCCGATCCTTTTGAACTAGTATTCCACCCTATTTTGCACATTTCAGGAGTTAAAAGTTAGGAGGTTATCTGCGTAGAGATGGTCTTTGACGTAGCCCTCACAAAAAAGGAACAGAGGCTAATAGCAATTTGACGTCGCCAAAACGTGAAATTACGTGTACTGGAAACATCACCCTCAGTAAAATTAAAATTAGTCTTATTGACTCGTGGCACCGTATTGTTGAACTCGTATATTTTAAATTTCAGGCCAAAAAAGTCATCAAAATACTTTGTAGAAGATGATGATTAGTTGACGAAGGGTCCTTAAGATGCGACTTAATCGAACTTTTTATATGAATATCTTATGTGCTGCAATATGTACATACATCTCTTTTTCGGTTGTGGTTCGTTCTCATGCTTCATGAATAATTAATTTCATGACTGCAGTTTTACTAACCGTAATATCTTTTGGAAACGAGGTTACGAATCAATGTATTCGTATAAATGCTGGTACTAAAATGCTTAGGGAGCATCATCATTGTAATATTATATGTATGTCATGCAGTAGAATGCGAGTATAAATAGTCAAGACATTTACAAATTTATAAACCACCATATATCTTTTTTATTCATTTGTGTATTAATTGCAGTAGTAGAAGTCGTATAATGTACAGCAATACATAAATATATACATATATATTTATATATATATATATATATATATATATATATATATGTATATATATATATATATATATATATATATATATATATATACTATATATATATATATATATATATATATATATATATATATATGTGTTGTGTATATGTATGTGTGTGTGTTTATATAGCCATGTAAGTGAATAGGGTTGGTATTAATAATCATGAACCGTTTGCCCTTTTCATAAGATGCTTGTTTGTAAGTGTCTCTGTTTATTTTGTAGGCTTAGCAAACTAAAGCAGAATTTAAATGCATCGTTATTTTAGGAAACACATGTGCGAAAATGTATGTACATGAGTGTTGCCAACTGAGTAATTTTCATCCTAAATGACGAGTTTCTTTTTACGTTTATGGTGAATTTCATGAAGTAAAAAATAGTTAGGCGAAAATTTAGGATGCAAAAATGTAATGTGATGAATGCAATAAACAAATTGAGTCAATCATTCAAGCAATATAATCTTATATTAAAAAATTGCCTATGCTTGTTGTAAAAATAAGGCCAGACGTTGTAGTCTCAAATTTCATGCCATTTAGAATTGTGCTTGAATTTTGTTTTGTGCATTCTGGTAACATCCGTGAATCCTAACTTTTAATGAAGTATAGAAGTAGGAATGGCATAATATACGAGTATTTTGACTCATTCCGATAAGGGGACAGACAGTTCGAAGATTGAGACAAAAAACTCAGATTTTGTATAAACTTTGGTTTTGGCATATTGTAAGCCAAGAAGATACATATAATACAGTTTCTCACAAGTCTCAAGAGATTATTAAATGTTCGTAATCTTTTGTACACGTCACCGGATATCAGTTGGCAAGAAATACCATTTTCAATTTTCATTGGAAAAAGTCGTTGCTGAAGTAAATTACAGAAAAACCGGTTCCTACCTCAATTCTAAAAAATAGCTTTTGAATTTATAATAATGACACGTGAATCAAGCTAAAATTTTTTTTCAGCATACAATTTATTTATATAAATTGAAATCCGTTATCAAATCTACGGAAAATGCTTTAGCAAACAAATAGGTCAGAAAGTGCTCGTATGATCGATAATGTGAAATTTCTGAATAAAATCCATAAACAATATTTATGTTGATACACACAAGTTATTTGTAATTGTATATAAAATTCCATAAAATTTTGTTCTTATGCATCTTATTTATTCAGTCATCTTTTCTCGCTGGCAAAATGCAAAGATTTACTTGAAACAGTTTTAAGGATACAAAATACTTCGCTGAAAAGCAACGCTGCCAGTCTACAAAAGCCGAAACAAATTAAATAAAAAGACAATAAAGAAAACTTCTGTGAATGATTTTCTAAAAAAGGTGACGGTCAAATGAATTATTCAGTAGTTTCATTATGAAGCAGAGTGAAACAAGTTTTCAAAAACAAGGTCTTCCGTGTTCTCAGTTTTCATTATATATATCGATATTGTTAGAGAAACAAACTTCTTAAATTTAAAAACAATTTAACAAACTGACATTTTATTGAAAATTTTTTACAAAAAAGCTAAAAAAATTAATCAAGTAAAAGTATTGGACAAAAAGGAAAGTTAGATGAAAATTCAGGAAAGGAAGATGTACTTAATTGAGAATGTCATCAAAGCAGCTTGCGGAAAAGTATTGAAAATTGCTATCGAAATAAAATATCATACAGCCGAAATATTGAATTTCGCTTTGCAACAAAACTATTAACACACGCGAAAATTGCAATTTACTTATCCACTTCGGGATTAAAAAAATCGGGTAGTCCGATTGTAATAAAGTTTACATTGTGCAGTAGTCAAGGATCTACTTCTGAGTTCGATTCGGGTTAGAAGTTTGGATATTATATATTTATTGGATGCAGAGCCACTAGACCCCAAAGTCAGTTGCCTCCTCGTTATATCCAAAGCTGGTGCCTTTGATCATATAAATATTTGCTTAAATATTTTTTTACTCAAGGTCTGAAGTAGACTACTACATATATTTTCTTAAATTTTAACTTGTGTTACCTGCATTGGTCCACTATTGCATCGTTTTCGATAATGGAATTAGTGCAAGTAGAAACTGTTATCACATTCAACTAAGCCACTTAAAAATTGTACATGAGTACAATGATGAGAGGATATCGGCTTTTGAAAACAGCAGCTTTGATCTGCTGTGTTGAATATTTGAAACTGATGTTGACTCTCCCTTATGCTTTGGAATATTTGGCATAACTTTTGGAATTAGAAGCAGTTTTCGAACAACTAACGTACGTTCACTCGTGTCCCCTGTTTTGTCCAAACAAGCATAACAACTAAACACTAATCAGACAAGTCCTTATTGAGTCAAACTATTACCAATAAAATAGGATACGATAATACTGTCTATTACTGTTTTACTTAATAAACGCGTATCTGAATCCAAATATCTTTCATTGGTTATGCTTTGACAAGTGTGAACGGAATTAAAGACTAACAAAATTGAATTTAAAGTAGCAATAAATAGTTCGATACAAAGTACTTACAACTAATTTTAAGATATTTAAAATGGGATTTGCTGAAAGTTATTTTTCTTTCCTCCACATTGAGTTCAGCCTTTCGCAATTCGGTCTAAATGGTTTTGAGTCTATTTAACAATGTTTTGACCAGATAATTAGTTATTATATATATAATAACTAATATAGCATAATAGAATTTGAAGATCAAATATTTTACATGCTCAGTTTCGTTTTAATAAATAATACTTAGCCTAATTATCAAACAAAAAGTGGAAGTGTCGTTGTCAAAATCGCCTGTTGATTCAAAGAGTTTACACAAAAATTACATTATTGTTCTATAAAAAAATAAATATAAAAATACAAAAACAAGAAAAAATCAATTACCAGATAGTTTTCAAATTAACTTTGGATAACACATGGAGAAGCAACAAAAATAAAAATAAAAATAAACAACAATTACATTAAGTAAAGTAAATGAAGAAAAATAATTTTATTTCCCTTAGAAAATTGAACCCCAAAAGCTGAAATTTAAACCTCTTATCCAAGAGTGGTGTGCTTATTTTTGCTTTATAATTACATATAATAATTATAAACAAATGTGCATATGCCTTGTATCTTATGCTACAATTTACATTAGTGCACGCGTGGGAATTTATTGGGTCAATCCCTTAGGCCTGCACTAAGCACAATGCCTCGTTTTATAATAGAAATACTTGCAACTCATAAATGCCACACAATCACAATTAAATACTGTTCACATTCGTGTAATTAAACACCAACAATGGTTATCCCCACAAGTATACATAAATACACACGCATGTATTTATGTATGGGTGTACACACATTGTGTCATGCAAGTAGTGTGAGTAGGAGATGGAAATGATGACTACAGTGATACATGGACGTATATAATGACTAAAAGTATGACACCATATATTTTTGAAAATTTAAGAAATTCGTCGCCTTATTCCGCTTATGGAGCACTCCTATAAGAAGCGACTTTGGCAATTATTAGAGACCTCCTTATATGTATTCCTTTTTGCATTTGGTTATGCATTGAAGTTAGGCTGACCACACTTTGAAGAGGAAAACACCGGAGATTTAAAATTTTTGCTAAAAAAAGCCGAAGATTTCTGGAGATTTAAAAATATTTAAGTATAAGATTTAAAAATATATAATTATAATAAGTAGTGATTGATAAAAAGAATTTTTATTAAAAACATAAAACAGATCAATTAATTTCAAGTTGAACTTAAAATTCTGTAACATAAATAAAAGGATAACAAAAACAAAATCTAATTCATTTGTACTTCAGTGTTTTAAAGTTGTACTTCAAATCTTAGTAAATCAAAGAATATAAAAAAACAATAGTAATAAAACAACGAAAAAAGTATAATACATAAGTACTAAATAAATTAATGATAAAATCATTAAAAATTGTTTTTTTTAATTTCTAAAACTATATTTTCGCTCTTTTAAGGTTGCATTGAGAAGAGGTTTTTGGTCAGGTTTTTTAAATAGTCAAGAAATTCATCACATTCCATATAAAAATTTATTCTTATACATAATCCAGCCTTTGCTAATATTCGGTTCGTCACTTAAGAAAATGTTCCATTGCTTTTCATTCCATTTAATACAACCGGAGATTGTGTTGCAAAAGCTGGACACCGGAGAAATGACGCCTGTAAGTGGTAAACCTAATCGAAGTGTACAGCTTCCACAAGCCATGCAGCGCTCACTATTCATAGTGATTCACACCAATTACTCAATTTTTCGCAGTTCTTGCAATATTTCTGGCTACTAATCAGACCAAATGCGGCAAATTTTCTTGTTCACGCATCCATCCATTTAACCAGAAATCGGCACCGTTTGTTAAATTATAGACCGAACTGAATGAACATTTTCAACAGTAACATTTTACATGCAAACATTTGAGCTGTAACAAAAAGTGTTGCCTACAAGAAAGTTTCCGAAAAATCAGTATATCAGGTTTATAGAACAAAATACAACAATCGTATTAAAATCGTATATTTGTTTTCAAAACAGTTTTATATTTATGTAGACAAACATACAACTCAATATTCTTCTGGTTGTTTTTAAAATAACTTGCTTAAAGAACTCTGTGTAAAATAGGCAACATATGAAAAATATTTAGAAGTAGTTATGCGGTTCTGTTCACCCTACTGCATTTTTGTTAGAAAACAACACGCATAAGAATAACGTGTTGTAGATCGGTTATTTAATTTATTTGTTTTGCTCAAGCCACAAAGTATTCGCAATACGTCCTCCATATACGTAAGCAAGCAAAAAATAAAATACGGGTACATGCAAATATATGTACATACTTGTCTTTAGGACTTTTAACTTTTAGATGTTAATATTCCATGGAATAGCGCAAAGCCACGCTATATGTCGTGCTGAGTTTGATTTGTGTTTACTTTGAAGAAGACTCAACAAACGATGATTGAACTATAGGATGTACTATTCAACATACATTTGTTCAGTTAGTTTTGGATTTTTATTCCTGGCTTTTTAGCATTGTAACGTCTTACTAAATCAAATAAAATAAAAACTTGAATACAGAGAAATGTCAGTTTGGAGCGAGAAAATTCACAAGAAATCAATATCATTGCTAAGTTCAACTAAGTCCTGCAAACAAATTGGAAGCATTATTTGCAAAGGTTTCGTAGTTTAAACGAAAAAAAAACGAATTTTCTCTAATGCCAAACACTATTTTGTTCGGAAGTAGAATTGATTCCAAAGTTCGCATCTTAGACAAACATAAATACTATTAACTGGTCGTTCCACATATCAGGTTAAATATTAAGCGAGTGGCAACAAAAAAATTCGTGATTTGAAACAATCCGTGTGTAAATTAATTTGTTTGTATAATAAAAGACAACGTTGTTTTTCGGCAATTTAATTTGAACTCATCATCTTCGGATTCGGACAAACTGATTTTCAAAATGTTGAAATAAAGGTCGAGAAAGGGTTTCCTATTGCAGACCTTCGATTAGTGGACGCCAAACATATTATTTCCATCACTTTCAAATAAATTTGTATCGCTAAGAATTACATCCGACAAGAAATGCATTGATTTCAACCGTTTCTTTTTGTTAATTTCGATTATACAGTGAGAGACAAAACTATTTTTCAAATTATTATTATTATTACTTTTCATATAAATAAGTTTATATACGGTCCTTAGCGAAACCAACACACTAATTAACTAATGAGCTATTTCAATAGTTTTTATTCTTTTAGACATACTTTCCGCAAGATTTTTACGAACTTCCTCATAAAAAATTTTTCTAAGCATCAATGACTCTTTTTTTAGTAAATATTTCTTTATTTAAAAGTGACCTCAGGTGTTCAATCGGTTTTGAAACAGCCAACAAAACATTCCTTAGCTATTTCAACTACTATTTCCTTGGGGTATTCATTTTGCAAAAAGATGTCTTTCTGACCAGGTTCCCAACCAAATGTGTCCAGACGTGGGAGATGTCTTTATATTGTCCATAGCACACATGTTACCTTAATAACTGCTATTTTGTGGGAAGTTTTGCTCTTCACTGTACATACATGTTTTTGTTTGAAAAATTCAAAGCGATGTATTGGGAGAGATTTACGAGTGGCTATTGAGTTCAATGAATTTCTAACTTTTCTTTAATTTATTCTATGTTTTCAACTATCAACGTAAATGTTCCTGTCCTTCGACTCAGTTTCAGAAAACCCAAAAACCACAGCAGTTTTCGGCAATCAATATCCAAATGTATCCCAAATTTGCATCTGTTAACATGCATGCATAAGCACATATTTTTATAGCTTAGAAAGTTCCATTAGTTTCGGCATCATGCGTACAATTGCCTGCGTATTCGTGGTCTTAGAAAAAAATCGCATATTGTTATATGTTGAAAAGCAAAAGATAATCCGATTGGATATGGGTAATATTTCTTAAATAAAATATTTATGGGAGGTACGTACTCCGCAATATTATCTGTGCAATTGTACATACTTTGATATATTATTCTAATCAATGCGAATATACCTGTTCTTAACTGAGGGAATGAATGTGTTCATTGTTTATTGCTTTCATAATTCAATATTTTAATTGGTATTTGCATTCTCTTCAATACCTCCCCCCGACCCATAAAAAGCGATATTCGTTATTATTCCATAAACCCAAGTACGTTATTTATATACTTATGTAGATATACATTACATACATATGTATGTACATATGTATGTATTTAGGGAGTGTGAAATCACTGATTGAAAGAAACACAATACAGGAAACGAAGCTATGATGAAACCGTTTTAAGTATCAATGTAGTATGTATGTAAGTGTGCACCAAAAGAAAAGCGTGCAATAAATCTTGGTATTTTTATTATTCTGTCAAACACTCGGTATAACAATTAATCTTTTGTGCTTAATATATATGGATCTACGATTACATTCGCTTCTATGTAATTATCTTATTTGGTCATCTAAATTTTAAGTAGGCATACGCGTATGGCTGTGGGTTGTGGAGAAATTTATAATAGAATATGCCCAAGAAAGACGATGTTTATGATATTAAATCGTACATATATAATATGTATATATGCAAATAAATATATCAAAAACACCAAAACAGAATAAATGCAATCACAGTGCGAAACAATGAGGAATAATAATAAATCTTCGTATATCGGAGAAATTTTTTTATTTAATCAAAATCGCAGCCTACTGCCCACTTAAGCAGATAAAATATTGAATTTAGCCAAATATTTTATTGCATTAATAAATGTAATAATAAATTAAATTTTAGTATAAAAAATATTTATGTCGCGAATCGCCTTTGCATTCTTCTGCCATTTGAAAAAGTGACAAAAGATTACTCTGAATATTTTTCGTTATCCTTATTTACATGTATGTTATTTGTCACATAAGAAGGAAGTATGTATGCATACTATACATTACTCACACACATATGTATAGTTAATTATTAAAAATTTTAATGTCTGCTATTTCTTGAAGTTATTGGTGAATGCTGTATTTCTCTTTCGCCAAACTGTCGTGCATGTACGAGCACATTCTCTGATTCACATCAGTGACGGGATTTATTATATCATTTTGAATTATATAATAGTAACTAATAGGCCAGATCTCGAAAGCAATGATACATGAGTATTAATGGAGGAATCAACATGAATTTAATATTCAACTTACACATCAGAGTAGAACTGCGCTGATTTCGAAAGCAGCTAAACTTTCTCATCAGTACAGTACTGGTGTGCGTTTTTTAGTTGATTATATTTAATTTATAAAATTTTTTTATGAGAAAATTACATACGAGAATTGCTTCAATACAAAACTGTAGTAGAGACTCCGGATCGAACACTCCGCCACAGCGGTGGCTAATTTTTTGAGGTCATATACATATTATTGTTGAATATATGTGTTACATTTTATTCAAGTCAAACTTATACAGTTTGAATTTTATGTATGTGAAGATCCCTTTATTCTTGTGTTTAGCTCAAGCTTTTATTTGCACATTTTCATACACTACAAAATAAAAAATGGTAAATCGATTTCGATTTGAACTTCACATTCGACAACTCGTAATAGATGAAAGACAAAAAGCTAAATTTTTCTTTAATTTATTAAATGTTTTCGAGTTTAAACTTGAAAAACGCCAACCGTAACCATGCTGATTATTAGACTTCAAGCCTTTTATAAGCTCTGATTGAAAATATTATCACAAGAGTTCAGTTTTCTTAACTAAAAAATTATTAACAATATGTAAGTAAGTTCAAGTGCCATTATTACAATTACATGATAAATGTTTGTTTCCACTATTTTTTCGACTTCGTTATATATATACATGAACTAGTTTTTTAAGTCTACGATAAAATATATATATAAATATAAATACCATTTATATAAAGACCTAAAGCTTAAAAAATTATTTTAATTATTTCATGTAATTCAAAAATACGATTTTGTCGGAAGTTTGCCATCATTACAATTTTGCTGAAACGTGAAGTGAACGATAAATTGAATTCAGTTTCATCCTACCTGATAGGATAAAGATAAATTGTTTATGTGTCTATTGAAATCAACTAACATTAAGTTGTAATAATGATCCTAAGACTTGTTATACGCCGTTTCTGTATAGTTTTGAGTTAGTAGAAGGTATGTACTCGAACGATTGAATATGTTCCTATAATACTGCATATAGTATATTAAGGATTAAAGGTTAACCACTTACATAAATGTGTGTGTGTATGTAGTATATAAATGAGTAAGCAGTGTACTAATTTAAAGAATATCTAATAAATATAATTTGAATTATACCGGTCATTAGAATAAGAAACAAAAGAGTCGTATGGCAGATTTATTGTAACGATACTTGTCATCATACTACAACTACTAAAAAGTGCAATAAACTGAAATAAAGAAAATGGCAATTTAGGCCCTTTCGAGCCCAAAAATGTGTATGCTAGTTAATCTATGAACAGCGTCATATGTGAAATACACAACTTAAACCTTTGGCATAGATCCAAAAAATACATGTAAGAAAAAATGTGTATCTTAAATGAAAATAAAGCTAAACTGGCGCTCTTGAATAATTTTTCACGTTGTAAATGAGTTTTTGAAATTGAATACTAATTCATCGACGGGATTAAATGTATTTGGTTTGACACTTGCGTTAATGTTGTACATCCTTCTTTTAATAAGTTATGAAATCGCTTAGCTGGGCGTGTTGATTGAATAAGCGTACCAAATATGTATGCATACATACATTACGGACAAAATGCACTAACTGATACAAATAACTGTGTGTGTGTGTATAAAAGAAAATCATGTTACATACAGAAATGAATTATTTTGTGCCACACTGTATGAATGGTCTTATAAAAATGTAAAGTTAATTCAATAGAGAATTTCAAGTGGAAGAATAAAATACTACATATACATACATACATATATTTTGTACATTTATGGATGATGTGTATGTATGTATATGCACGACTATTTTCTCTAAAATGCTTTTTGTAGATTATAAATAATCGTGACAGTGTAGAAACTTGGAGTATGAGTGAAAAATGTATTTTAAATCATGTTATTACAACAATAATTATGAATATGTTTTAACAACATTGTGATTTAAAACAGGCCATTTGATTACTATATTTTCGATGCCCCTTTTAGTCATCCGTTTTTGTCGCCTTTTTTCTGCATTCATGTCAACAAGAAAAACTTGGTGACAAAAGAAACAATTGAAAATCAAAATTCTGCACGTACAGCATGCAAAATATTAAAAGAAACGATTTATCGCCATCTTAAAAATACATGGGCAAACATAGATACATACATACATAAGTGCATGTATATGTATTTACAAAGAATGTATGGTTACTTACCCTCTACATACTCTTATTAAACAAGAGCCAGATTGGCTGTGTAAGTGGGTCGTGTGGGCTTAATAAATGGACAAACAGTCTCAACGGAATTAGGAAATTTTCATGCCTCAATAGGAGAAGACTTAAAACCAACAGAATACAGTAAAGATCGGTTATAACAAGCACAAAAACCAATTCGTTATAATAAGACTTTGTTATAAGAGTGGTAAAAAAATAAAAAAATATGTTTTGCTTTGAAAATTTTCAAAATATTTCTTCTTTATCATTTATATGTGTACTTACATACATACATATGTATATTATTGGATAATATTGAAATCTATTTGAATAGTTTTTAATAGTGCATAACAACCGGTTCGTAGTACCATAGTGAAGAATGTTTGTATTAAAATGGCTGCCAAACCGCTGAGATATTAAAATTATACTCATAACGGTTCAATTATAGGCCAAACTAAACATGTTTAACAGTAACATGTTGCACGAAAACAGTGGATCTTTAAAAATAAAGTTGCTAAAAAATCTCTTTATATGAATAGTCTGTAGAATTTTATTGCCAAAAAAATCTAATTATATCTTCTGTTAAAATTTCAAATAATTTGTAAAAGCAAATTGTTGCAAATAAATTAATGTGGATAATGTCTAAACTGGATTAGTTGAAATTAATTTGAAACCTAATATTTCAAAACGCATTAAATCATTATAACTTTGATGGCTCTATACACACATACATACACGCATACTAACCTTTATAAATATAAAAGTAAATTGAGCTCTCAAATATTTTTGCCACTTTAACGTCTTCCTTTTTGGATTTTGTTTCAAATTACAATTGAAGTTGCAGGGTGTGTGACACAATACTCTTTTTAGTTATGGAAAGAAAAAAACTTAAACAAATGGCGATCCAAACTATTTTTAGTCCTAATATAACACACATTGCCCTAACAACTACATAGTCTAATTATCTTATAATTTTTTTTAACATATTAAATTTAAAAAGGAATTTAAAAAATGAATTAATTATGGTTCGAACCCATGTCTAACTTGTGAGTAATATGAAATGGTTTTTTATGCAGTTTACATTATACGGTGATGTGGAATGAAAATAGTTTCCAAACGTCTGGCCATTAGCATGGCTTGAATATAAAGTCGCGAAATTGCTCAGAGGGGGCGAAACGATTAAGCCATGTAAAGTTTTTTATCAGTTCCTATTCCTGTTTTGATCCTATTTCATAAATTTTATGTTAGAAGTGCTAAATTGTATACACATTTAAGTATTTGAAAAATAAATATGATTCTGTTAAATAATTATTGTTACATCTTATTTGTAAATTGCAATCCTGTGTATCGCTCCTATCTCCGGTAGAAATTGAAGTGGTTCAAAATGTTGGCAAGTCTTGATTGGTAAAACGAAAATATATCGTGAAACTACAAAACAAAACTGCTGCTATAAGTTCGGAAGACTTTCGGTGTAAAACATGTTTTGTAAATTGTTAATATTAGTTATTTTACATACTACAAGTACCTTGATTTAGTTCAACATATAAACTATCCTAACTATTTCATTTTCTTTTGCTGTTTTTACAGAGCTCTTATACTCTTCGAAGTTGAAAATATTTGCAATTGTGCGTTATATAGCAGAGATTAAATGAAAAATCTTTAAATAATCCGTGATAAAAAGCCCCAGAATGGATGAAGAACACGACGACGAAAGAATATGAAATTAAATGGGGCTTTAAAGCCCCGCCAAGGAGCCTCCAGACAAGGAAGCTCCCCTGGTGTTGTTTTCAAGAAATATCGCATCAAGCGATATTTTAAGGTGAATGAAAATGTAGGCAAAAATCGACTACTTCATGAACGTGGTGAAAAACCTAAAACTTTAATTGAAAAGAAAATAATTAATAGAAATAGTGTCTGTTTCAATCAACGTAATCAGCAGCAAATAGAAGCAACATCACTTTCACAGAAGCTGGACACAAAAGGAACACGTGGTAAGACATTCAGTAGCGGCATAAGCAGCAGAAGCTTAGGTAGAATTAATCTTCCTACTTTAACAAAAACTGAGAAACAAAAATATTTTCCGGCATTTAAAAAAATAAAGGTGTGCCATGTTGTATTGAACAATTGGGAAAATGAAAATAGGATTAACCAAATACTAGCATCAATAACAGAAGCAAAAGCAGAGGTAGTAAGAGCAGAAAATTACAAAACGAAAACAAATATTGAAATTGATTTTGAGCAGAAGGCAGAAACAGTCTGCAACATCACAACACGTCAAATAAATAACACGAAACTACACGAAAAAAGAGCGAAAAGGAAAAGAGACAACATCAAAAGCGACGACAGGAAAAGTAAACTAGTCGAATCTAGCGTTACCCTCAATAATAAAAATAGTATCACTCTAAAGGAGGTCAACAAGTTTTTATTTGTTCCGAATATTAATGAAAGCTTAATTTCGCGGTTATTTATTCAGTTAAAATTGTTGCTTCTTTCCATGTTCTCACACGCAATAAAACCTTTAAACAGAAATCCATTGACTCATTGCATTGTTGGTGGTGGAGGAATAGTTGATGATTGCCGCCTTGATTGCGTTTCCGCTGGTTATTATAATTTAGTGAAAATGATGCGTGCCGCACAATTGTTGGAACGCATTTGTTTTAAAAATGCGAGGGGCTTAAGACCATCCGTTGCCTTTACTCTAGTCATATATGCAGCAATTGCCGTTTCGTTTCCCCAGCCAGCAGTTGGAGATGACGGTGATACTTTTTTTCCAATCAATGGCTTGGAAACTACAACTCCTGAATTTGGTAAGTGCACACTGGGTCAAATTTGAAAATGGATTTTAAATTTTTTTATCGAAATGCTGAAATTTTTGTTTGCGCAAATTGAAAAAAGAATCACTTTAAGTTTGTTGATAAGGACATTGTTTCTAATTGTAGAAGTGCAAGATTGCCACGGTACCATCATAATAAATCCAAAAATCTATTGTATTGTTTTGTAACTCAGAGCTTTTTTGATATCATATGACGATATGTAAAGCAAAATATGATGCCAAACAAGGCTTTTTACTATGCACTGTAGATACTTTAGTCTATTTTTGTTCGGCCAAAATTAGAAATTAAAGCAAATAAAAGTAAATTCAGGCGACAATTTTAGTGATACCCGCTACGTATTGTTTTCACTTACAATACTAACAACAGTTCTTAAAAAAAACTATAGAAATATAATGTTATATATGGAGAACAATATTGATACTAATGACTAAATAGATACATAATAATTTTGTTAAAATATAATAGCTGATTGGTAAGAAGGCATTATATCACTCATACGCCTCATAAAACAAAGAAGCATTATTTTATGGAAGTACGAGTAATTAATTAGTCACGTCGAAAAAATATATATTCCATACAAATGTATAGAAGAAAATAAAGATTTACAAATCTTTAACTTTATATTTCCTTCGACCCAGTCTTTATCAAATATGAGCCTCTTAAGAATTAATTTAAATATTTTCATTAAGGAGAACAAAAAGTTATAGAGTAGTAAATAGTATCTTTTAAGAATTACAATAGGTTTTCATTATGTTTACTTTTGGTCCCCTAATTAACCGTACCTCTGACTGCAAATTTTGGTTTTGCCGTTGTGGAGGATACGTACATAAGTCCATAGTGCATGTAAACATATACTCGCGTATTCATAAAGTTTAAAATAAAATATCCATGCGTTAATTTCTAAAAATTAATACTTAAGATATTGTTTATATATTATTTTCTGTAAAGCTAAAAATATATCTTCTATTCCTCAGGTAATAAAAAGCGACACACAACAATTTTAACGCATTAATTTACATACAATTGTCTTGATCAGTCTTGATGTTAATATAATTTAATAGATCCTAATTATATAGGGAACTCTTAATTATTCTTTGCACAATGGTGATGTCAAGAAATTATCATAACCAAGTAAATTGAATAAAATAATAATACGGACTAAATCGTAAAACATTTAGCCCATAATCCAGCATATGAATGACTATGGCATCACAACTGCTCGCATTACAAAAATATCTAAAGGGGACTTGTCATTATAGGTACACTAGTGATTTTTCTTTAAGCCTTAAAATTATATTCTGCCTTAAAAACTAGTGCATATGTACTTTGCAGAATGTAGTATGTAGTGTTTTCTTAATTGCGGTACCAGCCTAGAATGTTTGCCGTAAATATTCTTACTGTAAGTCGTTGTATATATTTTTAATAGAAAAAAAACATACTGAAGAATTAATTAAGCACATTTTTATTAATAGATTCTACTGAAACGACCCCTCTTAGCAAAAATTACCATTCGGTCTAAATAAAATGTTCTTCATTTTTTAGCTAAATGAAAATGTTCTGAATAAATAATTTTCACAGATATTCTGTTCTAAGTAGCATTTAACAGACTTTGCGATAGCATAAGAGAAATATAGACACATGTATGTATATTTTGTATGTGTATATTTTGTATATAACTATTCTCATGGCAATTGACCCTCTTTGCATACAACCCTTACACTGCGCACGGTTTGCATGAGGTAATCATTGCACAGTGTCTAATATAATAAATCCTTGCGATAATCTTTACTCTAAAACTACGAAAGATATGTATTTTCAAAATTAAAACACAAACAGGTTTATTAAACTACGAAAGATATGTATTTTCAAAATTAAAAAGCAAAGAGTTTTAAAAACATTGAAAATAATATGAAAATAAACATAAGATGACATGGCCACAGGGGGCGGTAGTATAAGTATATCGCTAAAGATAAATATTTAAGCTTTGAAGTATTTTTACATCGAAATTTAAATGCTTGTGAAGATAAAATCATCATGTGATGTAAAATCATCTATGATTGGTGATAAAAGTACCAAAAATATTACTTTTTAGTAAAAATTACAATATATATTTTCCGTTTTATAAAGAAGCAAGTTGGGGAATTAAAAGCAGCTTCGTTAGGAGTGGTGTTATCTGACAATGATGACAGGAAAAAAAGTTCTACGCATACATGTATTTATTGATACCGCCATTCGAATAAACATTATTAGAATATCCCAGCAACTTTAATTCATTTTCGCGAACGAACAAAATTTTTTGATTGAAATAAAAAATGATTCGAACAGTTTTTGACGAATAAACTTTGAAGCTTTAACTCTTCAAAGTCTATCTTGAAATTACTCGACCGTGTACAGAAGAGGGAAAAGAAAACAGTGGATTAGCATCATCGCTCACGAGACGATTATATATTATTTAATCTAATGGTATCTAATGAAATCAGAGAAATTATTCCCGAAATCCGTTCTTTTATACACTGAACGCTTTTTTCACCCAGAACAATCCGTATGTGAAACGAAGTGCCTGTAGCTATCTTCCCCGCCACTTACAATTCGAGAAGGCTTAAATCGAATATCCACAGACACTACTCTTTTTATCCTCCCTCCCAAAATCGATCATCCTATTAGGGGTATGTAGGGGTCCTACTCATAAAAAAAAGAATTAACTAGCTAGGAAAAAGTAATGGCTATTTAACGGAACTGGAGGCTATCTTGAAAGTTTGAAAAATTGTCTACAGATTTAGTCAGAAGCTTTGTTTCTTAACTCTGGCAAGCAATAGTAACTTTTTTATATATAACCCAAATTTTGAACTAAGATTATTTCAAGAGAATTTTGTGAGAATAATTTACAAAATGGCCCCAATTTCGCTGAAAAATGCTATTTTAACCGTATCACCAACGTAAACAATTTGTAAAAGAAAATTTTTAATTTATTATTTCAATTTATTATTGAAAAAATATATTTAAATGTATTTACGTTCATGCATTCATATGTATGTATGTATATTTTAAAAAAATATGATTTCGTTTTTGATAATATTCTGTATTTAATGTTTTCTAATATAATTCTTGTGTCTAATTCTCTAACCTTTTTTCTTTTAATAATTAATAGATTTGTTTGAATTTTGAGGTTTTTTATATTAATATTTTATATATAAAATGTTTTAATATAAAAATTATACTAATTTATAATATTTATTCATTTTAGAGTTAATATATTTTAATATTTAAAATTTATGATGTCAAAAAAAATTTTATACATACATACATATGTACATATAATTTTTTACAATACTAAATAATTTCCTGAAGAAGCCAACCGATGGTTAGCGAAATAACGAATATAAAATATTAATATAGAATACCTCAAAACTCAAACAAATCTTTTAAATATTAATCTTTTCTAAGTTTTTTGAATGAAATTTTATATTCTTTATTCGATCGAATATACCAAAAAAATTTTGAAAGAAAATAATAAATCTTTACTATATCGTTATAGATTATGCTAGTCGTGGTCAAAAAAAGTTTGGCGATAAATGCGACAATACCTTGGAATGTGGATTCCCTGGTTCCATCTGTGACCCGAAGAAGAAATCATGCCAGTGTACAGAGGATTTGCCGGTAACTAACCATATTGACAAATGTGGCAAAGGTAAGCTAGGTTTTGATATAAATATAATAATATTTGTGTATGTATATAAATATAATATTTATAAATAAATATAATATTTATGTACATATGTACTTAAATATAATATATATGTTTATACATAAATATAATATTTATGTATCTAAATATAATATAATATAATATAATATATATATATATATATATATATATATATATATATATATATATATATATATATATATGTATATATATATATATATATATATATATATCTATATATATATATATATATATATATATATATATATATATACAGATATATCTACTTGAAAACACTATTATTTTTCTATAAAAATCTATATACATATATTTTGTATGCAATAAAAAGTTGCAAATACTAAGTTAAAGATCTTTAACTTTACTATCTCAATTTATATTCCCACATACTGTTTTTGGGTAAACGAACGCAATTTAATAAAACGCATTAAAAACACCTTTTGTCAACTTACTTCCCTTTAGGTAATTCTAATATACATATGTACATACTTACATATTTGTGTTATTTAATTTTATTTTATTATAATTTTTTTTTTATTATATTAAACTTTAATAAATCATTTTGAATACTCCGGATTAGCTTTTGATTGGAATATGTACAATAAAATTTAATATATTTGGCGACACATATTTTGCTAATATGTTGCATATGTATGTCGAAAAGGGTATGTCGAAAAGTAAATAGAATCTTCTCATACTAAACTGATACAATTATACCTACCTTGCTTCAGTTTAGTATTTCACATAAAAATATATATAGAACGTGGGAATGTAATATATCGACGCCTCACTTTCTTTAGTTCATGTGGGGGGTGTGTATTAATGCTGCTGAAATGTCAGTTAAGATATCCATTCTTTAAGTTAATTGCAAAATAAAGTTGTAATTATATCTCGCTAGTGTTGTAGCTGTCATAACTTTTAAGTAGAAAAGGAGCAATAACTAGTTATAGCCGCTCATGGTACAATTTCAGGTTGTATATATTCGCAATCCGTTGGTCCTATTGATCAAAACTGAAAGTTACAAAAACTTAAGTCTCTATTCATAAAAAAGATATATGTATATATATATATATATATATATATATATATATATATACATATATATATATATATATATATATATATATATATATATATATATACTATTCTTACATTTTTTTACCTTTTTGTTTGTAACAATCAATGGTATTGCTTGAGCTCACATTATGTGTATTTCGCTACTCATCGGTTAGCTTCTTCAGGAAATTACTTGTAATTGTCATATCGAATAAATCTTTAGTATACACAGCAACACTATACGTTTCATAAATATATATTTTTGCATAGCATGCACATTAAGAGCCATTTGATATCTTATTTAATTTTAATCTATTAATTTATAAATATATATATATATATATATATATATATATATATATATATATATATATATATATATACTTATATATATTTATATATATATATATATATATATATATATATATATATTGCTTTTGTAAATCTACAGAGGCAGCTGTGAATGAATCCTGTTTCTTTAACGAACAATGTGAAGTCAAGTATTTTCAAACAGAATGTCGAGATCAACGGTGCGTTTGTCGCTTTGATATGACACCAGTTTGGTTGAAAGACGGGTCTGTTGAGTGCAAAGGTAATGTAAAAATAATTTCTGGTTATTCCCAAACTTTTAGTATTTTTTGTATTATTTCAGTAATAATTTTAGAATGTTGAAGTGTTTTATATAAAAAAATTTTTGAAATTTAATAAGTTTAATATTCATATATGAAAAAATCAATAATTTTATCTAGACTGCATAAATAAATAATGCTGGTGTTTATGTTTTTTTATTACTATTTAAATATCGTTTGGTGTATAAATCTTAAAAAACTAAAATACCAAGAAATTATTTTCTGTTTTTATTCTTCAAGCGATTTTTGTTTTAACTTTACTCCAAAAATATTCAACAATTACTTTTAATATATTTCAAGGACGTGGTGACAAAAAAGGACCTGAAACTTATATAGATCCCGCAATGATTGGCGTCCTGATTGGTATGGCATTAATGTTTATCATTATATGTGTGGTATTAAGATTGTTTAGTCAGTATGTATCAGAAATATTAACTGAGAATGCTTTTACAATATCGCAAATACCAAAAATAAACTTTTCCATATTCACAGGGCGCGTTGGAGGGAGAACCGAACAATATTTAATACACCCAATCCACGTTTAATGAATGTGTCATTGTTACGTGAGAGTAAGCTGCTACATGGACAGGAAAGACGTGGATCCCGTATGTCAGTAAGAGCTCCCTCTCGTCAACCAAGTATGGCGTCTTTGCGTCCACACTCGCCTAATCCGTCGCTAGGTAAGACAGGTTCGTATTTTTGCACCTTTAATGCACAAAATTTTACTAATTTATCGCTATTTCTATGCAGAGCATAATATTTTTAGTATAGAACAAAATATTTCAATACTGTTTTATTAATCAAATATATAGTAAATACGTGGCTGGGAGAAGTTTTTAAGTAACTTTTTTATTCGATGTTTCTTATTAAATTTCTTGTATATTGAAATACATAAAACACATATCGCTATTTCGAAATTAATACCTCACGACAGTGCCTTTAAATATATACAATAATTACTATTTTTCACATAAAACTAGAGATGAGCATTGCTCACAAGATTGGCGTTAACCACTATTCAATATTATAAGCAATTTGTATCTGTGATCTCATGAAAATAAAAAAATTGCGTGAATAAGAATGCATGCGTACTGTTTTTAAATATATTTTAATAAATAACAAAATTTTTTAAATTTCTGCAGCATGACATGGTGCCAAATGGTATCATACACTATTTTGTCAGCAATTTTGAATGTTCATTGCAAACGAATTACTCGTAAATTTAAAATTATCGTAGCAGCAAAATTTTTTACAATTAAATTTTTTTTATAGATTTGTACTCTTATTTCAAGTACGAATCAAGCGGCTTCCGGAACACTTCAAATCTGTTGAATAAGTAGGGCTATTAACCCGGCGGCATGTAGGTGGAAAATATAACAATTACCCTAATTGTTATATGTATGTTCAGCAGCGTGACCGCTGTCTTCAACTTTAAAATCAAACAGTGTTTTATTTACAAAATTCTAAAATTATGGATTTTTATTCATGTACATACATGTGACTGTATATAATCATGATATGTCCTGGCTATATGTATATAAATTCCAGTTTCATCAAATGAAATCCTGAATGTAAATATAATACCCTCTTACATATATGCTGTCGTGTATATTGAAATTAATTAACGTTAGTCTCTGTCGCTTGATCCTTGAAATAATATCTCATGTCGTACTCCATCTGAGTAAAATGTTTCAAATTTATCTTAATAAAGATCATTTTGAATTACAAACAATTTAAGTTGCAAATAATATAATTACATACGAATATATTTTTGCAAAACAATAATAAGAGATATAATTTTTGATACTTCCAAATATTCTAAAGAAATTATCTAAAACCTTTGTATATCTTAGAATGTTAGAAGACAGTTAATTTTATCTATTATAATATTGGAAATTTCGCAAGAAAGTATTTTACAAAAAGTTATCTGGTGTTGCCAGTAGCCAAACAAACTATAATTATGTGAATGTTCGTATATGTATTGTGATTTATAAATCAAACAAAACACTTATTTAAAAAGATTTAGATAAGTTTGTTTGTTAATTTGTGCCACATTCAATCAATTTGGTAGACAGGACTTAAGTAAAATACCATTGCATTTTTTAATATATGCTTTAATTCGTTGTACGTCACGTTTACAGTAAATATTTTTGTTCTTTTGTTTAGCAATATTTTTTTTAGATTTCTGATATGTACTTATTAAATAAGAAGAATAATTGAAAAAGGAGAAAGAGAAGTCTTTAACTTAAAGCTATTATATATATATATATATATATATATATATATATATATATATATATATATATATATAATATGTATATACTATATACATATATACAATACAAATCGCATTCTTTCAGTACTGTATTAACTCAAAATATTCGAAATGTTCAGGAGAGACATGTCCTTTTTATTTCCTTATTATCTAAAAAATCAATCATATATGTATTACGGCCAATCATTTTGACGAAATCTATTGACGAAAATATAAAATAAAAAAATGTTGAGTTAATACGACATTGTTCAACGAGTGCGATATATGTATGTATGTGCAAGAAAATATTCTTATACCTAAATTATTTTTTATTGATATCGCATCTTTTGTTTGTAGTTTTAAAATTCTTGTGTAAGCTATAAGAGTTTTGTATAAGAAAATAAAAGTTTTCAAATTTCACAGATAGTTAGACCGAGTTGTAACCACATCAAATTAAAATGTTAATAAAGCTAAGTACTTCTTATCTTCGATAAGAAATGCCAAAATGATTTGCATCTTTCAGTAAAAATCTGTAATATTACGTCATTAGTTCGACCCCCATGAATTGCATCAGTGGAATACATTGAGGGATGCCGGTCACAAAAAAATTGAGATCAAAATATAATTGAAGTCATAAAAGAACATGTTTACACATGGCACAATTGAAGTTTTTGAGATACTGTTTTCCACAATTTCTTCGTATCAATGTTGCTGTAATGAGTGAAAATCAATTCGGACGTAAACAGTAGCATAAGTGTAATTCTGAGGGGCTGTAATATAGGCTATATACATATATATGTGCATTTAGTTTTGCATATATTTATTTGTACTTGAATTCGTGGGGATAACAATTACATTTTGTATGTGAAAATTTATTCAAAGTATTATTGTACTCGTAGGTATGAATATAAGTCAGTAGCACTTAAAAAATATGTTGAAAAATTGCAGCTGCAAATTCTTTGCCCTTAAATTTCGAATCAGTATGGTTCGACCTAAATTTTTTAAGAAGTGGACTAAGATACTTTATTACAATTGCTAATAAGAGTAATTTTAAAATTACTAATAATACAATTAAATTAAAAATATAACCCCTTCTTCCCGGTATTTGGTAATGATTTAAACATAAAAAACTTTTTAAGGCATTAAAACTTTCAATCAGCTGGGGACTCTTTATTACTGTTTTTTATTAATTTCAGGACGCATGACTCGTTCTAAAAGTAACACACGATCCAGTGATTCACGAGTCAGTGATGCTTCAAACTGCTCACGTTTGCTTGAGCACCACACGGCCACCACCACACATCTTGCCTCTCATCCTCATACGTATGCAATATCACCACATGCTATTCGTAGCTCAACAAGTCATGGTCCACAACCAAGTATATCACCAATATCGATAAATTCCCCAACCGCAATTATGACAAATGTAAAAGAAACATCTGCTGATGAAACTACTGACGGCAACACAAATTTGATAAGTTCGCAAAATAAATATTAGTTTCATTTTGGAAGAATATAAATTTTTTATATGAGTAAATGAACTAATCTTATGAGGTTGGTGCCAACAGTTTTTAGTTTCGATATTGTAGTTCTGTATACACGAAAATAAACGAACACGAAAAGTGATTTTACTCTACTTCTTTTTAGTTTGTATCTACTCTAATCTCCGTAGTTCCTTCCAACACTTCAGTAGGAATTAGTATACCTCAACGCATATTTAATAAAACTATTCACAAATTTTTTTAGGCCGCAAAAAGTACTGATTTAGAATATAATGGGTCCTACTGGTAATCAAAACAAAGTTTATATAAAAGCTTAAAAGCAATGCTTTGTATGAAAACACTGTTTTTAAAACATTAAACCATACACATTTCGTCTATAGCTATGTGTATGGGCCAATGTTTCCATATTTTACTTGTTAACTTATATTCGTAATTGTTTTAGAAACTGATTTTTATTTGAAATTTCGAGCGGAAAATCAGCTGTTGTGATTTAATACGCAAATGGTTTCTATGCTCCACAAGTTCACTTTCTCTTATATCTCCCCACCAAGATTTACTGTAATTAAATTATTGCAACAGAAAATCGTAGTTCTAAAGACGCACATAGCGGTTTTTTGCCAATCTAGCCGAATATTAAGCAAAAATCAGATTTAAATATGTACAATATTAACTATGAAACGAAATAGACAACGAAATTAAAAATATTTTGCTTCTGACTAAACGCCATTTTCAATGAAAGGCTAGTTGTATGCCTTACAGTGGTTTTTAGAAAAATTTTATTTTAAATTTTTATGATAAAACAAATTATATATTACAAAATTATATATTTTCTCATTTTTGACGTTGTGGAGTGGAAATGTATTGGAACACCGTCCCTCTACACACAAAAATCAACATACTATCCATTATGTACATTGTTTTTGTAAATAATATAGAGAAATAAGGCATTTTACTATCTGACGGATCGCTGACATTGAAAGTTGCATTTGGTGAACCGAAGTATAGGAAAACTTGGAAAATAATACTTTTTCGTACGTAGGCTTAGTTCTTTTATATAAACTAAAACAGAGTAAAGTTCGGCTAGAATAGAAAAAAAATCTTTATGTGTGATGCACTTTAATGCTGTTTGCACAAGTTTCGTTGAAAATTCCAGTATAAAAATTCTGACGATACGAACTAACTCCCCAATGAACTAAGTCCCCAAAGCACAAATCAACTAACTCCCCAATTTTTTATATTGATGAAACAACAACGACTTTTGGAGACTTATTTCATCAAAATTTGGGGGTTAATTCATTATGAATTAAGTCTCCAAATTAAAAAAATAAACTAACTTCCCAAAAATAGGAAGTATAACAATTTTAATAATTATTGGATATACTACATTGCAAAAATATACTTCGCGTATTAAAATGATGCAAATCGAAGCATGCCTATATCTGTCATTATGATATATTATATTTTTAATTATTGTAAAAACTGACCTTCGAAATGAATTTTGATATAATTTGTGGCTACAGAAAAAATAGCGACTATAATAATCGACTATAGTTTCAAAAATTTTCGTCATAAAATCAAACTATTGCTGTAGTTCACTTGAATTTAAGTTGTTTGAAACTATAGGTATAGTGTTTAGTGTAAATTGTACGAAATTCGCGTGAATTTTAAATACGTCCCCAAAAGTCGTTGCTGCTTTTGAATAAGAAGTTATAATATTGGGGAGTCATTTCATTTTGGGGCATTAATTTATTTTTTTGGGACTTATTTCAATAAAATTTGGGGAGTTAATTCATTTCTGCTTTGGGGACTTAGTTCGTGTCGCCAAAAATTCTACCTGATATGTAATTTTTTTTTAATAGAACAAAATTTTTGTTTTCGAAGCCCAGAGATTATAATTTTAAAGTTCAGATTTGGGATAATTCTCCTGCTTATTAATTTTATAATATATATATATTATTCAGTTCATCATAATATAGTAGATTTCTCATGGCTGCGGCTTTAAAAAAAATTTGTGGAGACCAATTTTTCACACATCTATATTATTGGGATGAAATTATTATAAAATAAACTAATAATCTTGCGTTATTCAAACTTCCGGAAAATTTTAAATTCTAATTAATTGGTGGCTTGTTTATCTGACGGGTTACAAAATTTATCCGCATTCAAGATTCTAACTTTCACTTTTGATTAAACTTTTTTTTACTTTGATAATTTTGTATGTATTCACGTAAACTTTGCTCTAAAATTAATTTATTTCAAAATGAAACAATGCATGCATACGTACATAAGTATATATAAGTATCAACTAAATTCACATTTATCAAATATTTGCCCAAGGAAGCGTAACCACTAAATACTAACGAAAAAAAATTTTAAATTAGAATTGGTTTTTAAATAATTCCATGTAATATACATTTCAGCAAATAAAATTCAAAGTATTTGGTTAGTAACCATTTTGCTTAATCAGAACTTTTGACTATTTGATTGACTGTCTAATCGTATATTCATTATAATTTTAAGTGGTTATATGGATATGCTTCATACAAATCCATTCAATCCAGTGATATATTTCACAAGCCCAACAGTGCAGTAAGAGCTATTTATCTTAAAATATTTTCATATACACATATTAAGGAATAGAAAACGATTATGCTATTTACACATGTTTTTTATTTTTGTACATCTTAATAGAACTTTAGATACAAGATATTAAATTTATTTATATCTGTATAGATTTGTTCGCTTGTTTATTTATGTAGACAAAAAGATTTTTTTGATAGCGAAATACAAGGATTATCTTGTTATTTGCTGTATTCTTATATATCATCCTTCTATTAATACCAATATCATTTGCAACCGCAAACACCGGCTTCTGAAACATTTTGATAAACTTTAACAATCTCTTATTTGATTCATTCACTTACTATCTAACAGAAATAGGAATTCCGAAATTTTCTTCAGAACTAGTATTTTTAAATAAGATGTACTTATATACATAATATAATTTCCAATATAAATTTTTTTAACTCTTACTTGCTATACATACAAAAAAGCAAGATTATAAAATTTTTGGTGTCTATTCGCTTTCTTGCAAAACTAAAATAAAATGATCGCAACTTGAAAGTTTAAAATTTAATATTTTTACGTTACTGAAAAAACTACGTTTGCTCTTCGTCATCAATGAAGAAGAAACGGCATCTTATGTAAGCAAGTTTTTAACTATTTACTTATAAATCATTTTTTTTCAAAAAGTTTGGGAAAATAGAAAATTGTTGCAATAGGTCTGAATTCAAAGTATGGCTTCGACAGTGCAATTCCCTCAATACACTTTCAACGTGAAGGGGAAACGGTTCTTCTAAGGAAATTTCCGTAGTTAACTACGTGTACACTCAATCACAGGAACGAATGAAACTACAAGCAAAGTGTCTTCAATAAAAATTTTCTTGTAGAATAATTTGATGTGGCCGCTTTTGCACTGGGAAAGTTTACTTTGAAAAGTTTCAATTCAGCTGTTAGAAAGACAGAGAGAGCTGCATTAAGACTGCAAAGCCAAATTTCCCAGTGTTAAAGGAATATGTCTAAACTAGACACTGCATTTTACAGTGTGCTAGTCACATATCCCACTGCAAAATGCGTACATAGTGTATAAAAATGAAATAAGTTTGTTTCTGTGAATGTTGGCGTACTTCTACAGTGTGAAAATTTCCAATTAAAGCTTGTTCTACTTTCAACTGACAAAACACCTGACACCAGTTGTTTTGCAAGTAAATTTTTTATGTGTTTTAGCAAATTTATATTCGAAATAACAGGTGTGATCCCGTACTTTTTGGGTAAAGTTCGGTAAAGTGAGAGTAAGCAAAAAATTCTCTCACATATTGTTAAAAATGTGCAAAAGTACGGGAACAGAAAAAGCCAAAATTCTTTACCAAACGAAAACTTCGTAGTGGTCTGACATTGTAATACATGGTATATGCTGTCTGCATGCAAGTTAAACTCAAGTAGTACTTTATTTATTCGTCATTTACTTTTATTTTATTACAATTTTTATTTAAAATCTTTTAATAATAGCTTTTTGCAGTTTTTAACTGTTTATCTTTTTAAAATAGCTGATCACTAGACTGTTTTCCCAATCTGCCCGGAGAAATTTTTTGAGCTGTTTCGTGTAAGAAGAAGAAGAAGGTTTTTCTCTCACAATCTCTCTCACTTGCCCAAACTTTGAGTACGGGAATAGTTTTGGGTGAGATTGGGAACGCGCGGGCACCTAATGTAGAGTATGTGATCACACCTAACATGTTAAAGAAAATAAATTTAAAAAGCACATTTATAAAAATGTATTTTTATTGTAGGTTACGTTAGATGAAAGTAAAGACACAAATATGAAACCAAAAATTTAAGCTGAATTTGAAATATGTATACTTTAAGAATATTTTGCATGAAAAACTTTGATAAAATACGTTTCAAGCCGCGTAAATGTGTGTAAAACTACCGTAATAAAAAAATTTATGCAATTGTCGACAATTAATATTCAAAATACGAGTATAGATTATGTAGATATAAATATGTCTATGTATGCACTTAAGAAAGTATTTTATTCTCTTTTTCATTTATCCCCTTCCTAATATTTCGAATTGTAGCTTTTTATATCACTGAATACACCTGCAATGAACGTTAAATATTTTCTGTATGTATATGGCTATGTGTTTATTAATGAGTATGTGTATGTATGTATCCATATGTAAGTTTGTTCGTAGCAGAATAGCAGATATGTATATGCACAAATGTATCTATGAATGGTGATGCATAACGTTGCCTTTAGCAAAAGGATACAAAATACTTTTTGGCATTGCAGCAACAATATACACCTGCATTTATGATGTTGAGCAAGCAATGTTGTTGCAATTGATCAGGTATTTATTCAATTGCAGGTTCACGTTCGAATTCACATGGTAGCAATGCATCAGCCACCTCAATAAAATCAACGCGTAGTAATTCTGTTTCTCCAGCAGGTGTAGCAGTTGGTTATAATTCTCATCATGAGAGGAAGGGTTCAACATACCAGCCACATCAACATCAGCAGCCACATCAACAACAGCAAAAAATACAACCGTTGCATCAACAACAAGAAGAACAACAGCACCTGACACAAACCAATATTATATCGAATCCAGTCGCTGAAACCGTAACTGTGGAAATTATTGAACCTGAAAAGTGAAGTCTAATGAAATTGAAGATTAAATAAAAATAATTCATATGAAAATAAAAAATAAAACTGCATACAAAATAATATGCAAACGCTGCATTACAAATAAAAACTTTATAAAAGGTAATTTTTGTTTAAATTTAGATAAAATAACTAAACGAAATGCTTTTAATACAATAACAAATAATATACATATAATATTTAACAACATTTTTAATAAAAATAAATAAAAATAATAAGTGCACACTTTTAAATTGAACAAGAAAGCAAAATTTAATTACGAGCATCAACAAGTTCAGCTTTTAATTGAGCAAATAATAAGTACTTTTTTATATTACTTAGTCCTTTTTAAATACAATTTTAAATAACGCCTTTAATACACGATTAAATTGAAAAGCTAGTTTAATATTATAAAAAAAACCTTGCATAACAAATTCATTAAAACTTAAAAATAATATTCCGTTTCACAAAAAAAGGGTTTTGAATAAAAATCCATATATTTTCCTAAACAAACTTATAAAAAATATGTGTATTCATCATACAATTATTAGATTATTAAAACGCAATTATTTAAAAACTATATAAATTAATTTTAATAAAAACTTTAGATTCGTAAATTAGGCCAAAAATGGTCTAACTAATTATAGATTATGTAATTCAAATAGAAATGCACGCATTTTTATCTAGAATAAATAGGAACAAAAGAACCCCAATCTCTTTTTTATTGCTGCGTTAAGTAAATAACAAAATAAGTAATAAAAGTCGTAATATAAATTAGATACTCCCAGATTTAAATCATAAGATTATTTAACAACAATTAAGGAAATCGTTTAAATCAAACATTACGCTTACAAATTATTAATTAACTTAATGAGAAATCATTCACACTTGTACAATCACTAATTAATTTGTTTCAAAACTACATCAATATATTGCATATATAAACTTTTGTTTAATATTTAATTGTTCAAACTCGTACAGACGTTAGAAAGTGTTAATTAACAAAATAAAAAATAAAAACAACTTCGGGACCATATTTTTGAATCAAAATATGCGTTTCAAACGTTTTAGCTCCATTCACTTATTCTCTATTTTTTAATTTCCATATTCTACATATACAATCAGTAAAAATATTTATAAATCTCGTAAGTATACTATGAACAAAAAGCAAAAACAAACTAAATCATATAAAACAGTCTCCAATCATTATTTGATAAATTTGTTATATTTAAAAATAAAATGTCTGCGGTACATATTAATATATACATTCAACTTTACATGCATTATATACATTACAAACTTATTTAATATTACAATTACAATAAATATAACTATAAAATATAACATCAAACAAGAATTAAACAAAAACTAAATATATTTTAATTAGCAATTGCAAGTATTTTAATTAAAAATTTATATACAAATATAGTTAAATAAAAATTAGGGAAACAGAATCTAAGTAAACTGCAAATTTAAGAAAATTATTTCTCTTTACGTTTATCACGAAACAAATCCTGTTAGCCTGTTTGTTTGAAATATCACATTTTAATGAAGCTATAAACGTAAATTAAAATATACAACATATTAATTTCATAACGAAGGTTATATCGACAAGCAAATGTGTTTGCTAACCTTTTTGACAAATTCACCAGAAGTCATGTAATCTCTACAAAAAATAGATAAACCTTTTAATTGTAATTTAATAAATTAATCTTTAATGCACATTAAAAATTTAAGCAGTTTATTTTTTTCTGAATGAATATATTTCATTATCTTTCTTAACCTGCATTGCCGTTTTGTAAAATGCTTCTTAACCCACTTACATATATATTAATATAGCGAATTCGGCTGAAACAAACCGTTAACTAATTCCAATTAATTTTTTCAACTATTTATTAACTCTGATATATTTTTAAATATATCTAGAAGACTTAAACACACGTTTTAAAGCAGTTCTGACGTAATATTAAATAATTTTAATACTTTTACGCAGACATCATTAAAGAATTCTGTCTCATTGGATTTAAACTAAAATTACTGACTGATATTAAGTTTAAACTCGGACTTTTTGTAAAAAATACTGACAGAAGTGCAGACAAACAAAGGTTGAGGAAAAATTATCATTTGCAAAAGTAATGCAACCTGCATATTTCATCATGAGTTTAATTATAAGTAATTATCGATAAGCATCCATGAGTAAATTGTATAGAGACTCTTTAAAATTTTAAGTTAGAACACAAGCAGTTTGTTTTTAACGGAAACATTCAGGAAAAGACACATACGCAACATATTTTCACTTAGCTGCCTTAGCTACCCTAAGGTGTGGCGAAATATTGAACATGCAAGAATTTCATTTTTATGAAATTTTCAATTGAAAAATACAAACATTTTTTTATCGCAGATAAAATCGTATCCAGGATACATATTCGAGAAGGTCACCTTTTAAAATAAGTTAATTATTTACGGTTCAAATCATTACATATTAATCTTATTTGAACTGCTTGCATAGCTGTGTCTAATTATTTTTTTATTGTTATCTTTTCTCATATAAAGATTCATAGGTATATCAGATTTCTAGGTCTTACAGAGTTGTTATATTTATTAACCAATTTCAATTGGTTGTGTTTGATTTTTCGTAATTTATGACATACAAAAATCTAATTTTTATTATATGTATATGTATTTGGGTTTTACATGACGCTACATTCAACAATGATTTCCAAGACTTACTACCTGTTTTAAATGCTATTTATTTGATCGAATGATAGATTGTGACAACTTAATTGAAATTTGACCCAACAGTTAAAAAAATTGAAACGGAATTAATGGTATAACTAATGAAATATGTAGAAAAGTTTATTTAATATAAAATCAGAATATTTTACAATACGTATGTATGTAATAATAAATAATAAAATAATTATAAATAGTAAAGTATATCTGTGTCTTAACAAGAATAAACATGAATACTTATAGTATAACCGCAAATGTGCAGAAGTCCAGAAGTGTATACGCATAAGTTTTTTTTTATCATCGATCACTAATATTTTCGCGTAATACTATTTTCGACACAAAGTATCTGCCGAGCCAAATTATGAAAATATACAATATATATCATTTAAGTCCTTTCAGTCAATAAACGGCTTTAGTAGTTAACACAAGACTATGAAGGCTAAGATCTCGATTTCTCTCTCTCTCTCTCTGTCATAGTTATGGTGTCGAACTTGTTTGGTCTGCTTTAGTGTATGATTGAAATGTGGTCGGTTATCGTGGAAGATAACCGACAGCGGATAACACCATCATGTACTCCAGATGACAATACATCACTCTCCTTCCATATCTTCTTATGTGTCCCCTCAGTAGTTTCGGCACAGTGCACTCACTGCATATGTAGGAGTGATCCCCTGTATTCTGGTCCTAATAATAAAAACCCACTTGTGTGACTGACTCCATCAAACTAAATTCACACATTTATACTTATGTAAAATCCTAACGTAGAATATAGACTTGGATAGAAAAAACAAACTCAATACAAGTCTGAACTTGCCCCAGTTGTGCTGAGATTCGAAAATAACCGAAAGTTTAAAACAAAAATGTCCGATAAGTGTCCACGAATGCGAAAAGGTTTCCATATAAATATTTTATAGTTTATCGAAAATATTTCCATAATATGCAAGTGCGTTTGTAGGCTAGAAAATCGAAATCATAAGTAATCTTTTAAGTCTATACAATCTGAAATTTTAGTTGTTATGGTTTACAAATACAATTCATTCTGAGTCTTTAAGAAAATCTTGAAAATACATTTACATACCAATTAATAAAATAATGAAACGATTAGATCATCAGCGATCAATTCGCATACTGTTTCTTAAAAAATTAAAAAATTTTTATGAGTTCCAATACTTATTAATACCATTTCAAGATTGAGGAAAAACCCTTAAATCGTTGTGTAAAATTTTGATTGAGTTGAAATAATTTTCTAAAGCTCAACTGGAAAAGCATACCTGTGACAAGTTCGTGTAGAAAACAGAAATATATATTTATAACAAGCAAAGAAAAACTATTACGTCTATAGCTTCAAATAATAAGGTCATATAATACCAATTCAACATTCAATTATGTTATAAATTAAAATAAATAAAGTTAATACACGTAATTTGTAGTTTTGTTTAAATCCAACGAATATTTAGAATGGCTTGCAAAAAAATAGAAAAATTACAAAAATAAAAATAAGAGAAGAATGTGAATCAAACGAGACTAGTTTTGAAGTTTGGGGAAGAATTTCAAAACTGTTTCGTTTAAACGAATCCAAAACAAGCTAATATTTATATTAAGACAACCAAAATAAAATAAACTGAAACATACATAAATAAAATAAAGATTAATATTTTTAGCTTAACCAGAATAAATAATACGATCCAAACAAAACTAACTTATTTATTTGTGAGCATAAATATGGAAACTAGAAATTAGTGTCTTCATTTTGAAGCGATCTTTCATTTTAAGTGCTTTAAATCGTTTTAAACTTGAAATACAAACATAAATATTAATTAATTGAAAAAGCAAACAACAAATAAATTAAATTATATAAATATACACGCAAATTTTGAACAAAAAATTAACAAACATATTTACAAATATATTTGTATTAAAATATAACAAATATTAAAAAGCCACACTCTGTGACACAAAAAAAACACACCGATTATAATTGCAATATTTTATTTCACTTTTTAACAATATTCAACTTCTTTGTCTTTGATATTAAATACATTGAAAGTAAGTACCAAGTTTTTATTTGCTTAAAAATAATTCAAATAATATTGCAACCTGGGGCTACCCAATAACTCTAACACTAATTAACAAAAATACCCATTTCGTATAGAACAACCAGGGGAGATTACGGCACTCGATATCGACAGAAATTTCCATTGGAATTGTATTGAAATTTCGATCGATATCGAGGGCGATAATTTGGCCTCCGGTCCTAATTTTGTAAATCACTTTGTGTTAATGAAATACGTACATATGTATATAGGAAAGCAAAAGCAAATTTAAGTATTTTTATTGTTTTAACACAATTTGTTCATCAAACAAGCGTACAGAAATGTATGCGTTGCTTTGCATTTCAAAATTTGTATGACGCATAAAAGTAAAGAGATCAAAAATATTAGAAATTTCGTTTTGGGGGACGTATACATTTCATAAATGCAGTGTTTTGCAAAATCAGAGCCCAAAAGTGCTCACAGCAAGTTCACACAAGCAAAGCGAAAATTTAACGCTTTTTTAGTTTTCTTCTTTTTCCAATTTTCGTACGACTTGTGTGATCGTGCAGTGGCGAAATAATAATAAAATATTGTATATTTTTAGGCGATCAAGTGTTCGACCATCACTTTTAATGGCATGAATTTGTTTTCTTTGTTAAGCGTAGATCATCGATGTTTGTGTTGTTTGTTCTATTTAATTTTAACTGGAAACAAAAAATTAAGTGATGTAAATTTAATTGAAAGCGGATATGTTTGTATGTATATATTTCAGTGAGATAAAACCAGTGGTGTCAGCGCCACGTACGCTTACGCTCTTATATTTTGCGAGCGCAAAATATAATATTTTGGTGAAAAACACTCTCATTCACAGGGAAGTATCGCAAGGCCTGTTTTGAGGGCTCTAAATAGAAATATATATTTACTACCATGCTAAGCAAAAATTTGTCTCAAATAAGGCTAAATGAAGGAGAATAGAAATACGTGTGAATTCAATTTACAAAAATTTGCTTCCTGATCACATCTGTTTTAAAAAGGCCTTTCACTAGGCCTCGCAACCTCACATTTCGCTCACTGTGAATGTAAGAGAAAAAACTATTCTCACCAACACAATCGCAATTGACATCACTGGATAAAACACACGTTTTCAATGTTCAAAACATTTACAAAATGCGTTTTGAAAAAGCGGATTGTGTCAGGACATAGGCGTATATCAAAAGCGTGTTTGTTGAGTATCACAACTTTGAGTTGGCATCACTGCTTCATTTGAGCACTCATATAAAAGCTGATAGTTCCTTTTAGTTTGCTTTGAAATTTCATTATTAATGAATCTACGCCAGAGTGACGCGCAAATTGTTGATATATTCAATCAAAATAATTGTTCTATTCCTCAAACTCATCCAAATAAGCAGAATTGTTGCATTTGGAGTTACATCCACAGAAAATTGCTGTTTGGTGCGCTTTTTTCTAATTGTTCTGAGCTGATTATGAAGATCAAGATAGTTATTACCGCAATATGTATTTCCAATATAAAATACATTTCAGTAGAATGTACGCAGCTGGAACCCATCATCACTTTTGTACGATTAAAATGTACGTAAGAAATGTGCCCATTTGGTATCTTCCGGGAAAGAATTTCATTATTCGCTATAATTTATATACATATGCATTGTAAAACATGTTGCACGACTTTTTTATGTTCACGTTATACATACATATATACATACATACATATGTATGTAACATATATGTAACATACATGTATGTAACATACATATGGAAATAATTTATTTCAAGTTGCTTAAAGTGTAGTCTCAAATATGAACGAAAACAAAATTGTTTCATTATTTTCAAGAAATAAAAATAATATAATAATTAGCGCCGATTTTTGTTGGTTCCACCACGTTTAAAATAACTTTCTTCTGCGAGTCGTCTTAGATATTTTGCTGTGCCGTTACCGGTCTTTGCTACAAAGTTATACAAATGACCAGTATGATTTTGCAACAATTCAAAAGGATGACCTAGTTCAACCACTTGACCTGCATCCACTACCAAGACCCTGTCGCTTCCCATAACGGTGTGTAATCGGTGTGCAACTATAAGGACAGTACATTTTGCAAATTTAGATCGAATAGTTTCTCCGATAAGTTTATCAGTCCTAGAATTACAAAATAATAGAATTACATTCATGCATACAAACATTAAACAATATTTACTCTGGGTCGACGTTAGCAGTAGGCTCGTCCATTAAAATAATCTTATTTTGTTTTAAAATTGCTCTGGCCATGCATAATAACTGGCGTTGACCCATACTGAAGTTAGATCCACTATCGATCAAGCGGAAAAACAAACCGCCATTTAATATTTTGATTAATGACCTTAATTTAACATCCTCTAAGGCATTCCATATTTCCTCATCGGTTCTTTGCTCAAATGGGTCCAGATTATAACGTAATGTGCCCGAAAATAGTACTGGATCTTGTGGTATTATTGATATACGACTACGTAAATCGTACAATCCCAAATTGTTTATGTCGTGGTCATCGATTTCGATTATGCCCTCGTTAATGGCTAAACGAAATATAGCCCGTATGACAGATGATTTTCCGGCACCTGTTCTTCCAACGATACCAATTTTTTCCATCGGTTTAATGGAGAAATTGAGGTCTTTCAATATATAATCATCTTTGTCGGAATATTTTAGCTTCAAATTACGAAAGACCATACTGCCTTCGGAAGGCCATGAATCTGACAATTTAATTGAAGCATGGGTCTCCAAAGAAGGCTCCGATGGGATTTGTGCAAACTCTACAACTCGTTCTACACTCGTCATATTGTTTTCCATTTCGGCTAATTTTCGCATACCGTATTGACACATTATTACCAGTGTCATAGACTGAGTTACTGCTAAACCAACGTCCCCACTATAGAAATTTCTATTGATCAAAATAAAACTAAATGTTACTGCTAAAATATACAAGACACAAATCAAATCAGTCCAAAATGCAAAGGCTCTATTCGAGGATGTATACAAATAAAGAGCTGACGTGTTCTCATTTTGCAGGTCGTGAAATTCATGATCCAGACATTGTGTAGCATTCAAAGCTCTTATTGTTGTTAACCCTTGAAACGTTTGATTGATATGAGACAAGACAGGACTTCGAGCTTAAACAAATAATTCAAAGAAGTTAATACATACATATGTATATTGCTTATCGTATTATAATTATGTATTTGTGTATGTATATGTATGTGTACATTCGAGGGCTAGCTAGCATTCCCAAGATTATTTCACAAACATGAACATTTCACTTATTCTTTCTCTTTTGAAATATTGTATTAAAACGATGAAGGTTTAAATTTTTATTTCAATATATACTGATATTTTGCTGTAAGAAGTTTTTGAAATCATGACCTTAATTTTATGCAACCATATTTAATACCTTGATTTAGTTTAATATAATAATCTGCGGACCTAAATAAATAAATAGTTGTTCTCTAAAGACAAGAAGTCGATTCTTCATCAAAATCGATTTTTTACTTACACATTGCCTCGATTCGTTTTAAACTTCGGCTAGCTCCGATATATACTGCACGAGAATAATTTAGAAGCAATATTACAACAAGTGCTGGTATTAGGAGCCAATAGTTAGCGATAGCTACAATAATGAGAACGGCAACTGAATTTATAATGAACTAAAATATTTCCAATTCAATTAATACTGCAGACAAATAAATCAAACGAATAGACTCACCTCTAATGTTTCTAGCATAGCCTGAGGCAGTGCCACGTCTATGTCGGATATATCACTAGAAAAACGATTCAAAATCCGACCAGAGGGATTCGTATGAAAGAAATACATGCACGCTCTTATAATACCATTGAAAAGGCTATCGTGCAGACGTAATGAAATTTTCAAACAGATTGCGAAAAAACCAAAAGTTCGCATGATGTACAATGCTAATGTACAGGCTATGAAAACGCTATAAATGACTACTAGACGTGTTCGTTTCTTACTGTATTTGACAAAGTCTTCGTGCGTAATCGGCAGCTGTTCTTCCCAGGAAGCCCTGAAAGTTAATAGTTAATACATAATTGATGGATATTGTTTTATTATTATTCACAATTTCATTTCATGCATATGAAAATATTTACATTCTATTTTGCAATGTGATTGGAAATTATATTCAGGTTAATTTTCGTGTCTAATTCTTTGGATTTGAAAGCAAATCCAAATCACGTGTAAAAACAATTAGGTCTTGAATTGAATTCCTATTATATTAAGTTTAAAACAAGATTTTGACTTAAGTAAAATAGAAGAAAAACTAGACAAGAAAAACATTTTAAGTCAACCGCCATACATACTCAAATTTATAACAAGATTTGTATAAAAAAGAACTGCTATTATATTCAAAAGGCACATGAGTGCTGACGGCGAAAGTGCATCGAATTCCAAAAACATCGTTATTCTGATCTGCTGTGGATGTTGGAAAATGATGGTGTTTTTCCTTATTGTTTTAAAATACTGATCATGCTTAGTTCTTTCTGAATTTGATTCAGTTCAAAATTTAAATATTTTAAGGTTGCTTAAAGCCTTTTTAACCCTCCGACGAAATAATTCGAAAGCAGTTGATTTCTGTGAAACTCGTAATTGGGTAAATCGCTTTGCGTTAGTAAAAATTTTATGTACAAGATAACAAAATTTTAAATATATATATTCTCTTGCTCTCTTTAACTCTATTTTTATTTACTTTTCATACAAATTTCCAATATTGTGAGATGCAAATCAACGCTATACATAATTCCGTGCGTTTGTTCGGCGAAAAAATTGTGATTTACAAAGTTATGAAGTTGACTTGTATCTGTATGAATATTTTTGGAACAGGTCTTTCGGTATGACCAATAATTAGTTGCAAAAATATTTACGTTTCTATACTTTCAAGCTCGAATGTGTAATAAGACGAATCATTTATTTAAAAAAAGTTCTAAATAAAATCGGCTAATTTTTATTGTTCTACTTAACGAAAGAGCAACTTACCACTTGGATATGAAAACCTCCATTGCAGATTGGCAAGTCCTGGCTAAAAGAAAAAGTACAAATACAATAAAAATCAGCCACGGCATACCCAAGGAATGAAAGTATGTCATATACGTGTGATATTTTACTGATCCCTGCATTTGAAGTTCTTTCCGTTCTTCCCCTTTGTCCTGTACATTCTGTAACAATTGCTCATGTGTTTTGCAATTATCAATTTTATCTTTGTCAATGACGCTATCGGTATGCTTAAGCTTAGTTTTTTCTTCCTCGTCTTCGTGTTTAAAATAAACTATAAAGCGTGTAGTAGTTTTTAGGTTTCCGTATGTCCCCTGGTCTGCTACAGTTCCGTGCTCCATAAAAATTAAATAATCGGTATCTCTAAGATGTTGTACTTGATGCGTCACTAATATTCGAATTTTATTCACCAAAAATCTTTGGAAACATTTATGGAGTAAACGTTTGCCAACGTGATAGTCAACGGATGAGAGAGGATCATCAAATATATAAATGTCCGCATGGCGATAAACAGATCGAGCTAAGCTTATTCTAGCCTTTTGTCCGCCACTTAGACTTACACCCCGTTCTCCCACTATTGTTGAGTCACCGTGCGGAAATAGCAAAATATCCCGTTCTAGGTCACATGCGTGCAAAACGGCCTTATAGCGAACCTCATCATATTTTTCTGCAAACAAAATATTCTCTCTGATAGTTGATTCGAAAATCCACGCTTCATGCGGAGCATAACTAATGACACCGTTTACTTCAACATTTCCTTTAACAATATCCAGTTCTCCAAGTATTGCATTAAGCAAAGTGGTCTTTCCAGCTCCAATATTACCAATAATTCCTACAAATTGCTCCTCGCGAATAACAGCATTAATATTTCGAATGTGGCAGAAATGGTTTGCTGATTCACCTTTATCCCATCTAGCGGATAAGTTCTGCAGTACAACTCCTTTCATGATAGCTCTGGGATTGTGCACACGACCACTAATGTTTCCAAAGTTCTCTTGGCCCCCGTTGGCAGGATTTTCCCTCTGCAGAAGAAACATAATGACACGACGGGAACATACAATTGTTTCAGCCCAATTTGTGATAGCCAATGGCCAGTAGTGAAGGAGCGAACCATTCAAAACATCATAATATGACGATATAAGAAAAACCTTTTTGGCAGTGACTGTGTTACCGGTATAGACGTAAGACACTAAGCTCAGAAATAATGCCAATTTTGAAATCATTTCGGTACATTGTAGAGCTGCAAAGACATTCATAGATCCTTTAATAGACTTTAATTCCTTCTGTCGTATTAAATAAGTCATTTTCGCAAAGGATTTTTCCCAGGCATATAACTTTATAACCTGTATTGCTGTTATTATTTCATTCATTAATTTAACGCGGCTATCCCCATGTTCAGCTGATTCTTGTCTGAAGTGAGCAGCAGCCTTAGCTGCCCATGCTTGTAATGGTATGAAAACTATGATCGATGCTAGACCAACAATTGCTGGCCAACCGATTTCCAAATACATTATGTAGCCCATTAAGCATGCCTCGACGGGTCCCTTCCACAAATCGTGGAAAAAATAAAACGTCAAATTAAATTGTTGTAAATCATTAGAAAGTATTGATATGGCAAAGCCACTTATGCCATTATTTTCAGCCGTTACTGATGAGCGTAAACATTTCTGATAAACCAAACCGGCACAAGCCAAACGGATACGAGTTCCAGTTTCAAAGAGATAAAACATAAATGGATGAAAACACAACGTCAACACGAGTGAACACAAAACCAAGCCAGTGGAATACAGATATGCCTCATGCTTACTTATGTCCGTTTGACCCTTCGAAAAATAAGACACCAGGCTTCCCAAAAACAGAGGTTGCGAGCAACTAAAAGAACAAGAATATCTAAACATGAATATCTTTATGATTGCCTGTTTCATTATTTTGTTCTTTGCGCTCTTTTGTAAGTACTTACTGTATAGAAATTTCCAAAATTGAATATAAAATGCAAACTGGAACAAAACTCCAGCCATACACTTTAAATATCATACGTAACAAATTGGGGTTTTTACAACGGACTTCCCTTTCCCAATACTTGGTAAATGCAAACGACACATTTCTACTATCTAAAGTGGGAATATGTTCATACACATCGTTGCGCTTCAATTTGTCTCTATAACCTTTTCGAAAAATTTCCCTTGTCCAGCTGAAACACAATCGACTTTCAGTACAAATATTATATTGAACTTTTATTTGTAGAAAAGTTTTCTTTTATGTATTTTAATTCACTATTGCATTTTTATTATTGCCGTATATTCGTTATATACATATGTACATGTGTAAGTACATACCTATTGAGCAAAGCTGTTAATCACACATTTGTTGGGGAGCTACAAAGCTACGAAGGGAAAACGACACAATAGATCGTTAAAACATTGAAGAAGGTTGCAAGAAAGAAATTCCATTGAAAAAACATTGTGGTTACATTTTCTTGCTTTTTATTGTTTTTTCTATCCATACTTCAACAAAAGTTGTACTATTTTACAAATCTTAGTTTACCGTATTGCTGCCAAAAAAAAAAAGTCCCGAAATCGATATAGAAAAAATTGGCTTAATTCCTTGCCGTTTTGACGCCGGATTTTGAGTTTAAAAAAACCCTACATACACACACTTGTTAATTTGGGAAATGAATACATTAAAGAATTCCCCTGTTTACTGAAATAATTGCTAACATTTATCTGTTTTATTATCAACTAATTTATGACCAATAAATGATTTTACTCAGTAAGTTTTTTTTAACTAAGCAATAAAACACAATCTAAACCAACAAATTTCGTCTGTATACAGACACACATGTAGCGCGTGAACAACGTATACCCACAACCAAAGTGCAATCCATAATAATAACGTGTTTTGTTTTCTTAGGAAGATTTTCTTCCTTTTTTGCACTTACCCAATTTGAAGGCATTCGTTATATTGCATAAAAAAATTATACATAAATGTCGCGCTAAGCGAACTTATGGCTACAACTGTTTGCCTAATAAGGGAGTGCACAATTTTTGAATTTAGAATAAAGAAACTATTCGATGGACTTGGGCTCTCGTTAACGACTTTCGATAACAAAGGAACTTCAAAATATATGCATACTCCGTTTAAGTTTGATAGTTCTAAGAGTTTTTATTAGCATCACGTACATACATACATGTAAAACCAAATAATAGCTCTGTTCATTTACTTTTCTATCACCTTCCATCAACGAGAGAGTAAGGAGTAATTTTTTGAAATTTCTCTCAATATAACAAAAGTAAATGAACACTTTACCATCCAAAATGTTCATCTTAAAATAGTGATGTGTTATGTAGGCACATGCGAGTACACAACATTTACTCCAATAAATGGGAAAATATTATATATTAGTATAAAAGTAAAGTGATTTTAATTATATATTGGTTTCTTTTTAATGAAATTAATGAATAATTACTTTTTATATTTAGCAGCAAATAATAAAAATGTATCTACACAAACCTATGTACTAACACTATCAATACGTATATTCATATAAGAATATTTCTCGATCTTAACCAATTATCGTGTCTTGTTATTGATTTCACTATTCCGTTTGTTATTCTCTGAAATGTAAAATAAGTTAAAATATATATCATTATTGTATGTACTTTTGTTAGGTTTGGATAATAACCAAGATATTATCTTATGCATTACCGTACAACAATATACATATGTATATCATGCAAATCGTAATGATAATTTCTTTGTTATCTAGAGACTCATCACAAGTTTCAGAAGTCAGCCATGATGTAGAGCCAAATATATACATATTTTGAGCAAATGCATATCTTAAATAATTCGATTATCTACTGCTATATTGTGAAGTATCGAGTATTTATAGTTTTTGTAATCACTACCATTCGCTGCGGCGTCCTGTGTCCCTGATGTACTAGGTGTTATGCTACTTATTTAACAAAAATAGTTATAAACATATTTAATAGTTTTAAATATTTACAATTACTTGCAATTTCTCAAATTTTACAAAATATTTTTATTTTTAGCTTCTTTTAGAGATCTTGATTTCTAAATATAAACACCAAGTAGCTGTTTTGATAATTATTGAAAGTAAAAATTTTGCTATAAGGAATTTTCAACAATTTTCAAGTCTCTCAGTCTTTTGTTCTCTCTTGTTGGTCTCTCATTGAAAGTTTTTAGAGTTAATGAGCACTTTTCTAACAACAATTGTTAACAATTTTCAGTAAATGAACAGAGCTAATATTCATTCCGATTGGTATTGCCAGCCGGATATTTATATGTACTTGCCAGAAAAGTACCACATATCAATAGGAATTGGCAACTCGGAATCGTTCGCCGGGTTATTCGCTAAATTGAAATTGAATATCTAATATAAGAGAAAAACAAAATCGCTAACATTTTCTATTTATTCTCTATTACACATAGTTTTAAACATATTTTAGTCCCTCTTTGGATGTAAATCCTGATAAAATTCATGTTGAATATGTAACAAATGCGGCACTAAAGCAGGAATACTTTGCCACCAGTGGACCAAGCTATTAAGCAGCTCAGTAAGAACATTAATAGTGTTGGATGGAATACAAATCAATGGCAACGCTTTGCCATTTTAAAAAATGTTGTTTTTAAATTTTAAAGTCAAATTATTACATAGATACATATGTATGTATGTACATATATACATGCATACATATATATTTTTCCTGTTTTTACTTTATTATTATTTTGATATTGATTTTTTTTCTTTTACTTTATTTTATTGTATAATATCCATTCTGATGCTCACAATTTTTTTTTTTTCGAATAAGAAAAATTGAATAATTCCTTCTCAAAATATTTACTTGCTTTCCTCAAGGGCATCGAATTGTATAATCGGTTGTTTTATATTAAATCTGGTGAAAATATATCAGATAAAAACTTCTTGGAAGAAGAAAACGTGGATTTAAATGAAAATAATATATTGTATAACAACTATATAAAGTATTACAAATTTGTATATACACTGCATTATTGTAAGATGATATCATGTATTTGGATAAGACAATGGAAAGATCGTAAGCTTTATTAAAGCAAAGCAAAAAAAACTGTTTACGAACCAAACATCTTAACTGTATGCTATTTTTAAAAGACTTGTCATTCAAATCTTATCAATTTACAATTATTCAATGAACATGTTTTCCTTTTTTTCTTTGTTTAAATTTTTAGTTTTACTTTCTTTTTATTATTTTTCAAATGAAAGTAATGAGATGTGTTCAAAAAACCACTTTCAAGGGCACTGTTACACGTTCAATATATATTGAACGCGATTCAGTATCGCAATATTTATTGAACTTGTAGCATGCAGTATTGATGGATAGCGATCCATATCGCAGAATGGCCTAAATTATGGAATGCAGATCGCAGATCGTGGATCGCGTGATATACATATTGAACGTGATATTAGATCGCGATACGTTAATAAGAAGTAAAATAAAACAAATAAAATAAAAGACGCAGCGCAGAAAATACGATGCGCACGGCACAAAAATAACGTAAATACTAACGCGTTATATATTGAACATGTAGCGTACCGTCATTATTATCCATCAATCCATTAAGATCGCGATCCAAATATCACAATATATATTGAATGTGTAGCAATGCCCCAACTGAATGTAAATAGAATTATATAGTAATTTGTGATCACTTTTAATTAATTAATTTTTTATGCAGTATCAGGAAATAAGCATAAATTACATATTTACTAAAGAGAAAAAAAACAATTCAAGTTGTTCTTAAAAACTTGCTTTAAATTGCTTAAAACAACCTTTAGTATTTACCAAAAAAGCCATTTTGATATTAAGTTTGCCTTCAAGATTGGATTAGGTTTTCGTTTAGCTTTTTGATGTAATTTATTCATTTCTGTTTTCCAAGTTTATTATTATATACTATTAAACTTTAATTTGTTTGCTTATTCGCTCCAATAGAAACATTTTAGTTGTACTGCTAATATTATTTAAAGCACACACAAAATATAGTGAAGCAGTTCAATACCGAAGACCAAATAAATTTATTTGCTAAAACAAGTACATGGCAGTGCACTTGTATTTCTATCTAAATCCTTATTGACAGGCATCATATCAATGAAATTTATGAAGATCTTAAAACTAGAGATGTGTGCGTGACGGACAAAATATCACACTGGTTAACTAGTATTTTTTTTTTTGTTGTTGTGCGTAATCGTGAGAACTTCAGTTCTTTTGCCGAACGTTAACATACGCGAATAAATAGATTATACTTGCAATCTTGATGAAAATAATGTGTTACATTTCGTTTTCATTTCCTCTCAGACTCCTATAATATTAACTCTGTATACTATAACTCATAACTTTTTTTACTAACTTTGTGAATAACATTTATGTAATACTTTATTTTGCGCGCAATATGATACGTTAACAAAAACTAACTTGATTTTGATTTAATTTTTTTGCTTTGGTTTAATCACAATTTTTGATTGGCATAACTTTTCATATTCATTGTTTGTTGCGGGTTAGTATGTTATGTTAGTATGCCTTCCAAAATTAGCGAACCTCTAAGCTTGTGGTTTTCTTATTTTGGATTTGGTGTAAGAGCATAATCGACATACTCAACCGCAGCGAACAAAGCATATTTTTATAAATTATCTTGAACAATATCCCAAATAAATTACATTACATGGCACAATTTTTCTCAATAATTAAAGCACCTTAAAAATCAAAAATTTAATAAATATAATGACAAGAATTAAGTACAAAAAATAATTATAGGCCTGCACATGGTCACGTGTTTGTAGATACGGTTGCTGTGTATTGAACAATTATGCATGTACGTCCAGGCATTCGTACTTATGTGTGTATGCCTGCAGACGTAAAAATACATTACACAAATACATACATATAACATTAAATCTAAAAATTCCAATATGTATATTTTATCGATTATGAGCAATTAGCCTCAATCCAAAAATCGGTAAAGTTGATTATGATTAAGTTAAAAAATCGTATTCAATCAAAAAGTTTATTTTTGACTTTTAGATTATTGGTGTCGATATGTATCAGTTAAATAATTTTAACATTATTTTACTGAAACAATGGCCGAACGAAGACGTTTATTGTCAATATTAGAAACTTACAACTTTATGATGTAGAATATGTAATCGGCTTCTTCAAAAACCAGTCAACTTAATGATTATTATGAATTAGTGGCGTCTGCCAAAATTTTTTCGGCCACAGACAATTATAAATAATTAAATTAAGAACATAATGTTCACTAATATTTTAAGCTTAAGGTCTCCTTATTTTTAAAAAATTATAAATTGATTTTTTCAATATTTCGTCACTCCTTTGTGTGACTTCTTTAGGAAATTAATTATTTTGTTTGATTTGAAAAAGTCACACAAAAGGGTTACGAAATATTGAAAAAACAAATTATAATTTTTCAAAAATAATAAGATTAAAAACATTAGTGAATATTATTGATTAAAAAGATGTAAATTAACAATTAATAAACTAAGAAAACAACATATTTATAAAATTTGGGTGGAAATCGTTCATTGGGTCGTGTTAGACACAACCCGATCATGGTAATTATTAACTGCTTGTAAATCTATCCTTTTTAATACTATTGCTCTAAATCGTTCAAATAGATGTATGTATATGTATGAAATGCTTTGGAATCAATAAAAATATAGATTTCGGGAAAAATGCGAATTAGAGCCTTTCAACATAAGATCAAATATATTTATATACATATTTGTCATATGAATAATTATTTATCACAATACATGAATTAGTATCTAATATGACCTGAGTTCTACTCAAGTAGTCTCGTATAAAGACAGAGCTGAACGAACACTAAGCTCAATATTTTTAAATTTTTAAATAAACTAATTGACTTATTTGTACATATATACATACACATATATGTATATATATATATATATATATATATATATATGTATACATATATATATATATATATATATATATATATATATACATATGCATACATATATATATATATATATATATATATATATATATATATGCATACATATATATATATATATATATATTTGCATACATATATATATATATATATATATATATATATATATATAAATATATATATATATATATATATATATATATGCATACATATATATATATATATATATATATATATATATATATATAAATATATATATATATATATATATATATATATTTATATAAATAGATAATATTTGTTATACAAATTTTATGAAGCACTTTTTTATCACATTTGAGTTTGTCCCCTTGCAGAGTTACTGTATTTTAAGTTATAGCTTTCCTCTGCAGCTTTTAGAAGTGAAGCAGCTGTAGCAAATCCAGTGTGATCGACTAAAGTGCGCAAATAGCCACCATGTTTTTGAAGTAACTCAAAAGGATGACCACATTCAATAGCTCGCCCATCATCCATAACTAAAACTTTATCACTATCCATAACAGTGTGCAATCGATGGGCTATGGTTAAGACAGTACAATCCGAAAATTTCTTTCTTATAGTTGTCTGTATAAGTTTATCGGTTCTGAAAAATATTTTAAAGAGACATATACATAGATAGAGAGAGAGAAAATATTTGCATCCCACGAACACAAAGTGATGTTATAAGTTCGAAATGTGAATCTGTAGGTTTGCATGTTAGTCTGCGGTAGTGTGGTTTCCAAAGTGATTAACCGATTTCTTTTGCGACTGATTGATAGTCTTATTTATTTTGAAGAGAATCGGTCCAGCCGTTTACAATTTTAAATGAACAAATTTTCCTTTAAGTGATACTGCAACATCACCTGTTTCGGGGGTTCTATTAAGTTTTAATTTGTGTTTATTATATTTAAAGTTAGATATTTTTTATACAAAGATATACAACTATTGGGTTTAATTACTTACTCTGGATCCACATTAGCTGTGGCTTCATCTAAAATTAATATTTTGTTTCTTCTTAAAATGGCTCTTGCTAAACAAACTAGTTGTCTTTGACCCAAACTAAAGTTTGAGCCGCCATCGTACATACGGCAATTCAATCCTCCAATGAGTGTTGAAACATAACCTTTAAGTTCAACATCTTCTAAGGATTTCCACATGTCGGCATCTGTACATTCTTGTAAAGGATCCAAATTATAACGTAAAGTACCTGAAAATAGCACTGGGTCCTGTGGTATAATCGATATATTACTTCTCAAATCGTAAAGACCAAGTTGTTCAATGTTTACATTGTCGATGCAAATTACGCCTTCATTATATGCCAGTCGGAATAGTGATTGTATTATAGACGATTTCCCTGCTCCCGTTCTTCCAACAATGCCAACTTTTTCATTCGATTCTATGACAAAGTTAAGATCTTTCAAAATGCACGCTTCTTTTGGATTATACTTTAAGTTAAAGTTTTTAAACTCAATTTTTCCTTCACTTGGCCATTTTCCTTCAGGTTTATATTCATCTTTCGTGTCCATTGTTGCTTCTGCTGGCTGTTTAGTATATTCGAGTATTCGTTCAACACTAGTCATCTGATTTTCCAAATCTGCCGTTTGGCGCATACCCCATTGGCACATACCAATCATAGTACTTGAGTGCAAAATTGCTAAACCAACATCCCCACTAGTAAATTCCGTTTTTAATATTAAAAAACTGAAAGTAACAACGGTTATATACAAAACACAAATTATATCCGTCCACAATGCAAATGCTCTCGTACAGGCCAAGAACAAAAACCATGCAGACGTATTTGCATTACAATAGTCATGAAATTCTGACTCTAATGCCGATTGGGCTTCTAAAGCTCTAATTGTTGTAAGTCCTTGAAACGTCTGGTTGGTAAGAGAATATACGGGGCTGCGTGCTTAAAAAACAATTCATAGAAATTATTTATCAAGAAAGCAGTTAACTAACACCTTCATTCACAAACAACTGTGAATATCGCTTAATATTAAATACTTACAAATTGATTCCAAGCGTTTGACACTACGACTTGTATTTACATAGAGAAATCGTATAGCCACCAGACAAATCACTATTGCGACAGCAGGTATCAATAGCCAGTAATTTGCGATTGCCACAATTATTAGCACTCCCGATGCATCTATAGCGAACTGGAAATAAACGTTGTACACTTTTCAAAAGCTAAAACTTTTTTGAACTGATCTTACAGATAAGCAATCCATTAGTGTGAATGGTAGATCAGCATCTACAGTTCTAATATCTTTCGAAAAGCGATTCAAAATACGACCTGAAGAATTTGTATTAAAAAAGTACATACTAGTACGGGTAATTCCTTGAAATAAGCGATCATGTAACTTTAAAGAAATTTGTAAACACATTTGGAAAAATCCAAAAGTCCGCATTAAATATACAATTAAGGCTGCTGATAGCATTGATGAATAGACAACAATTCTTTTTTGTCTTTCACTTTCTATTTCATTCGAAATCGTTTTTCCATACATTAGCAGAGCAGAATCGTTTGCATTCACAAAAGAAGCATTGTTATTTTCCTCCCAAATAACCCTGCAAATATTTGAAAAATAATGTTGAAGTAAATTAAATTAGAATGGAGCAGTGAAAGCGATAACACTTACCATCGTGATAAAAAGTAATCGACACCAGTGAGCATAATGCGGACACAAATGAAGAGTCCAACTATGAGGATTAACAAAGAAGTGCTTTCGAGAGCTTTGAAGTATGATACATAGACATCAAGTTTAATTGATCCAATAGCCTGAGTTTCTTTATTGACGTCTTCGACAGGATTTTCATCTGGTCTCAACAAATGATAATAATGATCCATACTTTTTTCGGAATCACTTATTGACAAACGGCTGTTTACACTAACTGCATCCTTAGTCGCATCTCCGCCATCATATTCATGGTTTGTTTGAGATAAAAAGTGAAACTGATTTGATCGCCGCAATTCCTGATAACTGCCATGAGCAATAATGCGCCCAGATTCCATCAGCAAAAGCTGTTCAACTTCAAACAAGTATTGAAGCTGATGTGTTACCAGTATCCGAATTTTAGACGATAAAAAATCATTAATGCATCTCTCAAAAATGTGCTTTCCAACATGGGAATCTACAGCTGATAGAGGATCGTCCAACAAGTAAATATCAGCCTTACGATAAATAGCTCTCGCTAAATTTACTCGCGCTTTTTGTCCTCCGCTAAGGCTTACACCTCGCTCCCCAACTACAGTCAAATCCCCACGAGGTAGCAATTCTAGATCTCTTTCAAGGGCGCATACTTTCAAAACACTCTTATATCGCCTTTCGTTGTAGCTTTCAACAAATATAACATTATCCCTTATCGTACCTTCGAATACCCAGGGTTCTTGGGAACAGTATGATACCCTGCCATTTAAAACTGCTTCTCCAGACTCTATTTGCATTTCTCCCAAAAGAAGATTAAGAAATGTTGACTTGCCTGAACCAACTGGCCCGATGACTGCAGCCAAAGTTTTATCATGGATTTCGACATTTAAATTTGATACAGCTGGATTGAAGTACCCTTGTAAACATTGACTATCCCATGCTGCTGATACATTTTTTAGCGTCACTCCTTTAAATTCACAATCAGGATTCAATGTTCTTACATTTAGCAATCGGTCATGCTGATTGATCTTCATTTGTGTGGCCTCAAAGTCCAATTTATCTACCGTGTTTTTATTTTGATCCATGTTTTGGAAACGTTTTGTCATTTTCTTTTTAGATTTCAATTCCGATTTTATCTGCCGTTCAGCTCTGTCTCCCTCCATTAAAAATTCCTTACATCTCCTTGCAGAAACAAACGCTTCAGCAAGAAACGCTACTGAAAGGGGCCAGAAGTGTACCATTGAATCGCTTAACATACTAAAATAGGCTGACACTGTATAAACTCTTTTTGCAGTCAAAGAATCGCCCATGTACACATACGATGCTAATGCCAGAAATACTGAAAGCGGAGATATCATTGATGTACAACCCAGAGCTGCGTGTATGTACGATGTTCCTCGTATGGCTTTTACTTCTTTCAATCTAACTTCCGCAATTACCTTCGCAAATGATTTTTCCCATGCATACATTTTAATTACTTGTATTCCTTGTATTATTTCATTCATTAATTTAACACGTAAATCTGTACGCTCCGCTGTCTTTCGTCTGTAGTAGGCAGCCTTTTTAGCGGCCCAAGCTTGCAAGGGAATAAAACTCAGCATGAATGCCACACCAACCACAGCTGATATACCGATTTCTCTATACATTAAATAGCCAATAAGCAACGATTCTATAGGACCTTTCCATATGTCCTGTAAAAAACCCAAAGCAACATCAAATCTTCCCAAATCATTGGATAATATGTTAATAGCACGAGCACGCAGACCATCGTTACTGGCACTTTTTGAAATCTGAAGGCACTTTCGATAAATCAAGCCCGACAACCCCAACCGAATTTTCGTACCCAATTGAAATATGTAAAATATAAACGGATGGAATATAAGAACGGGTAATATTGAACACAAAACTATACCGCCAGCGAAAAGATAAGCCTCTTTTTCACTTATTGTAGTTTGCCCATTTGCGAAGTAAGCCACAAGTCCTCCCAGAAATAATGGTTCCAAAGCTCTATAAAACATATATTTTTCGCAGTTGAATGATTGTCTTTATTTTTCTTAAAAATTTGATAAATTACTATAAAGTGATTAGATATATGGCCAATGAATTACTCCAAAAAAACTAAAAAATTAATTACCACTAATAAATGACTACCATTAGGAAAAGGTTGGAAATTACTCTAAGCGAAAATAAAAAAAAGAAGAATCATATATAAGCCATAACAAGTCCTGGGTAGGGTGCCACTTTCTCCCTACAAAATTATCTTCTATAACTTGAAAATAAGCGCAATGCTCTGTCATGTCAACTCAAACAAGGAGTTATATGTTATGCCAACCTAAAAATACTGTCGTAGCATTTCATTGTGACTTTGCTAGCCTGTTGCATTCAATACAACAATGTTTTTCAATGTTTTTTATGTTTACGACAGATCTTGCTTACCAAAATTGAAACTTAAATTTAATTTATGTAATTCGCATCATACAACAAAATAAGTATTTTAAAGTCAAAAAGTGGTTCTATCATAAAAAGAATCACATACAATATTAAAATCATATATGTAATCAAATCAATCTTATCACTAATAGAGATGTATTCTGTGTACGCCGCATGTTGACATGTTCATTTTCTATATTCATGTGTGCAACATCATTACAAAGCCTATGCATCCGTTTAATATCAATCTATTCGACTTCAATTTATTCATGAATTGGCAACTACATATGTGACATGTCTCTATGCTGTATACTAGTTCAACAATTTAATATGTATATGTGTTTAATATGTATATACGTACATGCATATGTATTTTCTGATATTTAGCAAATTTTCAACATTTAAGCCATCCGGTTTTAATGTGGCAATAATAGAATAAACCAAATATTAAATAACCACCTTTGAATTCGCATTACTTTTCTCATTTTATCTTTTTATTATTATTACTTTATTTTATTATTATAATTTCTTCCAATTTTAGAGTTTCACTTTATTTTTTTAACAACTTGTACTGCTTGTCAGAAATTTAAATTTATCTGCCTCTTCGCCGATGTCGACAACTATCGTTCGTTCACATAAATAACATTTTTAGGAAAAAAACACTGAGTTTAAAATTTTTTTGTATATTTATATAAAGGAAATAAATTGCAGAAGTAAAATATTATTTCACTTTTATAAACATAAATATTTACATTTCGAGATATTTGGTAAAAGCAGATAATGAAAAGGAACAAAATAAATGTTTTTGGTGAAAACATTTTTAAAAACTTTGTTTTTATTAAGCTTAGGTTTTTAACGAAATATTCAGAAAGAATGAAATAGCGACGAACACCAAGGAGCAAACAACAATTTAATAATCCAAAATACACAACGTAACAGAAAAAACTCTTGGAAGTCACTATACTAAAATCATCAGTGCTCGCTGGGCCGCTTCCCAACAGGAAAAAAATAGGCTGTGGTTACTTGAATGTTCTTTTTTCATCGGATAATTGATATCAAGTGAAAGATATTTTAGAAGCAAATTGAAACGACTATGAAAATTTAAATTTTAACTATGGAAACGATTTCGTAGGCAAGTTGGTTCTATGTGTTTATACAAATTTAGTTGAAAAAAATAATTTTGGTTTTAGTGCCACTTTTTATTTCGCCAAAAACTCTTTTATAAATAAGCATACAAGTATTTCTGTGAATACATTACATATTGAATTTAATTTTGATGGGCTAATTGTTCGATGTCAGAAAGATATGATAAATATTCCAAAGCATAACGGAAAGTCAACATCAGTTTTATTTTAATTTTACACCAGAGCAGAATGACTGTTTTGGAAAGTATGCATGTGCATTTTTGTTTATTACCACTTTTTAGGTGACCTAGTTAATTTGATAATACATAGTTTCAATTTGTACCGATTTTATTATGAGAAGGGGGTAGTACTGACAGAATATATATGAAGATATTAATAATCTCTTACACTGTGATTTTGTATAATAAAATATATACTCTACTTGAGATTTGTTAACTTAAAGTTGAACTCAAATTCGATATGCGTAACGGTATGGCCAATTATTCTTTTTAGTATCGGTATTGTATCGGCGAAAATGGTTCTCGTTTGTGTCTCTATTAGAAACATACTTTTCCGATAAAAGTATATTCTGAAAATCACAAAGCGACATATTTTACGGGGTCTGTATCCTGAACTAGATTTTTCAAAGTATTTTTTACAATCACATATTGTAATTAATTTAACTTACTTCGATATCGATTCACAGATTGCATATAGAACACCCAGTGGTAAAAAGACTGCTCCATATGAGATAACTATCATTCGAATAATACTTGGGTTTCTACGTTGAATCTCCTTCTCCCATAATCGACCAAATTTGTTCGTTATTAGTTCACTATCTAAATATTTACAATGTTGATATAATTCGTCATCTTGTAGAGGTCCATTTAAGCCACGAGAAAAAAGATCCTTCATCCACCTTAAATAGTGTTCAAATATTAGAATACTTTGGTAAGACTATAAAATAAAAATAACATTCTGATATATGTATGTATATTAAAAACAGATTGGCTGCGAGAATAGTATCTTTTAAGCAATCTTATTTTGGATTTTGAAATATTTTTAGCTTCTTATAGTTAACCAGTTTCTATAGCACATAAAAATATCTCAGACCTTCTATATTAGTTAGCGATCTAAACCAGTTATTCTCAGTAAGCCCAGTACGTTCATTCTACTGTAATCCCTGAGAAAAGACGGACTATGGGAGTGGATAGCCGGGATTTCAAGAGCAGCACGTATTAACGAATGGTGGAATGTGGATTGAACTTAAAATTTCAGGCTATGGCTCACCAGAAAATAATCGATTACTGATGGAGATTGCTAGCAGGAATCGTAGTGAGTGGACATTGAATCGTACGATGCACGTACGAAGTAAAAGACACCAATAACCAATGAACTAACTCCACCATCGAAAAAGGAAAAATCTTCACTGCCCCTATAGATTTATGTACACCTTCAGGAAAAAGTATATGACATATTAAAGTTATCTAAAATAGTCCCATTGAAGAGAAATCGCGAAATTTCAAGATATTAAGATATTTTAGGGTGGCGGAGGATCGGTTAGGCATTAAGAAGATACCTTTCGCTCCACTTGAAGGCTTTAAATTATTATTTGGAAATCAGAAAACAAAATGGTTTAACACAGAAGCTTCAGAGTATGTCATCTACTTCTTTTGATATTTACATTATTCTTGCTTACTGAAAGGCATTCCCGTATTCGAAAATTGGGCAAATAGAGACATTTTGTGAGAGTAAGTTTCTTCTTCTTGCAGGAAACAGCCCGTACTTTTTCTTCGGGATAGTTTGGGCAAACAGAAAAGCAATTAACTGCTTAGAACATAAACAAAAACAAAGCAAAAATAAATGTTGTGCAAAAACAAAAATGAATGGAAATTGGGTTCAAATCAGGGGTGTCAGCGCCATACGCAATTGTGGAAACAAAACTCACACGTACGCTTACGCTCTTTTATTTAGCGAGCGTAAAATATAATTTTTTGCTGAAAAACACTCTCATTCACAGGGAAGTATCGCAAGGCCTGTTTTGAGGGCTCTAAATAGAAATATATATATATATATATATATATATATATATATATATATATATATATACTACCATGCTAAGCAAAAATTTTTCTCAAATAAGGCTAAATGAAAGAGAATAAAAATACGTGTGAATTCGATTTGCAAAAATTTGCTTCCTGATTTGAAAGGTCTTTTAGAAAAGGCCTTTCACTATGCCTTGCAACCTCTCATTTCTCTCACTGTGAACGTAAGAGAAAAGACTAATCTCACCAACACAATCGCAATTGACATCACTGGTTCAAATAGATTTTAAATCATTATTAAGCTTTGAGAAGAGTGTATGCATAGCTCTGTTCATTTCCTTTTCTATCACTTTCCATCCAGGAGAGAGTAAGAAGAAATTTTTTTAAATTTCTCTCAATAACAATAAAAAGTAAGCCTCGGTTCACACTATGAAAGTTTTCTTTCAGAAAGTCTTAGTTTTTGGGTGAGAAGAATGGGAAGGGGTACACACTTTTCCTTTTGTTTTGTAATTCGTCACACAAGAAAATAGTGTTAAAGTAAACATGCAAAAATCTTGAATTTCATTAAAAATAATTTCAGTATGTAGACACGAATGAAAGTTTAAAAGATAATTTGAGAGAATTTCTGAAAGAAAACTTTCATAATGTGAACCGAGACTTTATGAACACTTTTTCATCCAAAAATTTCAAGTTCAAATTGTGATGTGTTACGTAGGTATACACGAATACTCAGTATATACTTCAATATTTGGGAAAATTTTATATATTAGTATAATAATAATGTAATTTTAAGTATATGTATATGGATTTGTTTCCGTTCAATGATATTAATATATAATTGTTTTTTACAAGTAGCAGTCGTACATCAACACAGTAAATAATAAAAATTTATCAACACAAACAAAAAACACTATCAATACGTATACTTTTTATTATAAAAACATATCTAAAGCACACGCACAAGTTTATTTTTTGGAATTTTGAACTATTGCAATAAAAGAAATATTCATACAAGAATATTTTTGATCTTAACCGATGATATTATCTCATATCGCAGTGCCCCCATTCTAATGTGTATCAATAAAACGTTTGTATCTATCATTATTTTATGTACTTTTGTTAGATTTTGATAATAACCAACATATCATTTTATGGATCACCTTACAACAATAAATAGCATGCCAATCGTAATGAAAATTTCTTCTTTATGTGGAGAATTCTCACAAACTGCAAATATATTTTGACCGAGCTTAAACTATATAAAATATATCAGTTACATATTTTATATGAAAATCATACAAAATATTATTAATTTTTAAATAAGAAATACATTACTCTACAGGAATCACCACCATGCGACATCCTGTGTGCGATGTACTATATGTTGTACTACTTAACTCATTTCCTTTATACATATTATCTCATATCGCATACATACATACATACATACATACATATATATGTACGTGACATTTGGTTGCTGTGATTCTAAGTTTAACAAAAATAGTTAAAAACATATTTAATAGTTATAAATATTTACAACTACTTACCATTTCTCAAAATTTGTAAAATATTTTTATATAAAAAATTTGCAGTAAATGAACAGAGCTAATAAATATCTCCTATTTTTCTTTTATTGATCAATATAAAATATTGTAAATATTAAGTAGGTTTGATCCCCTACTTTTTGTGTAAAGTGAGAAGAGTAAGCAAAAAATTCTCTCACATATAGTTAAAAATGCACAAAAGTACGGGAACACAAAATGCCGAAATTCACTATCAAAAGAAAACGTCGAAGTGTTGACATTTTAATACATGGTATATGGCGTGTGCATGCAAGTTAAACTCAAGCAGTACTTACTTTATTCGCCTTTTACTTTTGTTTTATTACAATTTTTATTTAATAACTTTTCATAATAGCTTTTTGCAGTTTTTAATTGCTTATCTTTTTAAAACAGCTGACTATGCTGTTTTAAAACAGCAGACTTTGAGACAGAGTCAAAAGCGTATCTACACATTTTCACCATCGAGATTTCCTGCAGGGTTCATAACCTTGTCATTGAGAATTCACTACTGCAATTGACAAGGTGTAGACTACATAGTTATTATGGAACCACATAGAGAATATATTAGGTTTGCTCGCGTACTTTTTGGGTAAAGTTTGGTAAAGTCAGAGTAAAAAAAAATTATCTCACATATTGTTAAGAATGTACAAAAGTACGGGAAAACAAAAAGCTAAAATTCTTTACAAAAAAAAAAACCTCGGAGTGTTTTGACATTTTAATACATGGTATATGGTATCACAATTTTTATTTAAAATCTCTTAATAATAGCTTTTTGCAGTTTTTAATAACTTATCTTTTTAAAACAGCTGACCGTTTGACTGTTTTCCCAATCTGCCCGAAGAAATTTTGCGGGCAATTTCGTGCAAGAAGAAGAAGAAGAATATTGTTCTCTCACTTTCGGTAAGATTGGGAGGGAGTCTGCGGTCTCCCAATGTAGATTACGAGATCAAACCTATTGTGTATTGACATGTTGGTTGACATTTAACCACCGGATATACACCTCAGCAACATTTATTTTACATTTACTTATCAATAGAAAAATTTTACATTGTAGTTTCTGCCATGGTTTTCACTGGAAATTATATGTTGAAATAGACACACTTTGCCCCAGACTATTGTTTATTTGAGGTCGCTGTTTTCTATTGGAATTCCGGAATATGGAGTCGCCATGCACTTACATATAAACACATAAATATGTACATATGTACATACATATGTATGTATCTATATATGCAATTACAATACAATAAGTTACGGCTTTATTGCAGCAAATTCTTTATTGTACGCAAGTTACATATTTGTATGTATATACATGTACATATATACATATCTACACGTCTATATATCGCTCTATAACCAATTTTTGACTTACCAAAAACTCCAGCGTGAAAAAATATTTGCAGTTGAATATGGATTTTTCGGGCGAATAATTTTTTTTCTAGTCCGATTCATATTTACTGTTACACAAAATCAAATACAAGCACTACCAACAATTAATTTGTGACAAGCACCAACATATACATATGTATATGAATATATTTATCTTATTTAGAGATAAAGTAATTATGTTTTAAGGTAAGATATATTTTAAGGCAAACCGTGGGTCCGGTACGGTTGATGATTACTTTTTTAAGGAAAATACTTCAAAAACTAAATGCATTTTAGTTTTATACCTACTCAACTTAAAATTAATGTTTACTCTGGTTTACGACTGCTACTAAAGTAGAAAGCCAGATGCAGCGACGGAAAATAAGTTTTTTATTTTGTACCGATTACAAATACAAAATGTACTTTTAAAATATAACGCTAATTTTATGTACATTAAAAAACATGTTAAACTAACACACGTACGTATGCATGTTTGCATGCAAATAATCCATCGATTTAATTTATACATATATACGTATATGTTGTTCGAATTCACATACACACATTCATATGTAGGCATGCACAGTAAAACTCGCTTACTGCGAATTCCCAGTTGCAACGAACGGTCCCACAATACATATTGTATACATATGAACTATTTTTTAAAGAAATTAAAAATAAGTATTTGTGTTAATTTCTTTTAAGACTATTCCTATTTTGCCAAGTCGATTTTTCTGATTTCTTCATGTTTTCTAAAGATATCATGATTTTTGTTTATACGTCTACGGGTTTTTTTGTTGGTGATTGAAATCAATTTCGACCGCTCCTGAGACATTCCAAGCTTATTTTGAAGTGTCTTATATAACTTTTCTAATATTATAATGCTTGTTTTAGTACGTAAAATTTTAGTCATTTTTACCGAAACAAGAGTAATTTGTACTGAACTTTTGATTTCAGACAAAAAAAAAACAAACGCATAGTTTTCCCTATTTTCGAAAGAAGTAAATATTATGAAAAGAAATGAATTAACAGTGCAAATAAAACACGTGTACAGTTTTATGTTATAGTATATATTAAAAAATTTAAATATCAATGGGGATTTTTGGGGATGATGAAAATTTCAATTTGGGAATTTTTTGGGATGAAAAGTTTCATTTCGGGGATAGAGCTCGAAAAGAAACTGGCAGCCCTGAAGGGGTCAACCGCCTCTTGTGATAACACAAATAACTAGCATCGCGTTATCTAAGATAAAAAGCAATACCGACCAAAAGTCTGCACACTATACTATATTGTGCACACTGTGGTTTTGACTGTTAGTATATATGTATACTACTAACAGTCTAAACCACAGAATATACACTCATAATAGTCTATGCCATAAACTCTATGGTCAAAACACAATATTCTCAAAATTCATGAGCCTCGTTTATGTAAGATTGTGCTTTCGAGACGAAATTATTGTTGTTTCATCTAGTTGGTAAGGGGTTGAACAGAAATTTCTTCAACAACTTACCAATTAAATATCGTCTGCCTGCCTACTCATCAATTTTTCGTTTGCAAACGCAATTTGCGGACAGAAGCTTTCATATCAGATGCAAAAACATTCCTAGTAGGATTGGCCTGTTAAAGTGACCTTACATGGTAATAGGAGATATTAATACTTTGTAGAATGAAAGTATTACGAATTCTTCAAACACTTTGAAAGATTTTTTAGACAATTTACGAATAACACTTATTTTTATATGTTTTTCTTAATTATTTATTAATTTAATTTCATATGTCCTTGGCGGAAACAACAAGGCAAAGCAATGGAACTCGAATTTGATAGTATGTGTTCAACATAATTTCCTGAACATAATCTTGAACAACTATTTCAAGATATATTTATGTGAACATAAAGTGTCGGCAATAGGATACGATAGTACAGAACATAATTATTTATGTTACTTTGTTTATTGCTTGAGGAGACGGCTAGTAAATCTGGATTCGCACATTTCTTTCCGAACAAAATTTTTCTTCTAAAAACAACACCGCAGCTGCAATAACATTTTTATTCTACTATGGGTACTTGATGGAATTATTTGCTCGTTACTGAGTACTTCAAGTAATCACCACTTTCTTATAACTTATGACATATTGTTACACTTCAAATAACAAAAGTGATTTGCACTTTCTGAAAACAGGAAAACTATTGTTGGTCCCACATTGTCATTGACACAAAATTTCATTTCATTATTATAAAAATTAAGAATATAAAAATATTTAATTTAAACGTTGATATTGAGTATCACCAGACAGGTTAAAACGTTTCATAAAAGAAGAAAAGGTGAGTATAACATTAAATACGTCCACAAAGTTTTACTTTCAATTATGTACGAGTGTATGTATCATATTTATGTTGCAGACGAAAATGAGTCTCACTTCTGCTGCTGGTATTATATCGCTACTCGATGAGCCGATGCCTGATTTAAAGATGTTTGCTCTAAAAAAGCTGGATAACATTGTCGATGAATTTTGGCCTGAAATATCTGAGTCTATAGAGAAAATTGAAATGCTTCATGAGGATAGGAGCTTTCCCGAAAACAAATTAGCAGGTATGGTGGCTTCAAAGGTATTTTATCATCTGGGGTCATTCGAAGATGCGCTCACTTATGCACTGGGGGCCGGTGATTTATTTGATGTTAATGCTAGAAATGAGTATACTGAAACTATTATTGCAAAATGCATTGACTTTTACATTGCTCAAAGAGTAGCTTTCATTGAAAACCCGAAAGAAGCAAAGCCTGTGGATGCACGCCTGGAAGCGATTGTTAATCGAATGATTCAGCGCTGTCTAGACGACGGACAGTATCGACAAGCTTTAGGGATTGCATTAGAAACCAGGCGAATGGATATATTTGAAGTTTCCATTATGAAGTCAGATGATGTAAGTTGTATGTTAGCATATGCCTACAACGTTACAATGTCGTTGATTCAAAACCGAGGTTTCCGTCATGAGGTTTTACGGTGCCTAGTAGGTCTATACCGTGACTTGGGGGTACCAGATTATGTAAATATGTGCCAGTGTCTAATATTTTTGGAAGACCCTTTGGCCGTTGCGGAAGTGTTGGATAAACTCACAAGATCCTCTAAAGAAGCCAATAACTTGATGGCTTATCAAATAGCATTTGATTTGTATGAATCAGCCACTCAAGAATTTTTAGGAAATGTTTTGCAAGCACTCAAGGAGACAGCCCCAATACCAACTGCGCTTCCAAGTACTTTTAAACCGCAAGGTACAACAACAAATTCTTCAAAAACCGATGAGGAAAAAGCAAAGGATGAGTCTGAGAAAATTGCAGATTTGGAAGGTATTGTATTTTATATATATATATATATATATATATATATATATATATATATATATGTATATATATATATATATATATATATATATATATATGTATATATATATATATATATATATATATATATATATATATATGTATATATATATATATATATATATATATATATATATATATGTATATATATATATATATATATATATATATATATATATATGTATATATATATATATATATATATATATATATATATATATGTATATATATATATATATATATATATATATAAATATATATATATATATATATATATATATATATAAATATATATATATATATATGTATATATATATATATATATATATATATATATATGTATATATATATATATATATATATATATATATATATGTATATATATATATATATATATATATGTATATATATATATATATATATATATATATATATATATATGTATATATATATATATATATATATATATATATATATATATATATATAAATATATATATGTATATATATATATATATATATATATATATATATATATATATGTATATATATATATATATATATATATATATATGTATATATATATATATATATATATATATATATATATACATATGCATAGCTTTTGCACAAACCTGATTTATTTTTTTACTCTGTAGCAGCAGATTCTAAAGTTGAACGCACTGTTGATTCTTTAAATGACTCTGAAAAGGCTCACCAGAAAAATATTGAAAAACTTATTTCCATACTATCTGGCGAAGTAACTATAGACTTACAACTACAGTTTCTTATACGTAGCAATCACGCAGATTTGCAGATTTTAAGAGCTACTAAAGAGGCAGTACGTGTTTCTATTTGTCATACCGCTACAGTTATAGCTAATGGGTTCATGCACAGTGGAACTACATCAGACCAATTCTTACGAGATAACCTCGACTGGTTGGCTCGGGCGACTAACTGGGCCAAACTTACAGCCACCGCATCACTAGGAGTAATTCATCGTGGACACGAAAAAGATTCTTTGGCTCTAATGCAAAGCTATTTGCCTAAGGAAGCTGGTCCTAGCTCCGGTTATTCAGAGGGCGGTGGCCTCTATGCTCTTGGCCTGATTCATACCAATCATGGTGCTAATATTATTGATTATTTATTGCAGCAATTAAAAGATGCTCAAAATGAAAATGTTCGCCACGGTGGA